>JARQOC010000007.1:215909850-216430295 GCA_033576535.1 Allobates femoralis | reverse complement strand
TGACCCCTGTGGTACCCCACTGTTAACTGTGACCTATTCTAAGTGTGTTCCATTAATGACCACCCTTTGTTTCCTATCACTGAGCCAGTTCTTAACCCACTTACAAATATTTTTCCCTATCCTCATTGCTCTCATTTTATGTATCAATCTTTTGTGTTGCAATATATTAAAAGCTTTTGAAAAGTCCATATACACCACGTCCATTGTATTTCTTTGGTCCAGTCCAGAACTTACCTCTTAAAAGAAGCTTATCAGATTTGTTTGACAGGAACGGTCCCTCGTAAACCCATGTTGATATTGGGTTATGAGGTTATTTTCATTCAGATACTCCAGTGTAGCATCTCTTAGAAAACCATCTAGGATTTTACCCACAGTAGAGGTTAAGCTTACTGGCCTATAATTTCCAAGTTCAGTTTTTGTCCCCTTTTTGAATATTGGCACCACATTTGCGCCAGTCCTGTGGTACAGACCCTGTTATTATGGAATCTTTAAAGATTAAAAATAATGGTTTATCTATCACGGGTACTTAATTCCTGCAGTATTATGGGGTGTAACTCATCCGGGCCTGGGATTTGTCAACTTTAGTGATTTTTAGACGGTGCCACACTTCCTGTTGGGTTAAACAGGTTACATTAATGGACAGTTTTTGCTATCACTGATCATGTTGTCTGTCATGAGATTTTCTTGTGTAAATACTGTTGCAAAAAAGTCATTTAGCATATTGGCTTTTTCCTCATCCTCATCCACCATTTCACCCAGACTACTTTTAAGGGGGCCAGCACAATCATTTGTTAGTTTGTTACTATTTATGTAGTTAAAAAATGTTTTGGGATTTTTTTTTACTTTCTCTGGCAATGAGTCTCTCCATCTCAACCTTTGCTGCCTTGATTTGCTTTTTACAGATGTTATTTAATTTTCTGTATTTATTTAATGTATCGTCACTACCTACTTGCTTTAATTCCCTAAATACTCTCTTTTTGTCACTTATTGCACCCCTTATGGTACCTTTACACGCCGCCACAGGAAGGGAGAAACCACCAGGCATCGGACACAATTGTGCCTGTTGCCATGAAATCACTATGAAATGGCGGAGTGTAATTCAGGTAATTCCTTCCTGTGCCCTGCAGTTCCTTCAGATACCTGTTTCTGAGCCGTGCTCAAAAACAGGAAGGAACATTTCCTATGGTGGCGGCGTGTAATCGGGGCACAGGCACGGTATTTGAGTGCCCTAGTGAAATCCCAGGGGCATGCAACAGCCTCATGGTTACCACGCCCCATCAGCTATCATTGGTGGGGGCTACTGTGTAACCATTGGCTGTCCCTGCACAGGGCGCCATATTCCACGAGCTGACCAGTCACACTACACATTTGCAATAGCGTAATGTATTAGCCAGCCTCCCTGCGCTGGCTGGCCAATCATGATGCTATTGCATTGTCCAATCACCGTACGAGTGTCACGTAATACACAACTCTGTCACACCTATGAACTTACGGCGCGCAATATGTACGTCCATATTCCTTTGTGGTAGCGGCGTGTAAACCAGGGAAGGTACTCCACAGGAGGGAAGCCGCAGGAGCTGTCGGCACTTCCGGGCAACAAAAATACCTTAATTGGAGCACATTGTGGCGGCATCTATATGCGGCACCAGGGATCAGTATCCACCGCTAAAAACGCGCGCGTGCGGTGGCTACCGGTTGCTGCACTCTGTGGCAGCGTGTAAAGGTACCATTACAGCCTTATTTAGCCATAGTGGCTTCCTCCTATTTCTAGCATGTTTATTCCCATAGGGTATATATTGTGCACAGGTCCTATTCAAGATTCTAATAAACGTCTCCCATTTGCTTTGTGTACTTTTATGTCTCAGGACATCGTCCCAGTTTATTGCACTAAGATCATCTCTAATCTGTTGGAATTTGCCTTCCTGAAGTTTAGTGGCCTTGTCTCCCCTCTACTAAGTGAGGCGGTCGACAGGGTAGGGGAGGTACTCGGATACCAGGACTAATGACTACTTGGATGAGGGATCACGGCTGGTCGGTTCCCGGTTCCGTGCCCTGGACCCTCTGTGGTGGGGATGGTGGAGGGAAAGATGAGGATGGTGGTGGGAGAAGCGAATGTTGTCGTGACGCCACCTGTGGTACTGGGTAAGTTAGATACCAGCGTTGCAGCCCGACCGCTGAGGTGATGTGATGCAGCTTGGGTGTTACAGCTCCCCACAGGTGGAGCTATACCTCAGGGCAGTGGGGATGGATGAGGGGAGTTGTAGTTTTAACCCCTCTGATGATGCTGAGGCCTTCCATGCACCAGCAGGAAAGGAGGATAGACACCAATTCAACTCAAAAGGTCTTTACTAGTACCAGGTAGATGTTACAGTACACAGCTGGTTCTCGGGCACAGTTTGGTTGAACGGGGGCGTAGCAACAGTTTTCTGAGGTTATCCCGTAGAGTCTGCTGATGATCCCTCCTAATGGCTTTTGGGGTCTGTGCTCCTTCCTCACCCTCGTATCCACTCTGCAGAGCTCCCACGCCAGTCCTGCAGTCTGTTACTGGTAGGTACGGGTTGTTCCTTACCGGTACGGACAGGAGTTACCCAGTATATTCTCCTGCCACCGAAATTCGGCCCATGACCTAGAGTGTCCTGGACCTAATATTGGACTGAGGTTGAGGTACAGTCTGTGGTGCTATGGATCCCTTCTGTCGGTCCCACAGCATGTCGGTTTGCAACCCGGGATGGACCACTGGTTGCCTCGGCTCCAATATTCCGGTGTCAACCCCTGACTTCCCCAGCTGGCTTAACCAGGCCTGGTTTGTCCCCTTCAGTTCCCGGGTCACCCTCTTGAAGAGAGGTGCCACCCTGTCAGCAGCCCTGTCAGGCACGTCTTTACTCGCTGCTTTCCCAGCACTGTCTCCAAGTTAGCTCAACTATAACTCTAGTCTGCCGCTCTACTTTAAGCTCCACCCCCTGAACCTACTGATAAAACGGTCCCTATGCTAAGGTGGGCTGGTGTATGGGTGCTTAGGCCAGACTCTACCAGGAAACCCCAAACCCATGACTGCGGAGGCACTACACCTTCTGTTTGGGGTGCAGTACCTCCCTGTGACGCCTAGCCATAGGGGCGCCACACAACACATCTTATTAAAGGATACTTGAAAACTTATTATTTTGAGATCACTATTACCCAAGTCACCTCCAACCCGCTATTGGTTAATTTTAGGTCTAACAGTGCCCCCCTTCTTGTTGGGTCCTGAAACCAGTTGTGAAAGGTAATCAGGGGCGGGCTGGCCCGGGGGGCAGGGAGGCACTTGCCCCCTGGGCCGGGGTCACTTAGCAACAGTTCAGGGCCGCCGACCGCTGGGTGCATTACTAACATCACTGCAAAAGTAAATTACCGGCGGCCGCAGGCCCGCAGCTATTGTTAATGCGGGATGCGGCCGCCGATGATTTAACTGTACAGACAGGCTTATTGCACCCAGCGGCCTGTACAGGGAGGCAGCAGGCATTGCGTGGGCCAGCCTCTGCCTGTTGCAGCTCCCCAACAACTCTTACCGTGGCTGCCCGCAGAACCCCTCACTTGTTGTTTGGCCGGCACCTTATCCTGTTTGTGAACAATACCGGCCGCGTCACTGCTAACAGAAGGGGTCTGAGTGTGGCCATATCTGCAAGCTGTGATGCAGCGCGCCTGGCTACATTACATTCCTGCCGCGGAGAAGAGCTAAATGGGACACCACCCATGAGGTGAGCAATGTGTGCTGCTCCTCCATATAAAACTTGCCCATGTTCATGCATGGCTGGCTGTGCATGTGTGTCTTGCTGCATGTGTGTGTGTAAGTCTCTGGATGCATGTGTGTGTTTGTGTGTGTCTCCAGCTGCATGTGTGTGTCTCCAGCTGCATGTGTGTGTCTCCAGCTGCATGTGTGTGTCTCTGTCTGCATGTGTGTCTGGCTGCATGTTAGTGTGTGCCTCTGGCTGCATGTGTCTGTCTCTGGCTGCATTTTGTGTGTGTGTGTCTCTGCCTCCATGTGTGTGTCTCTGACACGTGTGTGTGTCTCTGATGCATGTGTGTGTGTGTGTGTGGGTCTCTACATGCATGTGTGTGTCTCTAGCTGCATGCATGTGTGTGTCTGTTTCTGGGTGCGTGTGTATCTGGCTGCATATGTGTGTACAAGCCTCTGCATGCATGTGTATGTTTGTGTGTGTCTCCAGCTGCATGTGTGTGTCCCTGGCTGCATGTGTGTCTGCATGTTAGTGTGTACCTCTGGCTGCATGTGTGTCTCTGGCTCCATGTCTGTGTCTGTCTGCATGTATGTGTGTCTCTCTCTAGCTCCATGTCTGTGTCTGTCTGCATGTATATGTGTCTCTGGCTGCATGTGTGTGTTTGTCTCTGGCTGCATGTATGTGGCTCTGGATGCATGTATGTGTCTCCAGCTGCATGTGTGTGTTCTGGCTGCATGTTATGTGTGTGCCTCTGGCTGCATGTGTGTCTCTGGCTCCATGTCTGTGTCCGTCTGCATGTATGTGTGTCTCTAGCTCCATGTCTGTGTCTGTCTGCATGTATATGTGTCTCTGGCTGCATGTGTGTGTCTCTGGCTACATGTGTGTGTGTGCCTGTCTCTGGCTGCATGTGTGTGTGTGTCTCTGGCTACATGTGTGTGTGTCGTTGACTGCATGTGTGTGTGTCTCTGGCTGTGTGTGTGTGTCTCCGGCTGCATGTGTGTGTGTCGCTGGCTGCATGTGTGTGTGTCGTTGACTGCAAGTGTGTGTCTCTGGCAGTGTGTGTGTCTCTGGCTGCATGTGTGTGTCTCTGACTGCATGTGTGTGTCTCTGACTGCATGTGTGTGTGTGTGTGTCTCTGGCTGCATGTGTGTGTCTCTGGCTGCATGTGTGTGTGTGTGTGTGTGTGTGGCTTCATGTGTGTGTGTGTGTGTGTGTCTCTGGATGCATGTGTGTGTGTGTGTCTCCAGCTGTGTGAGTGTGTCTCTGGCTGCGTGTGTGTCTGGCTGCATGTTAATGTGTGCCTCTGGCTGCATGTGTGTGTCTGCCTCCATGTCTGTGTGTCTGGCTGCATGTGTGTGTGTCTGCATGTGTGTTTGCCTTGCTGGCTGCATGTGTATTCAATCTGGCTGTGTGTGTATGCGTGGCTGGCTGTATGTGTGTGGCTGTATGTGTGGCTGGCTGGCTAGCTTTGGCTGTGTGTGGCTGTGTTTGTGTGGCTAGCTATGTGTGTGGCTAGCTATGTGTGTGGCTAGCTATGTGTGTAGCTAGCTATGTGTGTGGCTGTATGCGTGTGGCTGTATGTATGTGGCTGATATTGTGTGTGTAGCTGGCTGTGTCTGTGTTTGGCTGGCTGTGTCTGTGTGTGCCTGTGTGTGGCTGGCTATGGCTGTCTATGTTGCTGGCTGTGGCTCTGTGTGTGGCTGGCTGTGGCTATGTGTGTGGCTGTCTATGTGGCTGTGTCTCTCTGTGTGGCTCTCTGCGTCTGTGTAGCTGTCTATATGGCTAACTGTTTTTGTGTGGTTGTGACTCTGTGTGTGGCTGTGGCGGGCTGTCTATGTGGCTGGCTGTCAATGTGGCTGACTGTTTTTGTGTGGCTGTGGCTCTGTGTGTGGCTGTGGCTCTGTGTGTGGCTGTGGCTCTGTGTGTGGCTGTGGCGGGCTGTCTGTGTGGCTGGCCACTGTGACATCCAAATGCTGTGTGAGTGTCCGACAGTTTTCTTAGATTCACATCCATGTGCAATCTGTTTTGTTTCTCAGCAGCTATTACTGCTATTTACAGGAGCATTTTACAGTTGTCTCAGCTGAAGAATGAGAATGTATCAGTGAAAAAAACTGATGCCTCTCGGATGGTCCGTGTGCTGTCAGTGTGCGGTCCATGATTTTGTCGGACTCATAGACTTGCATTGGCGAGTCTCGCACATGAATCGCAGACTGTCGCAGCATGTTGTGACTTTTTTCCCATCCAGAATCTGGATGAGAAAAAAGCGTCCGACACTCGCCAATGTGTTTCAGACGTTGATTAACTGACTGCACTGCGATAAAATCAGACATTGCACTTATCTGAGATTCACGCCAGTGTGTCCGTGCCCTAACAATAAAATCCATATAGTAATCCTACAATGTCTGCGGGACATGGTATGGGGGGGTTTATGGCTCAGTTAGTACACTCCATACTTCTTGTTATTAACCAGTTAATGCTCTCTTGTCCACCGCACTTCAGTGTCAAAAGAGGAAGACAGCGAGACAGGCAGCAACATGGCATCAGAGAGCCCCTGACCTCGAAATAGAAGATCCTCAGATCCCGGTATTGTGACGACATATGAAGAAATATTTTTTTACATTTATATTACACTATGAACTCCACAGCACTTTACATACATCATCAACACTGTCCCCATTGGGGCTCACAATGTAAGCATCCTACCAGTATGTCTCATATTGTATATCACCTTTCTTTGAGATCACCTTCACAAATATTGCATTTATTGAACTTGTCAGGTTTTGGATGTTTTAAGATTGCATTTGTTTGCAGGATGTCAGAATTGACTCCCAGAGCTGCTGGTTTGATGGTTAAGGTCTTACAGCATCTTAGATTTTTTTTGCTTAATGGTACTTCTAAGTTTCTCAATAGGGTTGAGATCAGGGGAGACTGGTAGCCACACCATGGTTTTCTTACTTTTATGTCCATAGCAGCCAATTACTCAGGGCTATGCTCTGTACGAAGAGATGGTGCATTGTCATGCATGGGGATGATTTTGTACAAAGAAAAAAAGTGGTCAGTCTAAAAGTATATATAATTTGCCGTGGTCCTTTTCACGCCTTCATGGACCCTATAGGGGCAAACTAGCTCTCTCCACATGATTACGACCCAAAACATGACTGCCACCTCCTTGCTGATGTGACATGGTGGCGGTCAACTAGCAACCAACTACTCCAACCATAATGGGAACCTCTAGGCTCCCTTTAGCCTTTAGCTACCCCTCCGTCTGCAGGGGGGCGTGGCACGATGGGGGGGCACCGCTGACAGTGGCTAGGGCGCAGGAACTCCAAATACGGGCCCGGCTGGAGAGGGACCGAGATGGGCTGCCGAAAATTTCCGACAGCACCCCCCCCCCCCGGTCCCAACCAAGGGCTGCCGGAAAAAAACTTTGCCACCCAGGATTTGCGTCGCCAGTCAGCCCCTGAAGGTAATTGTCTCTCATAGTTGTCAAAAACCTATTACCTTTGCTGGAACAGCAGGTTTCTGATCCCCAATGTATTTCAGGGTAGTTGAAGTCCCCCATAATAATGACTTATCCCTGAGCCGCTGCTTCATCTATTTGCTTTATGAGGATATTCTCCTCTACCTCCATTATTGTTGGAGACTTATAGCAATTGCCCTATCAGTAATTTATTATTTTTCCCCCTCCCCTTATCTCCACCCACAGGGACTCTACATTTTCAGTAGATTCACATATATTATCACAAAGGATAGTTTTAAGGATGATTTTACATATAAACACACACCTCCCCCTCGCTTATTTGTACAGTCATTTCTGAACAGACTATAGCCCTGTAAATTAACACCCCAGTCATGGCTCTCGTCCAGCCATGTCTCCGATATCCCAACCATGTCATAATTATTTTCCAACAAAATTAATTCTAATTCCTCCATTTTGTTGGTGAGCCTTCTGGCATTAGTATACATGCACTTTATGCATCTATCTTTACCTCTATTTCTTCCCACTATATTGACTGTTCTAACCCCCCATGCCACCCCCAATTTCATTACTTGTGCCCAGGTTACTATTTACACTATCTTCCCTCCTGTACCATGAATACTCTCCCCCCAATCCCTAGTGTAAACACTCCTCCAACCTTCTAGCCATTTTCTCCCCCAGCACAGCTGCACCCTCCCCATTGAGGTGCAGCCCGTCCCTATCACAGAACCTGTTGCCAACAGAGAAATCGGCCCAGTTCTTCAGGAACCCAAACAATTCCTTCCTACACCAATTTCTGAGCCACTTATTTATCTTCCTAATCTCCCTTTGCCTCTCTGGTGTGGCACGTGGTACAGGCAGTATTTCAGAGAATACTACCTAAAGGTCCTGCCCTAAGCTTGCAGCCTAATTCCTTGAAATCATCTTTCAGGAACTTCCACCTACCTCTAATTTTGTAATTTGTGTCAATGTGCACCATGACCGCTGGGTCCTCACCAGCCCCTCCCAGTAATCTGTCAACCCGATCAGCGATGTGCCGGACTCGAACGCCAGGTGGGAAGCACACTGTTCGACGATCCCTGTCTTTGTGACAGATTGCCCTGCAACAGTGCTATCCTGCACTAACACCCTCCTTATCTGCCAACCTAGCAAATTTATTGGGGTGTGTCAGATCAGAGCTAGCCTCCCTGACACTCTTCCCTCTACCTCGCCTTCTAACTGTCACCCAGCTAGCTGCCTCACAGTCCTGCAGCTCCATGCTACCATCCTCCCCCACATCTATCCCATTGAGCAGCTGTTCAGTGAGCAGCAGACTCCTTTCCATATTGTCTATGGATCTCAGTGTCGGCAGCTGTTGATTTAGATCCAGTATCTGGGCTTCCAAATGCACAGCATGCTCACATCTCACACAGCAGTATGCACCCTCGACCAGCTGTTCAAGGATTGCATACATGTGACAAGATGTACACTGGATGGCATTGTCAATTATGGAGCTCATTTCCTAATGGGGATTGTACCAGACAAATAAGTAAAAAGAAATGTAAAGTATTAATAAAATACAACCAGCAATTCAGTAAGTCCTCCCTTCCAAACTCCCTGAATCCAAAGTCACTGAATCACAAGTCACACACTTACTTCCGTTCGCACTTACAGTCCGATCACACTCAACTCGTCACACTCGCTAAGGAAGAAGATTTAAGGAGTTTTTTTTTCCCCTTCAGCAGAAATCCAACCTACAGCTCAGTGAACTTCCAAAGGCTATACAGCGGGAGAGGATAGAACTGGTCATGTGGCAGTATAGTAGTCTTAATGTTGCTTCAGGTTTTAGGACTTTTGGAAGAGGTGGATCTTTGGGTTCCTTTTAAAGGTTTGCATGGTAGGTGGGAGTCTGATATGTTAGGGTAGAGAATTCCAGAGTATGAGGGATGCATGAGAGAAATCTTGGAAGCCCCGTTTAGCGTTAATGTGAACCTAGCCTAAAAGAACATTTTTCTGGAAAAAAGTATTTTTTCATTTTCACAGCTCATTGTAATAAAATTCTGTGAAGCACCTTGGGTTTCAAAGTGCTCACCACACATCTAGATAAATTCCTTTCTACTGTTTAGGCACATAAGGGGTCTGAAAATGTGTAATGGTGTCCGCTAATGATTCCAGTGAATTCTCCACTCAAAAAGTCAAATGACACTCCTTCGCTTACAAGCCCTGTCGTGCTCCCAAACAGTGGTTTTCCACCACATCGGGGGTATCAGCCTACTCAGGAGAAATTGCCTCAAAAATATTAGTGTCCATTTTCTCCGGGTAACCTTGTGAAAATGTAATATTTGAGGCTAAAGTAACATTTTTGTTGGAAAAACTAAAATTTTAATTTTTTCCTTCCATGTTGCTTTTGTTTCTGTGAAGTACCTGAAAGGTTAATACACTTGTTAAATGTCATTTTGAGTAGCTTGAGGGGTACAGTTTTTGGAATGGTGTCATGTCTGGGTATTTTCTGTTACATACGCCCCTCAAAGTCACTTCAAATGGTGACATGGTCCCTAAAAAAGTGGCTTTGTAAATTTTGTTGAAAAAATGAGAAATTGCTAATAAATTTTGAACCCTTCAAATTTCCTAAAAAAAATTGTGGTTCTAAAATATTGCTGATTTAAAGTACACATGTGGGAAATATTACTTATTAACTCTTTTGTGTGACATTACTCTCCAATTTAACAAATGGAAATTACAAAATTTACTTTGTTTCCAAATCTGATTTTTTCACAAATAAGCGCAAAATTTATCAACCTAAATTTACCAATTTATTACAAAAAAAAAAATCTCAGAATCGCTGGGATCCGTTGCAGTGTTTGTAACTTGACTCTGGTCAGAATTGCTAAAATTTGCCTGGATATTAGTGTCAACACAGGCTGGGGGTTGAAGGGGTTAATTGAGCATTGCCTTTCATTTAGATTAGTACCTTCAAATTTTACCAATAGCCTTTTTTCATCAATGGTAAAAAAATTGAAGCATGCGTAGACATGTATTTAGAATTGAAAGCTTTGACTACATATTGTGAGCCACCCTAAACAGTATGTTGTACTTTCCTTTCTAAGGGTATGTGAACACTGGGAGTTTTGTTAGCTGTTTTTTAGCGTTTTCCGCCAGCGTTTTCCGCTGAGTTTTATGTTAATTTTATGTTAATCCTAACCACCGGTTGGATTAACATGCTAGTCAATGGATTTCAGAAAACGCTGTGCACATTAGAACTTTTTTTTTTTCTCCTTTCCACTTTTTTCACCGGTTTTCCACCGGTTGTCAAGAATAGAGCATGTGACTTCTTTTTAGCGTTTTTCCAGTGTGTCTAGCACAAAAACCAGTCGCCAAGAAAATCGCTGAGAAAACGCTGTATAAACGCTGAAAATCGCTAGGAAATCGCTACAAAATCGCTACAAAATCGCTAGAAAATCGCTAACAAAACGAGGGACACTGCTCAGGTTTTCTGACGGTCTGCAATGAAGCAGAACCGTCCAATGTGCACATACCCTAAGTGGTTGATATAATAGTATTAGGCAATTGGCTCTCACCATTTTTCAGCTCTGTGAATGTGTTCCATAATATATTACCAATTTTATATGTTCAGAGTAGTCTATATGTCATATGTGAGCCATAGTTGCTCTTGTCATCTATCCTATGAGTACTTGGCTGTCCAGCACATAGATAAACTAACTATAGAGGTTTTTTAATGGTTGACAAAGAATGTTTAACAAATTTACAAATAAAATACAGTGATTTTACTAAGAGGTATTGGTGAGCCTTACTATATCTTTATGCTAGTATGTATTGATTATACACTTGGAATTTTACGATTCCAGAATCAATGCTATTAAATTGTAAATATTACACTTTAATGTACAGAACAGTAATTGAGGAATAATTACAGTAAGAAAACATTTGCAGTGTACTTCATTATTTCAGTGCACTTTTGGTATATTTTTTTTAGCCTGTCTTTCCCCATTATATTCTCTTGGAGAGAGATTGTCCCTTACATTAATCATAGCTTGAAGCATGCCAGTAGGTAGTATCATTAGCTCACCAGATAATATGTTGTCTGACAAATGATGGAAAACCTATTCCTAACTATCAGAAAAAGACAGGTAACAAGTGTTCAGCAATGACATATTAAAGAAATGGATCATTTATCTACTTTTGAGCATCCATGGAAAAAATTGTAGGCTTTGGACATGTTACTGGAAATATCAGTTTTCTTCTCAGTGTTATATGGATAATTCATGAAAATCTTTTCAACTTAGCAATTGAAACTTTTTTTGTATTAAAGATAGATATCTCTACAGACGTCATTGTATTCTTAATAAAGTATGGTCAGATATATCCAGTGTCATTTACTTTAGAGAATAAAATATTCCCATTGGAATTAAGCAGTCTAATGACGTTATGGTTCCCATGTGGTTGGAGTGCTCTTCTTTAATACAATGTTATACTTAAGTATCAAATGATGGAACATGGAGTTCTTGTGTCCTTGTCGTATAGATATGTATGTGTTCCCAGGAGGCAGATTCCATCTATGTGCACCTTAGTGCCTTATTAATCAAGGAAAACCAATAAAAAATAATAGCTTGTGAAGAGTATTTCTCTGGATTTCACTTTTTAGTAGGTTTTCTTGTGTATATCATATAACTCATACTTCTTAGCAGAATGTAGTTGTAAATAGTCAAAGTATAAAAGTAGAAAACCTTCTAAGTGTGCACAGAAGAGATAAAAAAAACTTATGAAAATCAACCTCGCCAATTTTGCCAAATTCTTCCCCAAAAATTTAATTTCGGCAACATTATTCGCAAGATTATGAAGCCTTTAATTGCATGGAGGAGCTCTATAATGGAAACACAAATGTAGGACATAGGGGTATTACCCCTTTTTCTTCCACATTCTACATTCAATTTTATTTTTTTTTGTTTTTATTTTTTTCTTCTTTTTCAAATAGCGATATCTTTTTATTTTGCACTCACTTAGATAAGAGCTTCTTTATGCAGGGTGGGTGGATGGGATGATACCCTATATACATATTATTTGATTATTTTTTTATTTTGCTTATTGTAAATTGGGGTAAAAGGAGTTCATTTTAATTTTGTAAAACTTTTCTTTATATTTAAAAAAAATATATATATTTTTATCTTATTTTGTAGTCCCGCTAAAGTACTTGAACCTGCAATAGTTTGAGCGCCTTAGCATACTTGTCTATAGTAAAAATAGACTCTTGCATAATGCTCAGCCACAAGATGGACATCATAGTAGAGATAACACGACAGGCATTAATACATTCATGCTTTCACAGGTAGAGATGGGTGAACTTTCCTCGAACATGTTTGCCAATTTTAAACTTGGCATGAACATTGCAGATTTTGTTCAGGATCGGAAACTTGAGCAATTTTCCATAAAAATCAGTAAACATGGCTTTGTTCAAGAAAAAAGTCTGAAATTTAAAATGACCCTAAAACTTTCCCTGTTTCTTTGGGGCCAAAATGCTCAGCAGAAGACCCATTGGCTGGGAACAATACCTAACCTTTACCTTCACATCACTGGATCTATTGGCTTCTTTCACGCTCTAGAATTTTTTTTGGAGCCTTACATTTTGTTAAGTTTCCCTGAGCTTGCAGGTGTTTGTCACCTGCAGGGTGTGAATTTTTGAAACAGTGCCAGATGTGGCATCAGCTGTTATCTCCTTTATATTTGTTTCTGTGTTAAAAGAGAGAGGGGAGGGGGACAAGAGGCGCAAAAGTGCCCTTATCACTAGACACTAAGGTACAACGGTGAGAAAAGTGATTCACTCACCTACTCCAGTTGTGCGACCCACAAGTGGCTTATGTGCATGTAGGATAGTGTCCTGATGGCTGCTGCTGGACCTCCACCGACTCCACGCACGTGGGGTTAGACCAGAAATTTCAGGAAGAAAAGGTGTACTCCGGTCCGCGCTGCCAGAAACATCAAGGAAGACCCAAAACGAAGTTGTGATCCAAGCTTTCTTTATTCTCCTCCTACGCGTTTCAGTGCCCACCTGGCACCTTCATCAGGGTCCCTGATAAAGAAAGCTTGGATCACAACTTCGTTTTGGGTCTTCCTTGATGTTTCTGGCAGCGCGGACCGGAGTACTCCTTTTCTTCCTGAAATTTCTTATATTTGTTTCTAATTTTTTAAAATATTTATATATATTTTTCTATATATTTTATTAATTACTATTATTATTTTTTGTGAGGGGAGCAAATCTTTATTATTGCAGAGGCTCGGCAGCATGTGATGCCACCTCTTCTACACTTATTTGCTAGAAACTCAGATAAAATAGCTTATGTCCATTACTTTGCCCTGATGGGGCTCTGCTGTATTTTTGGTTAACAGCATAGGTACAGCAGAAGCGCATACCCTTTTTTTCAATCATTTATTTTTACAGTAATCTGACATCAATTTTGTTGCCATTCTAGCAACTGATCACAGATGCCGGCAGAGCAGGTGAGTGGGAATAAATATGACTTGAACCGATCAAGAGGGGGGAAGCAGTGACCTTCATGAGTGGGCCCAAAAGCATGATGACAGTGGTGCTGAAACTTGGTAAATAATACATTCGGAATCTAATGTCTGTGTGAAATCAGTGGTGCTCAACTGTAAAACAGATTGAGCTGTCTTTGACAGCTTTTGAGACCCTTTGCAAGTGTTTTCTATGCCCTTAATTTGGCTACCAATTGCTTTAAATTGAGTTTGGAAGTTCGACAAACTGTTCACCAAACAAGTCAGCAAATATATGCCTGTTCGGCAATCCAAGCAGAATCTGAACTACAAGCTGTTATAGAAATCTATAGATTCTCTGCAACAGGGAGGTTACTAGGAACCAACACAAACATTGGTTACAGATTGTGACAGTGATTGACAGCAGCATTTATTATGTTAGCAATAGCAATCAGCAGTCATACAAATCACTGATATTAGTGACAGATCCTTGCTATGTAATGTAGCAGTATTTATCCTGTGTGGAGCGAGTTCTTCTGAGTTTGCCCCAAAGTCCCTGACAAACTCCATGATTTAATAGTACATCATGGAGCATGACGATAAAAAACTGATCTCCTTATTAGCAGTGTGGCATGAATAAAAAAATGAAGTTATTAAGATGCTGCTACTGCAGTAGATCACATATCAATCATTTCACAGTCACAGTGACTCTGCAGGTCCAGCACATCACAATAACTTTCATCTTTGAATTATTATTCCCATAATAATAATTAGCACTGCAGCAGTACATCACCATCAGGGGCAGGTCTTTTTCACTCCAAATTTATAGTGAACTGTGTGCTCGGACTTCTTATGCCTGAGCTTTAAAATCCTTAAATGGCCACTGCTTGCCATTCTTTCATCTTTTAAAATCACTATGATAGTCCTGATTAGCTGTGCTTGACCATGTGATGTCATAGCTGACTGGAAAGGTATTAGGCAATAGTCCATGTAGTGGCGCCCCATGTCTTGAGATTACTTTATGACTGAAGGTTGCTTCAGCAGTGCATGAAATGGTGCAGGACTATTTTTTTGCAATCATTGCAAATGAAATAGCAAACTGCTAGAATTTGCTGGGAACAGAGAATTTCAGCAAATTTGATTTGAAATAATTTCAAATATGTTCATTCAACTGATCGTAAGTGTCCACACATTATGCATGAAATTTATTCAAAATTACTGTAGTGCTATGAGATTTGGTCGCATTATTCTTAAAACTAATAGAGGCAAAGCACACCAATTATTGTTAATCCATGGTGTCTAAGGGGAAGTGTTTCTCCTTAAGAAAAATGACATGCCAAAGAGGCTTGCCAGTAATGAGGAGACTAAGGGTACCGTTACACGACGCAATATTGCATGCAATTTCACTGGCGATTTGCTGGTTGCAGTGAAATCATGGACACATTGTTCTATTTTGTTGCCGTGTGTACAAATTTAACAATGTGTCCATGATTTCAACCAGCAAATTGCCAGTGAAATTGCATGCATACCCTTAAGGTACCGTCACACGCGGCAATTTTGCAAGCAATTTCACGGCAATTTGCTGGTTGCAGTGAAATCATGGATACATGGTTCTGTTTTGTTGCCGTGTAGAAATGGAACAATGTGTCCATGATTTCACTGCAACCAGCAAATTGCCAGTGAAATTGCTTGCAAAATTGCCGTGTGTGACGGTACCTTTCGAGCTGCAATTATCTCTGGAAAATTAAATTTGGAGGTGTCACTCTTCATAAGAAGAAAAACATACCCCTTAGGGCCCCTTTACACACGGCTACATTTGTAGCTTGTCACCAGGTAACTTACTGGTTGCAGTGAAATCATGGAGACAAGGTTCTATCTTGTTGCTGTGTACAAATGGAATAATCTCTCCATAATTTCACTGCAACCAGTAAGTTACCTGGTGACAAGCTACAAATGTAGCCGTGTGTAAAGGGGCCCTAAGACCCCCGCTTAGTCTTTCACACAGCCAGATTAGATCTCATACTTTGCACTGACAAGGTGCAAATTCTCAGAAACACCGTGTCTACAAATTGAAATTCTTATCTGTTGTAAAACCTAAGTATAAGGGCCGCTTTACACACACCAACTTCTGTGACCAACTTCTGAACAGATCTCTGGTTGCAGTGAAATCATGGACACAGTGTATCATTTGTACACAGCCACAAAATGTAACAATGTGCCCATGATTTCACTGCAACCAGAGATCTATTCAGAAGTTTGTCACAGAAGTTGGTGTGTGTAAAGAGGCCCTTATGGAAAGGCTTTTAAAAGATTCACATTCAACTCAAGTCTATATCCTCTCTGCAGAGATATTTGCATATTTAACTTCACAGAGCATAAAGGTACCGTTACACGAGGCAACGTTGCTGCAATGTTGCCGGCAACTTCACGGATCGCGCACATTTTTTGCACTTTTCCAAGATTGCCTTGTAGATGTCACATGCAGAGATATCGTAGGCAACGCAACTAGGATTTTGAAAGCTACTTTAGTTCGCTGGGTTTTGTGCAACCCAGCGAGCAATCCTTATCAATATAATGAATAGGGAAGTTGCTTTCAACATCGCTATTGCGGTGTCACACAGAGTGATGCTAGCAGATCGCCTGAGCAACATCGCCAGTTTTCAGAATATGTTCATAAATCTGGCAACTGCACTCAAGCAACTTATCGCCTTTGAATCGCCCTGTCACACGTTGCAACGCACTAGCGATTTCAACGGCAACAGTGATGCCTACGTCACTTTTGGCTGATGTTGCCGGCAATATTGCCTCGTGTAACGGTACCTTTACTGGCATTCCAGATTGGCGTGTAACTCTCCACAATGAGAAAACCTTACCCCTTATACTCTATTTACCCTCTCACACAGCCAGATCAGGTCTCATATCTTGCAGTGACGAGGAGACAACACTTGAAAACACCGTGTCTACAAGTTGGGATTCTGATTTGGTGTAAATCCTAAGTCATATGACCATGCTCATTAAAGGGGAACTCTAGTGAAAGAAAACTTTTTAGTACAGTTCCTGCCCTCCTACATGATGAAGCAGAGCCATACACTACAGTTCTAGGATCTATAGATCTCTTATAAATCGATAAAATCATACATGCTCCTCTGCTCTAGCCCCCACCTCAGGGGATCAAAATCTCTGTCTGAGAGCTTCATGTAGAAGCAAAAAGCAGGAGGTGTGTCAGGGGCATGGATGCTGTAGGCTGCAGGATCAGCCTACATTCACACCCCCTCACATTTCTGTAAGGGGAGGGGGGTGTGGCAGGGGACATGACCGCCAGCCCCATGCCCACACATTTACTCCAGCCCCTGATATAACATCCTATGTGACAGCACAACACTGCAAATAAACACAGCATGAATGCTGAGAAGAATGCAAAAATAAAAATGCAAGAGCTCACATCCTGCAGATCTGAAGACATGCTTTGTAAGTTCATATCTGCAAGGAAAAATAAGCAGCAGCAACGTGACCATGACATTGTAGGAATCTCAATCACTTTCCTGGTTCTGTGAATGCCACATTTTTGCATGTTTTGTGCTGCATAACTGCATGGAGAAATTGCCACAAGCTGAAACTTGTGAACACATATTTGTAGTGCATGTTACAGTTCTTTACACATGGACCTGAGGTGTCACATAGCCTAAAACTGCTGGGTACAAGATCATAACATGAACAGAAAGTGCCGCCACATGGATTGATGAATTGAATAAACCATAATACTGTACATGTATTCCTACATTTAGATTGATATCATATAAGACAATCTATAATTAGGAACATTGAAGTAGCATTTTTCTTTAGCTGTTAATAGATATTACTTGATAATACAGGTGTGTACTATAATGTGTGTGTAACAGATTCTGCAGACTTTGGATGCCTTGCTCTCCTTGTTACTGAGAAGTGATGATGATCCATTGAAAGTTGCAAGGACATGAATCTACCATGTTTCTACGGGAAAGAGGAGACAATGCAGAGCAAAATTGATCAATGTAATGATTTTCCTCTGCTCGCATCTTCACATTACCAGTGCACATTATGCATCATCATACAGCAGAGGACCACAGCATGTATTTGTATCTGTTTGGTGACATGATTGCTATTTGAAGCATGGACCCCTGTCACATAGGATGGTATATCAGGGGCTGGAGTGTATGTGTGGAGCATGGGGTTGGTGGTCACGCCCCTGCCATGCCCCCTCCCCATACAGAAATGTGAGGGGGTGTGCATAAATTCTCATCCTGCAGCCTACAGCATCCACGCCCCTGACACACCTCCTCTTCTATGCTCCTAGATGAAGCTGGCAGACAGAGATTTCGGTTCCCTGAGGTGGGGGCTAGAGCAAAGGAGAAGGTATGATTTTATCGGTTTATAAGAGGTCTATAGATCCTAGCACAGCAGTGTACATCTCTGCTTCATCATGTAGGTGGGAAGGAACTGTACTAAAAAGTTTTCTCTTACTGGAGTTCCCCTTTAAAAATCACTTTTAACTTTTAAGTTCTGTGATCAAACAGGTGTGCTACAGTCCGCGCTGCCCGGTCATCCAAGGAATCACAAGGGAAACGATGTTCCAAGCAAATATTTCTTTATTCTTCAAACCGACGCGTTTCGGCGCCCAATCCTGGCACCGTCCTCAGGGTATATGCCTGAGGACGGTGCCAGGATTGGGCGCCGAAACGCGTCGGTTTGAAGAATAAAGAAATCTTTGCTTGGAACATCGTTTCCCTTGTGATTCCTTGGATGACCGGGCAGCGCGGACTGTAGCACACCTGTTTGATCCCAGAACTTTTAAGTACCCACTATCGTGTGGAGGTGGAAGTCCAGCAGCAGCCCACAATACTAAAACCTACGCCTTTATTCCAGTTATGGGAATCACAACTGGACCAGGTTAGTGCAAACCTGATTACACCTATAAGTCTTTACTCAGTGATAGGGCACTATTGCGCCTCTGTTGTCTCCCCTTATATTTTTATATACTTTTAACTTTTAGGATTGCTTTTTCCAATAGGTGGCACAAGGGTTCAAGTCTACTTCATCTCTGAAGAGACATTTTCATGTTAATCCGTGGGTAGTTATTTAGATGCAGCCATACTAGGTTCCAAGACCATTTAAAAGCTTGGACTCCAGGTAACGATATACAACATGTGAATGTAAATAATAATGTGTATTAGAAAGGTGCTTGCTTTTTCTTTTTTTTTGGAGATGATTTAAAACACTTAAAATTTTTAAACTAGACATCTATTTTAAATATATTGAAAAAAATAAGTTCAATAGCCAAGAAATAAATGCTCTTTCTTCTAAGCGTGAGCTCTGGAAGGTTGTAATTTTTGAATCAGTTGTTTAAACAACAAAATGATGAAGAAACTGGACCAGGGAAACTTTCATCATATAAGTAGGGAGGAGGGAACCTGAGCTGTAAAGTTCTGGGTTTGTACCGAACACCAGGTGTCCAGGACTCAGACTCGAACGCGGGCTAACAAAAAAATGGATTTGTTCGACTTTGTTTTTCAGATATTGTTCATATGTTAATAAGGTTTGCTAAGATTCAATAGCACAAGCAATCAACAAGTTATATTGCATGTGGAAGATGACTGTATGCTGCTGTGAACAATAAAAATTAATTAAAAAAAAAATGTGGTGGGGGCTCTAGCCTTTTTTGGATTCCCAGTTCAAATACAACAGACAATTATTTTGGGGTTCATGTCAACTAGGGATTGTAAGCTGGCATCAAGCACTAGGGTTGGAAATGGAGAGGTTTCTTTACAAAACCCCTAATACTAATATGGTAAGTATAGAGTTAAAAAAACACACAGGGCAAAAAGGTTTATTTGAATATAGACTCCCCCACATGCGTTCGTTAACCAATTTATTACTTCAAAATAAATACTGTAAATTCTGATGTAACCCAACAAGTAATGTCCCATGATGCCCATTAATTACCATGGAGCTTCGTTCTGAGAAAGTTCTCAGAAGGAGGCTCCAGTGGACAACCCCAGTCAGTGGCAGGCACGAGCGTGAGAAATTCTGTACATACCACTGACCAGCAGTGACCTCTGGAGCCTCATTCTTAGAAAGTTTATAGAACAAAGCTCTACAGGAATCAATGGGCATCTGAGAAAGTTCTCAAAACAAGGCTCCAGAATTCTCTGCCAGACAGTCGTATGTATGGAATTTCTGAAGCTCGTGCCTGCCTCTGACTGGAAGTGACCTCTAAAGCCCCATTCTGACAACTTTCTCAAACTAAATAGCCCAATCCCCTCCACCACATATAGCATATGTAGGCTAATCCCCCTCCCTCACATATAACCTTTGGAACACAGTGGAGATGGTAGCTGAACATGCTGCAATAACATGAATCATGTATTTGTCTCATCTCAGAAGGATGCCGTTAATACTAGTGTCTTTACACCAACATAACCTAATCACCTGTCCCCAGATATTGCATACATAAGCATATATAACCTAGTTTCCCCTTGCCCACATATAGCATTTACAGCCAAGTGGACTGTCTCTCATATATAACCTATATAGCCTAGTGCCCTTCTCCCACATTAGGCCTATATATCCTAGTCCCCCCTTATATAGTGTATGTAAGCTAGTCCCCCATCCACCACATGTAGCATATATAGCCATGTCCTCCTCATCTACATACTACATATATAGCCAAGTCTCCCCTTCCTCACATGTAGCATAAATAACCAAATGTTTCTTATCCCATATAGCCTATATTGTCTTTTTCCCACCTCTCTCACATATAGCCTAGTCCCTCTTCTCCCACATATCTAATATAATTAAGTTGAGTGTATGTGTGTGTGTGTGTGTATGTGGCAAGCCCTGCCCAATCCTCATAGCCATGCCCACACCAATTATCTAGCCCACTCCACATGGCCATGCCCACTCCAAATAACCATAAGCACTCTATATAGCTATACCAACTCCACATAGCCACATCCACTACATGTACACACACTCCACACACTCCACATAGCCACACGACACCACATAGCCATGCCCACTCAATGTAGCCACACCCACTCCATATAGCCATGCACACTATACATAGCCAAACCCCTTCCATTGTGATGTCACAATAGAATGTAGAATGTTAGCTTATAAAATTCAGTGTCATGTAACTGCCTGATCATTCTAATCCTATGACTCATAAGAAAAGAATGTGACTGGAAGACTTACAGAAATGGAAGGAAGGGAGGCAAGAATTACCGAAATGAGTTAAGAAGGTTGGGGTGCCGGTTTAGGGGATGCGGGTGCAGCGGGGGCAGGTTTGGAGGGGTGCAAGTTAAGGGGGGCAAGGGGACATTTTTTAGGGGGGTGGGGTGCATGTTTGGGGATCTAGGAAGTTTCAGGGTGGGGGCAGGGGGAGAGGGGTAGGTGAGGGGTAGGTTAAAGGGGGAGAATGGGTGGATGGGGCAAATTGGGGGGGAGGTGTGAAAGGGCAGGATTGATGCATATAGTGGACATGCATACACAGACATACACTCAGTTTATAACTAAAGGTGGGTTTACACGCTTCAATATCGTTGCGATATCGCAACTCAACGGCGCGGGAGCGCGCAATTAGTGCACGTTTCTCCTGCATCGCATTGGATGTTTACACGCTGCGATATCGGAATACAACGTCCGTGCGATGTCTACGCCCCCCAACCCAGGAACGATCCTTTAACATGGGAGTGAATGGGTGACGTTTCAAATCGCATCATAGTTGTGCGTTTACACAGCACGATCCGGCTCCATTCTCCCTTCAATATCGGGGCATTGAATAGCACACTCATTCAATCCCTGATATCGCATTGACATCGTTCCTGCATCGTATTGGACGTTCACACCATACAACGCAGAAACGATCTCGGGTCCAACGATCGAACCACGTGACTTTTCATTGAAATTGGACGCCGATATCGCAACGTGTAAACCCACCTTAAGAACAGTTAGTTCTGCTTTCTCAAGGGCCAAAGAAGAAAGGGAGGTAAGAATTAAAGAAATGAGTTCTGAAATGAAAGAAAAGGAGGCAAGAGCTGCTTCCTCAGGGGCCACTGAAACGTCTCAGTAGATAGAAGCAAGACTTGCAGACAAGAGAACAAGAGCTGCCTTTGAGAAAGCAGCTTTTGCCTCCCTGTGATTTGCCTTTTGATTTTAAATGTCTCCAGTTTCCATTTCGACTGGAATTTGCAATGTCCATTAACAAGGCTCAAGTACAGTCCTTGAAAGTAGTAGGGATTGATTTGCAATCTCCATGCTTTTCTCATGGTCAACTTTACGTGGCCTGTTCAAGAGTTGGAACTGCCAAAAATCTGATCATCTTTGCAACGGACGGAAAATTCAGGAAGGTTGTTTATCAAAAGGCTCTTGAATGAGGTGCAAATAAAATACTATACCCTGCCACCTCCACATAGACACCCCCCTTCACATAGCCCACCCTTTCATAGCTCCACCACCTTTATGGCCCAGCCCCCATTCACAATGTATGTATGCAGGTATATCCACTAAGTGAATTCTCACCGTTGCATCTATAATCACAAAATTTTGCACAAACACCCTTTTTGACTTAGGGTTTGTAGGGGTGTGTGGATTTGGAGGTGGGGGTGCAGGTTTGGGGGATGCGGGTGCAACGGATGTCCTTTTGGGGGGGCATATTTGGAGGGGTGCGGGTTAAGGGGGTGAAGGGGGGGCATTTTCTAGTTGGATTGGGATGCAAGTTTGGGAAGGGTGCGGGGGCAGGTTTGGGGTTGTGGGGGGTGAGGGGTAGGTTTGGGGGGAGTGTGGGTGGATGAGGTGGGTTGGGGGGGAGCTGTGGGGGCAGGATTGATGAGTATTGTGGACATACACACACACAAACATATAGTCACTAAGAAAAGTTAGTTACTGTGCCCGGGCAACGCTACAGCTAGTAGCATATATAGCAAAGTCTCCCCTCACCAACGTATAGTATAAATAACAGTTCCCTCTCCCACATATAGCCTATATAGTTAAGTCCCCCTCTCCCACAAATATTATATATAGGCAAGTCACCCTTCCCCCACATATATCCTATGTAGCCTGGTTGCTCCTCCAATACCTAAAGCATAGAAAACCAACTCCCCACTCTCCAAAAATGTATGCATATAAATCCACTTTTCTACTACACATATCAGTGTAGATAGGTCTGTCTGTCACTGCCTGCTCCAGATGTCTGTGCATGTGTAGTAGGATGCTCAGAAAAGTGGCTGTGCCCTTTATTAAAAGTGCCAGCACACCCTAACCTGGAATTGCCTCTCGGCCTATGACTGAGAGGCACAGGGTATTTCAGGCAGCTTCCTCTATTGGAAGGTACATGAATAATGTATTTTAGTTAGTTAAAGTGCTGTGCAAATTAATTAAGCATTTTTTTAAGTAAAATCTTAAGTTGGTTACCAGTCAGTGATTCCAACCAGTTTTAACTGCTTTGAACAGGTGTGAGTGTACAACCTTGAGTAACAAAATGTAGTTTGACTGGTTTTAGTCAGAAAATAACAGCTAGCTGCCCCTCAGCTTCAGTTGAGAGCTTGTTTCTGTGAGGAGTGGTTTTGTGTACTTTGTCTTCTCTGTGTGATTCGTGCCTGTAAAAATGTATGTTACTCTATGGAAGAAGTCTAGAATTATTACTCTTAATGAACATACAAGTCTGATTGTAAGAGAAATCACTTCCACCGTTGGTATTGTAAAAATCTACCGTTTCAAGAATAATTCGCACACACAATAAGACTGGATCGTTTTCTCCAAAACAAAAAAGGGAAATGTGGAAGAAAAAGGAAAACGACACCAAGGACTGATAAAACACTTGCTTTGTCCCAATTAATTTCCACAGCACGGTATTTCTGTCTTAAGCTAGTCGTCATATCCCCTTGCTCTGTGCCTTGCTGCATTACTAACCCAAGCTTGAGTTTCCTTGCCTGCTATTCACCTGTTCTGCCTTGCTGTGCCTGCCAGTGACTGCTAGCCATTACAATCTGAAGTGCCTAATAGTGTCTGTTCATCAACACCAGCCACCATCATCTGCTGTCTCCACCTGTGTATCCACTTCTCCTGTTCCTGTACCCGGCTTAGTACTCAGTCCTGTTGCATAAGCTGGGCACTGGGACCCTCTAGGGCTGCCCTCTATCAGTTACCTATCTGTGTAAACCTATCTCCTCCTCCTGTGGCTTTAGTAATGTTGCGGTGGCCATTCGGGGTTACACCTCCAGGCAAGTGAACTGTGTCTTAGGTCCTACTTGATCTCGCCTCATCAGGCGTGACACCCTCAACTTCACTTCCTGCTTGCATTACCTCTGCATTAATCCCTACATTGCTGCCTTCCTATTGCTATTAAACCTCTCCTGCTATATCACTATGTTATCCCCATAATCTTCATAGGGATAGTGAGTGGTAGGCAGGTGGAATAATATAGTGTGTATGTTTAGGTAACATGGGTAGGTAAAATTATTAGGTTATTGTGAGATTTATTGCATTGTTGCATTTGTGGAGACAAGGGGGTCAGTGGGTGCTCTCGTCCGCTGGCCCAGCAGCATTTAGAAAGACAGCATGGACCAGGGCTCATCCCAACTGAACGCCCGAGCTCCTTAACCATGGGTGGAACACTAACTAGACAACACAGTGTGAAGGGAACCACAATATTAAGGCTTTATTGGATTCCAAAACAGTTAACAGTATATAACACATAACGAGCAAAACATAAAATGTAACAGGCAACAGTTTCTCACCCTTCCGCTGGCTCACCAGGGATTAGAATACTCGTGCCTCAGAGCATCCAGGACAACTTACTCCAAACCAGCAGCACCCAGCTTTCTGTGGGCACCCACCCACCGAGAAATAAATAATGCCCGACTTCAGAAGCTGACTGAGCACACCAAGGTCTGTAGCCAGGTGACTGGATTGTCCATCCAAAAACTATCAACGAAAACCAAATCGACGAAAACCGAGGAAACAATTATCATAGGAATCAATGTTAAATGAATTAATTGGTTCGAGACAGTGATAAACAGCTGCAAAATAAACATTTCATAGTGAGCAAAGATAGCGGTTAATGATAGAATTACTCTGAAATGACTGTAAAAGGAATATGAAACACTAATTTAAATAAAAGAATAAACATTTATTGTTTTTATTTAAAAAAAAAAGAAGCTATTTTTGGTGTGTGGGAGATGCCGAGGAGGGAAAAGAGGGGTGTACTTTTTATTTTTGGAAGGGGAATCTCATTTTTATGGCTAAATTAATAGCGATGTATGGACCGAAATCATCGAAAACTGAGACATCGTCGAAAACCGAGACACAATTTTCATTAAAAAAATCAATGAAAACCGAAACCGATGATATCCAAAGTCAACGAAAACCGAGGTATCACTGTATTATAATCCATGTTCTGATCCCCTTGTTCGGCATCGAAGTGCCTAGGCCTCGGTTTATGGCCTGCCAATCGGATCTGCAGATCCTAGATTGGTATTGGTCCCATGTAGCTTAACTGCCCCTGGTCAATGAACAGTCCTCCTTAAATACCCCTAAGCACTCAATTCAGAACATTGGGAAGTTCACGATTGGTTTTACTAAGACTGTGCTCTCATTGGCTAGATCTCAAGCTGCATACATAATATCTCTAGTAGTATTGCATTTCTGGCAGGGGAGAGGAGGAGATAGATAATTTACATAGAATCTAGCAATCCACATAGTAATACAATCGAAGGCTTGCATACTAAATTTCTCTTTGTGTCATGACCTTCTCTAACAAAGAAAGATAATTACAATACAAATTTTAAACACTAGCAGACTCCTACAAATCTGTAGAAACAATAGTAGATTTTTACAAGTTAGCAAATAAATAGAAACATATCTGGCCAATCTAAGAATTTAACTTTTAGTATGCATTGAAAAAGTCCATGTCGTCACAGTATTGCTGTGCTATTACGGTATTTTTTTACTTGTTTGATAGTTAGTAGTATATATTACCCTAGACTTTTTGGGCATGTATAATAAATATTCTTTTATTGTGCAGTTTAGTCCCATTTAGCCCCTGGTAACATACAGTCAATGACAGAAGTTATGTCGCTTATCCATTTATGTAAATAAAAGCTTATGACCTGACGTTAAATTCATCCATTTGTTTTGTAAATTACAATTTTAGCATTGATGCCAATTTATTTTCTTAACCTAAACCACATTTGGGAGCGTTTCAGCTTTCAAAAGAGTACTTTATAAAACCAATAGATGAATTTAACGTCAGGTTATAAGCTTTTATTTACATAACATGGATAAGCGACATAACTTTTGTCAGGGACTGTATATAGTCAGCAAAGAAATAAAAAGCAGTAAGGTAGCATAGGTACTAGATATTGGTTTTTAGTAGTCAAAGCTCTTGTTAATAATTAATATCCAGATCCTGTCCTATTACATAGTGATAAGCCAGCCAGTGTAATAGTGCCATTGCAAAAATTGGCAGAATTTAGCCCTAATAGAGCAGTTTCAAAGTTCTTCACTATGAGACCCTAAGCTTTGTGGCCTGCCTAAGAAAATCACACACGATCACTGTCCCATTTCATAAGATAGCACCAGACGCAAATGGCCCGGAGTCTGAGTTTGTCTTCTCTTCTCTATTTCTAGCACCAAAACCCAGGCTTGAACTAGTGGAAATAGAACGAGGTAAATCCCTTAGTCAATGGTGCGCATATCATGAAAGCAACATGTGCAGCTGTAAGTGGTCAAAGAGGTAAAGAGGCCAATTTTTACCACCAAATCAGGTGGAATTTTGTATTCTGATGAGCTATTGGACAGCAAAGAGGCCTTTGTATACCGTTTTTGCAAAAGGGGACTTTTCTGTTTGGCTGGGTTCACATTTGCCAAGGCAATTGCGGTTGCCGCCTCTAGATCTGGACGCGGTAACCGCAATTGCCTTCACACACATGTTTTAGGAAAAATGTGTGCAGGAAACCGCAATCCGGTAACCGGATTGCTCCGGATGTGTAAAAACCATATACCATTACTGCCTCCAGATCTAGAGGCGGCAACCGCAATTGCCTTCACAACATTTTTTAGGAAAAAATGTGTGTAGGGAAACCGCAATCTCGGGGTAACCGGATTGCTCCCGGATGTGTAATCCGAGCAATCGTTACGTAACTTGTGTTCATCCCTGCTGCTGCAGGGATGAACAAAGTGTTAAATGTGTATTAAAACATTAATTATTAATATTAGCTGTGGGCAACATGTCTCTAGGGGGTGCCCACCCCCCAGAGACATGCTGTCTACTCTTCTCAGCATGTTAGGGGTTAATAAGCCATTTACAGTAAGCCGGCTATTGTCGGCTTTGTACTAATTTATGAATGAAGCTGCGGCTCCCCTGACAGAAGAGCAGATACTGTACGTAATGTACGTATAGTATCTGCCGCTGTCCTTGGTCCTGTAACCATTAACATTAGTGCTATGGGGGTGCGCTTCCCATAGACCTATAGACAATACCGGCTTACTGTAAATGGCTTATTAACCCCTAAATGCAGAGAGGAGTGGACAGCATGTCTCTAGTGGGGGGTGGGCACCCCCTAGAGACATGTTGCCCACAGCTAATATTAATAATTAATGTTTTAATACACACTTAACACTTTGTTCATCCCTGCAGCAGCAGGGATGAACAAAATATACTGTAACCGCATTGCTCAGGATTACACATCTTGAGCAATCCGGTTACCGCATTGCGGTTGCCAGAACCGCTCCGAAAACTGCAGCCTGCATGATTTTTAGTGCAGGCTGCAGATCCGGAGCAGGTAACCGGATTGCATGTAGAGCAATCTGGTTACCATAATGGGCTCCTATGGGGAGCGGTTCCTGCTCCGGTTTTGAGCTTTTTGAAAGCTCAAAACCGGATCAGGTTTCCAAAATTGAGCTGCAAATGTGACCCTAGCCTTTGTGTCTGCCAGTGCTCTCAGTGGCTTATTAGGTGGTAGAAAATACTTAATTCACTATATAAAAAAATCAGCCTCTAATTAATAAAAACGACTTGATTTATGATTACATAAATTGAGAAGTAAATTTGTAAATGAGGGTCATATAATATTTGCAGGTAACTGAAGGGATGGCCCCACAGGGTAAATGTTACTTCTGGACCTTTGGCAGCTCAGTTTGACACTGCTTAAAGCCCTATTGTAAGCTATAAACCAAAACCTGGGGATAATTTCAGCAGAAAAATGCCAACCACATTACCTGATTTACTGAAATGTCACATTAGTGGCGTAAATATGCCACTCCAGCAACGGCACTGCCACCATACATATTATGATTATTGCAGCATAATACATTACTGACTACATTAATATATAATAGAAGTCAGTTTTATAAATTCTGGCATATTTGATTCAACATAACTGTCTTGCATAAAAATAAGCTTAGTTTATCTGCACTTCACAGCTTCTGCAAAGTACACATTTGACATATGGATGATGCCACCTGTCACATAGTGTTAAGTGTCATACTTAGAAGAAGACATTGTGATGCACAACACTCTGACAGACCTTCAGATTCTAAAATTAATTGTCGGCAACCAAATGGCAGAAATTTTCTGGAGATGACAAGCTGTTTCATGTTTCGAGCAATAAATATGCTTAATTCATTTAGTACAGTTCTGAAAAAATGCAAAAACGCCCCATTTAAATTCTTTGTGATCCTCAGGATTAGCCTAATACTAGAGATTAATTCACTCTTTTAAAGATTTGATAGATTTCGCTAAATGAAATATTTAAGTATAGCAAAAGCTATTTCTGGAACCTACTGCACAGACATACAGCTGCAATATTTTATACCCCTTCATTGCATATAAGAGGCAAATACTCATTTAGAATTCATTTTTTAATGCAGTAATTTAAAAAAAATAAACATTTGAACACATAGTCAAGACATTTCATTTGCAGGTAATATTTAGTTTTTTTTCTTATGCATTGTTTACAGTTCCTTGTGAAAGTATTTGGCCCTCTTGAACTTTTCAACCTTTTGACACATTTCAGGTTTCAAAGACAAAGATATAAATTCTAATATTTTTGTGAAGAATTAACAACAAGTGGGACACAATCGTGAAGTGGAACGAAATGTATTGCATATTTTAAACTTTTTTAACACATAAACAACTGAAAATTGGGGCGTGCAATATTATTCGGCCCCCTTGAATTAATACTTTGTAGCGTCACCTTGTGCTGCAATTACAGCTGCAAGTCACTTGGGGTATGTCTCTATCAGTTCTGCACATCAAGAGACTGAAATTCTTGCCCATTCTTCCTAGCAAAACAGCTCAAGCTCAGTGAGGTTGGATGGAGAGCGTTTGTGAACAGCAGTTTTCAGCTTTTTCCACAGATTCTCGATTGGATTCAGGTCTGGACTGTGACTTGGCCATTCTAACACCTGGATACGTTTATTTTTGAACCATTCCATTGTAGATTTTGCTTTAGTTTTGGGATCATTGTCTTGTTGGAAGATAAATCTCTGTCCCAGTCTCAGGTCTTTTGCAGACGTGAACAGGTTTTCTTCCAGAATGGTCCTGTATTTGGCTCCGTCCATCTTCCCATCAATTTAAACCATCTTCCCTGTCCCTGCTGAAGAAAAGCTGGCCCAAACCATGATGCTGCCACCACCATGTTTGACAGTGGGGATGGTGTTTTGAGGATGATGAGCTGTATTTCTTTTACGCTATACATATCGTTTTGCATTGTGGTGAAAAAGTTCAATTTTGGATTCCTCTGACCAGAGCACCTTATTCCACATGTTTGGTGTCTCCCTGGTGGCTTGTGGCATACTTTAAATGAGAAGTTTTATGGATATCTTTGAGAAATGGCTTTCTTCTTGCCACTCTTCCATAAAGGCCATAGTTGTGTAGTGTACGACTGATTGTTGTCCTATGGACAGACTCTCCCACCTTAGCTGTAGATCTCTGCTGTTCATGCAGAATGATCATGGGCCTTTTGTGCTGCATCTCTGACCAGTCTTCTTGTTTGAGATGAAAGTTTAGAGGGATGGCCGGGTCTTGGTAGGTTTGCAGTGGTCTGATACTCCTTCCAGTGGATTCTATTTATCATTACCAGTCATTTAGGACAACATTGGATCAGTCAGGGATCCTCACTGAATATCTGGAGTGAGTTTGCTGCACTGAAAGTAAAGGGGCCGAATAATATTGCACGCCCCACTTTTCACTTTTATTATTTGTAAAAAAAATTAAAATATCCAATAAATTTTATTCCACTTAACAACTGTGTCCCATTTGTTGATTCTTCACAAAAAAATTAGAATTTATATCCTTATGTTTGAAGCCTGAAATGTGGCAAAAGGTTGAAAAGTTCAAGGGGGCCAAATACTTTCACCACACACTGTATATAGCACTATCATATTTTGTAGCACTTTAAATACATTATTATCGTTGTCATTGATAGAGCTCCCAATCTACATTCCCTGTTAGTATGCTTTTGGAGTGTGGAAGTTAGGCTGAAGGCACACTATCTGTGTGCTTCACGCGAGTGCAATGCGAGGGAAACTCACATTGCACTCGGACCAGTGTTGCCCTATCAGGCCGGGCACACTGGTGCATGTCCCCTGCACTGAACTCACACTGCGAATCAAATGCGAGTTCAGTTGCAGCATGCTGCCACTGGACGCGTATTTTTTGTGCGAGGGGCTAATACAAGTCTATGGGAGCGAGAAAACCTCGCACCCATAATGCACACTGTGCAATAGTAGAATGCGTGTGCCTAAAAGAATCGCTTCAAACTCTGTGGCTGTCAAAGCCGCGGAGTTTGAATTTGCCGGTTTCCCAGTACAGTAAGAATAATCTTTTCCCGCTGTCACAGCAGTGTGGAAAGATTATTTGTAAAAACCCAGCTGCTGTGAAAAATTTCTATTTTCATTGGTTAATCAGCATATTAATCCCTTCTGCAGCCTCTGCGCGGTATTTCAGCACAGAGGCTGCAGAAGCGATTACTTAGCCACTATCTAAAGCGTTAACCCGCTGATTGTGTGTTGCCAGCATGTGTCCAGAGAGTGTCCAGTGTACAGAGTCTGCAGAAGGGGTTAATATGCTGATTAATTAATTAAAAGTTAATTTTTCACAGCAGCTGGGTTTTTATGAATAATCTTTCCACACTGCTGTGACAGTGGGGAAAGATTATTCTTATTGTACCAGAAAACCGGCAAATTCAAACTCTGCAGCTTTGACAGCCACAGTATTTAAATTTACCTGCAAATGCTGTCCACGGACCTGAAGTTTGCTTCAGGACCGTGGACAGCATCACACTAACATGCAGCACACACGCACTCACGCAACACACTCGCAGCACACTCACATGCATGCAGCCATGCTCACTCACCACACGCACACTCGCAGCACACTCACATGCATGCAGCCATGCACACTCACCACGCGCACACTCGCACCACACTCACAAAAACAATGCATGACACTTACATCACTATCATGAATCAAACACGCTCCGTGTTTGATGCATGACAGTGTGCCTTCAGCCTTAAGGGAGAGTATGGAGGAAACAAAGCAAACATGGAGCAAATATACAAAATCATGGCATATGTCGTCCTTGGTGGGATTTTAATCCACAACACCAGCGTTTCTAAACTACAGTGTTAACCATTGAGTCACTGTGCCACCAAAGTGACATTTTCTGTGGTTTTATCACTGTTTTTAAAGGGAACCAACCACCCCAAATGACCCCCCGGACTATTAATATGGTTCCCTACACCCAGCACATACATGTGCTGCAAGCTTTTTTGCTAAAAAAACAGTTTTTTATAAGTTAAGATATAGCTTTAGAAAGTTTATAACGAAAGGACGGATGGGCGTTACTTAGCTGGTTCGAAAGCCGAGATTCTGCTGCCAGTCATCATCCTGTCCTGGTCACAGCAGTAACGGCCAGCCCTTTTTTCCACCTCCCAGGCTGGTGCACAGGATGTCATGCCCGTGCACACGTCATCAGCTACAGCCGGGTCGCGAGCGCGCGCTCTGACTTCCTGCGCTCAGCTGTGGAAGTCAGAGCGTGTGCTCGCGACCCGGCTGTAGCTGATGACGTGTGCACGGGCATGACATCCCGTGCACCAGCCTGGGAGGAGGAAAAAAGGGCTGGCCGTTACTGCTGTGACCAGGACAGGATGATGACTAGCAGCAGAATCTCGGCTTTCGAACCAGCTAAGTAACGCCCATCCGTCCTTTCGTTATAAACTTTCTAAAGCTATATCTTAACTTATAAAAAACAGTTTTTTTAACAAAAAACCTTGCAGCAAATGTGTCTGCTGGGTCTAGGGACCCATATTAATAGTCCGGGGGGGTCATTTGGGGTGGTTGGTTCCCTTTAAGTTGTATAACATGGAAAAACAGTGATACATAAAAAAGAAGACAAGGCATCAGAATGAAGCAAAGGTTAAGTAAAACCATGCTATAAAATATCAATTTTCTTTATATGAATATGGAAGAAGTAAATAACCCAACATACACAAATTTTCTTTATTTTATATATGCAGCAGTAAAACAAAAAAGACATACATTTACAATGCTCCCAAACAAGGCAATGCAGTTTTAATATCAGTCCTTTTCCCAGCACACTGGCTGGGCTCGTGTTCAAACTTTTCTGGGGTCTCCCACCTGGACTTAGCCCAAATACTGTTCCATATAGTTCTCTCTACTTGGTTGTAAGGCGAAGAGGTTTTAGCCAGGCAGACGGCGCTCCAAAGTGATGAAGATGATGATAGGTAGATTATTCTAAAGAGATTTGTTTATTACATTCAACACGTCTCGGCTCAGCAAGTTTTCCTCAGTTACAGTGTATTACATTCATACTACTTGAGATAAGTGAATTTTAAAAAAGGAAGTGATCTGGATGGGTGTCTTACTGGGAAGAAACTTTTCAGACACACCAATAGGATCTAGCTACATAGTGTAGGAAGTTTATTACACATGTATAGGAAACAATTGCAGATGATTTTTTATTAAACAAAAAAAAAAAGAAATGGTACACATTAAAAAATATAAAAACTGTCTAAGGGCACATATATGGATATTTTGTTTAAAATATGAATTAAATTATATAAAAATGTATGAATATTTAATTTGATATAAAACCAAATTAAAATAAATGGTTAGAATTATAATAGTTGTAAACCTGAGAGTTATTTTATATTCCCTCCACCACATTATTTAGTCTGTCAGGGTAAAGTGTCTGTAGGCGGAAAATCCAAAACGATCCTTTACGATTCAATTTTTGGGTGCTGAAGATACAATTAGAGGTTATCTGCTCTACTGGGGTTACAGTTATATTGATTTCTTTATTACATTTAAAACAGAGATGCAGGGATAAACTGTGTTTAAGAAACAAGAAGGGGTAATCAACTCACCACGTAATCCTAGCTTGCACTGACCGGCGTGCTGAAACTGCCTTAGCACACAGCAGAAGAAAGGGAGATTGGTCCAGCTTCCAGTGTTAAATGCAAGTAAATGTATTAAATCTTCAGCACACTTTCACATACAGCACAGTCAAAATACAATCAACATGCAGATGGTATGGCAGGAAGCATTGCGCCAGGCAATGCGTTTTGGACAGAAGTCCTTTTTCAAGTTCCTTTCTTCTGCTATGTTTAAGAAATCCATTCTTAGTGTTATGCCTCTGGCCATTCATGCGAGCCCGTAGCGACTGGGTTTTCTGACCCACGTACTGCAGTCCACAGGCACAAGTGCTCACATAGATAATTTGGTCACTATTGTACGTTAATCGCTGGTTTATTGCGATAGTTTCTCCTGTACTATAGGATGTAATAAAGCTTGTGTTGTGATGGATGATTTCACAACTTCAACACTTCCTCGACCCACATTTGGAAGACAACAGGGTTAAGGAAAATCAGATTTTTATTTTCATTCTTTAGAGTTAGGATCTTGGTTGAGAGTTCTTCTGAGGTTACTGGGCGCAACAATATTTTTAACAGTTTTCTTTCTACAGAAGGTGATATTTTTTTTTTCTGGCAGGTAATTTTTTAAAAAGGTACCTTCTTTAGAAGGTACCAATACTTGTTCAATATCTTTCTAATCTGTGGATTACTGCGGTTAAATGAGGTAATAAAATTATACCACCACATGTTTGTGTCTTTATTTTTATTATATTTTTTAACAGATTTTTCTTTTATTTTTTCCTGTTTAGCTTCACTAGGATCATTATTCTTATTTATATTTCTGTACAGACAATCATCTTGGGTTCTTTCCAAATTGATGTTATGTGCACCCATGATTAGTTTCTTTGGGTATTGTATGTCTGTGAATCTATCAGAATTTTTGAATGCCCTTAGTGATGAGTGAGCGCATTTGTTACTATTTGTACAGATAGTACGAATTACTCGTTATTCTGCATTACTCGTTATTCTGCAAGTATTTGTATACTCACCTCGCTATAATCGGATGTCCCACCCTGCAGTTTTGGCACTTCCTTTGCAGCCACTAAACATGCTGGGCTTCTTAACCAATTACAGTAATGCCGCAGACATCTTGGTTGTGACATTACTGTGATTGGTTGGCCAGCCAGCGTCATGGGGTCTATGTATACTTTGCCGCTGCCATTTTGCGCACATTGCTTACAGAGCTGGTGTTGGAGAAGCATATGTAGAGATTACTGAACTGCTAGGGAGAGTGTTTAGGCCTCTTCATAACACAAAAGCCCTATTGAGGCCTACCTCTAGTGTATACTACGTCAAAGTAGAGTAGGGAGGGAGGAATACTCGAGCAGGAACAGTTTAAAGGAGCTGCTCAGTAGCTCCATAATACCCCCAAAACAATAGCTATTTTGAGAGCTAAAGACACAGGACAGAGTCAGATTACAGAGAGGGAGAGATACTCCAGCAGCCACCCAAAATACCTCTTTTTAGAGCTGAAGACACACAAGAAAGCCAGATTTTTCCCTGCTGTTTTGGGGGTGACAGCCTACCTTCTGCTGTCCACATGTTACAAAGCATGCATCATGCCATTTTCCCACCTGTTTATGTGGTCACAGCCTGCCTTCTATTGTCCACATTATCACACTTGAAAAGGTGGCTATTGCCCTCTGCAAAGCAGTAGTCCAAACATTTCCTACTGCCTGCTACCAAGCACACACCAGCCCATTTTCCCAGTTGTGTTTGTGGTAATCGCCTGCCTTCTGCTGTCAACATTACTGCACTTAAAAAGGTGGTTATTGCTTAATGCAAACCAGTAGTCCAAGTAATTCCTAATGCATGATACCAAGCAAGCACTAGCCCATTTTCCCAGTAATTTTTGTGGTGACAGCCTGCCTTCTGCTGTCCACATTACAAAAATGCGGTTAGTGCCCTCCGTAAAGCTGTAGTCGAAACATTTCCTACTGCCTGCTACAAAGCACAAACCAGGCCATTTTCCCCCCACTGTTTTGGCAGTGACAGCTAGGTTGGCCCTTGCCATTCACATCTGAAAATCTGTCAACAAAATCCTAAATGCCAAAAAATCCTGTTGTTAAGGGACTGGGACGTGGATTTGGACGTGGTGTTGTCAGTGGTGCGCGAGAGGGCACTGAGTTGGCGTCAGATCAGAAGAAGCTTGATGCATCCACTATGTTCATTGAAAAATATCCCAGTCTGGAACATAAATGTGCATGGAAGCCAGAAGCGTGAGAGCAGATTATGTCTTGAATAGCAGACAAGGCCTATACGCATTTGTCAAGCAGCCAGCAACAAATCTTCCACGACCACTCAGTCTTCATCGATACACAGAAGGCTGGCCCATCCAATCCTGAAGCTGATTCTCCTTCTTCCCGCCATTATCAGTCACAGGATACATATGACAGCAATCTTGGCCACTCCTAAAATCTGTTTGGTATGGATGCTTTGGTTGCTTTGGCCTATCACCATACAGCATTGAAGAGGGACGTGAGGAGGTGGCGTGCGTTGATGCTCAAGTATTTGAGGACCTATTGCCAGAAGAAAGACACTTGGAGGAATGTCATTTACTATCTCGAGAGGTGGAGGCTGATGATAATGAGACACAGTTGCCATCAGGTCAGCCTACAATGTCAACTGGGAAAGAGGATAAGATTGAAGACGAAGTGGTCGATTATATGAGTCCACTGATCTGACCAAGACCGTTGGCATGCATAGCCATGACAACAACACAGATGAAGATAGATATATAGCACCAATACAGGCACCAAGGGGTTGTAGTTTCCCCAGAGTTAGAACTGGGTCAACTGTTCCCAAGACACCCCCGTCGTGGGCCAATTTAGAGCAAGGGCTCAGCTGTTGTGTGAAATTATTTTTCAGATTTTCTTCAGAAAAAAACATTGTAGTCTGTAGCATCTGCCATACCAAGTTGAACAGAGGCCAGGGCAAAGGCAACATGAGCACCACCAGTATGCTAAACATCATGGCAGCCAAGCACCCCAGTAGGTGGGCGGAACACATGGATCAAACCACTGCCAATTCACCTGAGCTATGTCCTTCTGAATGTACAGTTCAAGTAGCAGGCGCTCATACCTCCTCCCCACAAACTGTGGTTGCTCACACACAACAAACATCAACCATATCAACTTCTTTGTCCCAGCGAAGCGTCCAATTGTGCCTGAGATCTTGGAAATAAAGTTAAAATACACAGCCATGCACACACAGGCACAAATACTAAACTTGCACATTGCCAAATTGCTAGCTGTGGAGATGTTTTTAAGGCTTGGGGAACACTGTCTTTCTGTGATCTCTTGGCTATGGCTGCCCCACGATACAGTGTCCTCAGCCGAACTATTTTGCCTGGTGTGCCATCCCTGTTTTACACAAGCTTGTGTTAAACAATCTGAACTGTGCACTCAACAATGCCTTAATCGGGAAGGTCCACCTAACAACAGACACCTGGACAACTTGTTGTGGACAGGGAAATTACATTTCTGTCACGGCACACTGGGTGACCCTGGTGGAGGGTGGGATAAAGGTGCAATGTGGAACTTCGCACATCCTACCCACGCCAAGAATAGCTGGCCCAACTTCTGACACGGTTTCTCACTCTTCATATTCCACTTTCTCTCCCCCCTCCTCCTGCTCCTGATCCTCTGCAGAATTACCCTACCCATCACTGCCAAGCTTGGAGCTGCACAGCAGTAGAGATGAGCGGTGTTAGATTCTAATTGTTCGCCAATCTCAAATTCGAGCTGTTTTGGGCATTTTCGAGGCATTCGTCGAATTAGAACAATTAACTTGAAATTCCGCAGTTCGCGGTTATGTTCGATAATGCTTTGATCACCAAACGCTTAACCCTAACCCTTACCGTGTTAATGACTGTGAATATCCAGTTTCTGGGTATAATGTGCGGGGGTGGGGTTGTACCAGCGCTGCAGAAATGATAGTGATCTCCATTTTTTTTTCTCCAAACTGCAGATACAGTGGGGCGGTGCAGGCTGTCATCCAATCACACATACACACAGCAAAGTGCATTTTTTGCACACAAGCAAGGTCAGGCATCATTGGCTGTGTAAGTCACATGTCCTAGCCCTAGAAGACCCAGACATTTTCTCCATCGCCACCATTTGCTCATTGCGGTACCTCTGTGTCAGACGGCACTGCTGCTGCTGTGGGTGATATAGAGTGGAATCAAGCAACTGTGTTCTGATTCAGCTAGTGAGGTAGATAGATGGGTTTAGGGAGTAGGGACTGGAGAGAGGGTCCAAATTTTAGGAGTATCAGCCCTTTTGAGGGCTGCTTCATAGGAGTAGCGATAAGGGACTAGGGACTAGTAGTCTAGCAGCCCTTTTTCAGGTGTTCAGGTGTACTTCATAGAAGCAGGGACTAGTTTTAATTTCAGCCCTTTTTAGGGCTAGGTTAGAGCAGTCTCTATTAGTTTTTGCCAGGCAGAAGTGTGCCAGTGCTGTGCAAGCGATTATCACAGCATCTGGCCACATCTAGCTCTGGGAGTCCTTTAGGGCAGATAGTGTAGCACTGCTGTGAAGAAAGCTACACCACCTGCCTTAGTAGGCATTTTTTGGCTGCAGCTAGTCCAGGCAATTTCTTTGGGCTAGTAATGTAACAGTGTCACTTACACAGTGGTGTAGCCCACTTGTGAAAGAAGCTACACCACCTGTGTAGTTTGTACTAATTTTTAACTGCACCTTGCCCAGGTTTCACTTTGGGTCAAGTAGCAGTGCCACAAAAAGAAGCAGTGTAGGCCACTTCTAATACAAACAACTAGACCGCCTGTGTAGTTAGTTTCTTCTAATTTTTAACTACACCTTGCACAGGTCTCACTTTGGTTCAAGTAGCAGTGCCACACAAAGAAGCAATGTAGGCCACTTCTAATACAAACAACGACACCACCTGTGTAGTTAGTTTCCTCTAATTTTTATCCGCACCTTGCCCAGGTCTCACTTTGGGTCAAATAGCAGTGCCACAAAAAGAAGCAGTGTAGGACACTTCTAATACAAACAACTACACCGCCTGTGTAGTTAGTTTCCTCTCATTTTTATCCGCACCTTGCCCAGGTCTCACTTTGGGTCAAATAGCAGTGCCACAAAAAGAAGCAGTGTAGGACACTTCTAATACAAACAACTAGACCCCCTGTGTAGTTAGTTACTTCTAACTTTTAACTGCACCTTGCCCAGGTCTCACTTTGGGTCAAGTAGCAGTGCCACAAAAAGAAGTAGTGTAGGCTACTTCTAATACAATCAACTACACCGCCTGTGTAGTTAGTTTCTTCTAATTTTTAACTGCACCTTGCCCAGGTCTCACTTTGGGTCAAGAAGCAGTCCCACAAAAAGAAGCAGTGTAGACCACTTCTAATACAAACAACTAGACCGCCTGTGTAGTTAGTTTCTTCTAATTTTTAACTGCACCTTGCCCAGGTCTCACTTTGGGTCAAGTAGCAGTGCCACAAAAAGAAGTAGTGTAGGCTACTGTTAATACAAACAACTACACCGCCTGTGTAGATAGTTTCTTCTAATTTTTAACTGCACCTTGCCCAGGTCTCACTTTGGGTCAAGTAGCAGTCCCACAAAAAGAAGCAGTGTAGACCACTTCTAATACAAACAACTAGACCGTCTGTGTAGTTAGTTTCTTCTAATTTTTAACTGCACATTGCCCAGGTCTCACTTTGGGTCAAGTAGCAGTGCCACAAAAAGAAGCCAGTGTAGGCCACTTCTAATACAAACAACTACACCACCAGTGTAGTTAGTTTCTTCTAATTTTTAACTGCACCTTTCCCAGGTCTCACTTTGGGTCAAGTAGCAGTGCCACAAAAAGAAGCAGTGTAGACCACTTCTAATACAAACAACTAGACCGCCTGTGTAGTTAGTTTCTTCCAATTTTTAACTGCACCTTGCCCAAGTCTCACTTTGGGTCAAGTAGCAGTGCCACAAAAAGAAGTAGTGTAGGCCACTTCTAATACAAACAACTACAACGCCTGTGTAGTTAGTTTCTTCTAATTTTTAACTGCACCTTGCCGAGGTCTCACTTTGGGTCAAGTAGCAGTGCTACAAAAAGAAATAGTGTAGGCTACTTCTAATACAAACAACTACACCGCCTGTGTAGTTAGTTTCTTCTAATTTTTAACTGCACCTTGCCCAGGTCTCACTTTGGGTCAAGTAGCAGTGCCACAAAAAGAAGTAGTGTAGGCTACTTCTAATACAAACAACTACACCGCCTGTATAGTTAGTTTCTTCTAATTTTTAACTGCACCTTTCCCAGGTCTCACTTTGGGTCAAGTAGCAGTGCCACAAAAAGAAGCAGTGTAGACCACTTCTAATACAAACAACTAGACCGCTTGTGTAGTTAGTTACTTCTAATTTTTAACTGCACCTTGCCCAGGTCTCACTTTGGGTCAAGTAGCAGTGCCACAAAAAGAAGTAGTGTAGGCTACTTCAAATGGCTGGGGTCACTCATAAGCCCTTAGTCCGTTTTTGGCTTCATTTTTGTCATTTTTTTTTTCTAATTCCAAAAACTGACAGAAAAACGGATTGGATGTAATAAACACCCTGTCCGTTTTTTTCTGGACCTCAAAACATTGCTCTGTCCGTTTCTGAGCCAAAAACGTTGCTAGCAACGTTTTTGGCATCAGTTAAAAAACGCATGCGTTTTTTTAACATGGAGCCCTATGGTAAACGCATGCGTTAACGCATGGCACATATAGGCACCTGCGTTATCGCATGCGTTAACGCATATGCGTTTTTAATGAAAAAATGACTAAGTCCAAAAACGTTCAGAGGTGCAGGAGGCTCAAAAAGCACCAAAAAAAAAAAACGGATTGGTCATGAAAATCACTTCCAAAAACGGACTTCTATGTGTGACCCCAGCCATACAAACAACTACACCGCCTGTGTAGTTAGTTTCTTCTAATTTTTAACTGCACCTTGCCCAGGTCTCACTTTGGGTCAAGTAGCAGTGCCACAAAAGAAGTAGTGTAGGCTACTTCTAATACAAACAACTACACCGCCTGTGTAGTTAGTTTCTTCTAATTTTTAACTGCACCTTGCCCAGGTCTCACTTTGGGTCAAGTAGCAGTGCCATAAAAAGAAGCAGTGTAGACCACTTCTAATACAAACAACTACACCGCCTGTGTAGTTACTTACTTCAAATTTTTAACTGCACCTTGCCCAGGTCTCACTTTGGGTCAAGTAGCAGTGCCACAAAAAGAAGCAGTGTAGACCACTTCTAATACAAACAACTAGACCGCCTGTGTAGTTAGTTACTTCTAATTTTTAACTGCACCTTGCCCAGGTCTCACTTTGGGTCAAGTAGCAGTGCCACAAAAAGAAGTAGTGTAGGCTACTTCTAATACAAACAACTACACCGCCTGTATAGTTAGTTTCTTCTAATTTTTAACTGCACCTTTCCCAGGTCTCACTTTGGGTCAAGTAGCAGTGCCACAAAAAGAAGCAGGGTAGACCACTTCTAATACAAACGACTAGACCGCCTGTGTAGTTAGTTTCTTCTAATTTTTAACTGCACCTTGCCCAGGTCTCACTTTGGGTCAATTAGCAGTGCCACAAAAAGAAGTAGTGCAGGCCAATTCTAATACAAACAACTAGACCGCCTGTGTAGTTAGTTTCTTCTAATTTTTAACTGCACCTTGCCTAGGTCTCACTTTGGGTCAAGTAGCAGTGCCATAAATAGAAGCAGTGTAGGCTACTTCTAATACAAACAACTACACCGCCTGTGTAGTTAGTTTCTTCTAATTTTTAACTGCACCTTGCCCAGGTCTCACTTTGGGTCAAGTAGCAGTGCCACAAAAAGAAGCAGTGTAGGCCATTTCTAATACAAACAACTACACCACCTGTGTAGTTAGTTTCTTCTAATTTTTAACTGCACCTTGCCCAGGTCTCACTTTGGGTCAAGTAGCAGTGCCACAAACAGAAGCAGTGTAGACCACTTCTAATACAAACAACTACACCGCCTGTATAGTTAGTTTCTTCTAATTTTTAACTGCACCTTTCCCAGGTCTCACTTTGGGTCAAGTAGCAGTGCCACAAAAAGAAGCAGTGTAGACCACTTCTAATACAAAGAACTAGACCGCCTGTGTAGTCACTTACTTCTAATTTTTAACTGCACCTTGCCCAGGTCTCACTTTGGGTCAAGTAGCAGTGCCACAAAAAGAAGCAGTGTAGGCCACTTCTAATACAAACAACGAGACCGCCTGTGTAGTTAGCTTTTTCTAATTTTTAACTGCACCTTGCCCAGGTCTCACTTTGGGTCAAGTAGCAGTGCCATAAATAGAAGTAGCGTAGGCCACTTCTAATACAAACAACTAGACCGCCTGTGTAGTTAGTTTCTTCTAATTTTTAACTGCACCTTGCCCAGGTCTCAATGTGGGTCAAGTAGCAGTGTTGGTTCAGTCACCTCTGCTTGATTTACATCCAGCTTTTTGTTGTCCAACAACTGTACAGTTGCAGATCTTGTCCCATACAAAATGAGTGGCAAAAGGCCTGCTGCTGGTGGGAATGGGAGTAAGCGTGGTAGAAAGGGAAAAAAAGTTTGTGTCCATTGGGTAGATGCTAAATCTACATTAACATCTACTGAAGAAAGGCAATCTTCCAGCCAAAGTAAGATGTCCACTTCTTTCCGTGGAGATTCTGTTATGATCCCTTTCTTATGGACACGACTCAGACGATGATCGATACCAATTCTCCATGAGGCACAAAAAGAGCAGGCACTTGAATGGATAGCAAGCGCTTCAGCAAGTGGGCTCTCCTCCACCTCAACTTCTACATCACAAATACACCAGTCCTCAGAGGTGTCACCCCAATCCCACTTGCTTCCGCACAGCTCCCAAGTCTCCAGCCACCCATCTGAGTGTGTGGTAAGACAGATGGTTGAGTATGCATCGCTCTTCTCTCATACTTTAGCCTGGGAATCAGATCTGCTCCAAAGCTTTTGTGAGGCTGGGGTCACACATAGAAGTCCGTTTTTGGAAGTGATTTTCATCACCAATCCGTTTTTTATAGGGTGCTTTTTGAGCCTCCTGCACCCCTGAACGTTTTTGGACTTAGTCATTTTTTCATTAAAAACGCATGTGCGTTAACGCATGCGTTAACGCAAGTGCCTATATGTGCCATGCGTTAACGCATGCGTTTCCCATAGGGCCCCATGTTAAAAAAACGCATGCGTTTTTTAACTGATGCCAAAAATGTTGCTAGCAACGTTTTTGGCTCAAAAACGGACAGAGCAATGTTTTGAGGTCCAGAAAAAAACGGACAGGGTGTTTATTACATCCAATTCGTTTTTCTGTCAGTTTTTGGACTTAGAAAAAAAAAATGACAAAAATGAAGCAAAAAACGGACCAAGGGCTTATGTGTGACCCCAGCCTGAGTCAAGACGAGGAAATTATCTGCACTGATGCCCAGAAGCTTTTGGAGTCGGATCCAGGCCCAGATAAAGAAGGGTCTGAGCAAGCATAATGTAGACCCTCATTCATAAACTGTGAACTGCACCTTGGAGATCTTGTGAGCCCCTCCGCATACGACTTCCCCTGTACTTCCTCCCCCTCCTCTAGTGCCACCACCTGACTCTGAATAATGTTTAAAGTGTGCTCCAGTATGGAAATGATGGGAATAATCATGCTGATAATGGCATCATCATCACTAAACATCTTCGTCGACATTTCAATACTGTACAGAATGGTGCATAGGTCATTCATTTCAGACCACTCCAACTGTGTGATTTGCCCCACCTCTGGATCTCGTAGGCCCAGGTTATATGTCATGACTTATTACACCAGGGCTCGTCGGTGCTGCCACAGTTGCTGCAACATGTGTAGAGTTAAATTCCATCGTGTCGGTATATCGAATTTCAGCCAGTGAACTGGCAGGCCGAACGACTTCTGTATAGATGCAAAGCGTTGAGCTGCTGGATGCGAACAGCAGAAGTGAGCACACAGCGACCGTGTCCTTTGCTTAACACCATCTAGGATCGGATTGTGTGAAAAAATTGGCTGGACCACCAGGTTTAAGATGTGAGCTATGCAAGGCACATGTGTCACACTGCCCCGGCGGAGGGCTGCACCCAGCATTGCAGCATTGTCGCACACGGACTTCCCTGGCTGCAGATTCAGTGGAAACAAGCATTAATGAAACTAGGTCTCCACAGCTGACCACAAATCCTCAGCTGTGTGACTCATATATCCCAGACATTTCAAGGTAAAGACCGCCTGATGCCGTTGAGCCCTGCTGCCATCATAGTAAGGAGGTGTGCAGGATTCCTTGTGCGCAGTTAGAACGTGGGTGGCATTACCAGACAGGCTTTGGGTGTAGGTGGAGGACCGAAATGAGCTTGAGAAGGCAGAAGGAGTGGAGGAACTTATATATACAGAAGATTGACGCACAACTCGTGGGGATGGCAAGACTTGGGCAGCAGCCCCTTCTCCTGCTGTCTTCATAGTTACCCAGTGCACAGTCACCGCCATGTAACGCCCCTGTCCATGCTTACTGGTCCAAGTGTATGTGGTGAAAAGCACCCTGTCACACACAGAGTTTCTTAAGGAAGCGGTGATTTTGTGTGCGACATGCCGTTGTAGCGCAGACACAGCTTTCTTGAGAAGTAGTGGAGACTGTGCATCTGGTACTGGGGCACTGCGACGGACACAAGGTCTCAAAAATCCTCTGTGTACAACAGGCGAAGACGAAGCATTTCTGTAACCAACAGCTTGCAGATGGTGAAATTCAACCTCTTAGCTTTGTCATGGCCAGGAGGAAATGGTCTATTACTTGTCCACTTCTGAGGGACCGAGGGCTGGCTGCTGTGCTGAGACATGGTTGAGTAGGGTGTCCCCGGCAAACTGTTGGTCTGTGAGGAAAGTGCAGGTGGACATATTGTGTTGCCTTCATCCAAAGGTGGTGCTCTTGATGTCTGACAGCGCTCAACACCAGCAGGTGTTTCCACTTCCAAAAGAACTGAGGACCTTCTAATCACACTGGCTGTTGCGGGAAAAGGTGGAAGGTCTGCGTCCAAAAGCATGTGTGACTGCTGTCCCCACAGTCACAGAGGATGAAGAGGCAGCAAATGCACTTGATGGGCCAGTCGGTGGTTGGCCCGGCCTGCTTGGCTGCATTGTAGCACAGTGAGCTTCCCACTGCGGCATTTGCTTCATATCCATGTGACGGTTCATGCATGAACTACTCAAAGTATAGATATTTTGGCCTCTACTTAGATTTTGGTTACAAATCTTACAGATCTTATAGATAACATGGGGAGACTAAAGGCTTGTGGATTTTGGAATGTGCTGCATGAAAGTCACCTCACCAACCATTTTAAGCTTACAGATACTGAAGTAAAACTCACCAAGTTCTCCTCATCTGAACGTGGCCTTACAGATACTGAAGTAAAACTCACCAAGTACTCATCGTCTGAACATGGCTTTACTAAAACTGAAGAAAAACTCTCCAAATACTCATCGTCTGCATGATGCCTTACAAATACTGGAGTAAAAACGGATTTTAGAGGGGCATGACATGCCTATATCTGTGTCTCCTCCTTTTACTTGTCCATCTCTTTTCTTTTCGCATTTTTATATGTACTTATCACTTTTCCATGTGTTTGTTGTGTGTTTTGAGTAGTTTGCCACCTTTTGGACACCTTAGAAAGTGTTTTCTATGTGTTTGTATGTGTTTGTGTTTGCCTGCCATTGTTTTCAATGGGGTTCGACGTTGTTCGACGAACATTCGACGAACATTCGACGAACACACATCAAATTCGACGAATCGAATCGAATTTGAACACCTGGGTGGTGGCTCATCTTTATACAGCAGCGCATGTGTAAAGTGGCAACACACTCTGCTGAAGCGGATCTGTTTAGGTAAGAAACCATACACTGCAGCAGAGCTGTGGAAAGCTTTAAAACAAAAGAGCGATCAGTGGCTCTCCCCGCTTCACCCCTGACCCAGTATGGTTATCTGCAATAATGGATGTAGCCTAGTGGTGGCTTTAAAGGTTGGTAAGCTGGTACACGTGCCATGCATGGCTCACGTAATGAACCTAGTTGTTCAGAATTTTCTGAAAACTTACCCTGACTTTCCGAACCTCGTTTAGAAGGTGCGCCATATTAGCACCCATTTCCGCCATTCTTCTACTGCTTTGGCTGCTTTTACAGCGCTGCAAAATCTCTTGAATTTGCCAAGCCACTGACTCATTTGTGACCTGCCCATGCCGTAGAATTCTACCTATCATATCTATGCAAGGATTAGTGAGCAGCAGAGGGCAGTAGCTGAATGCCTGCTTTAACACGCCTGTCAGATGGAGCATCAGCCACTGATATTTATCTGCACAAGAGGAAACACAAAGAGCAATAGGGTCTTATCTTTTATAATAATGAAAGTAAGTGGTGGTATTATTAACTGCTCACCTGGTCTTGTTGTGGTACCCACAAGCAGTATGAGCGCTTCAAACAGCTGCTGCTGGACATCCACTTCCACGCATACGGTGGTGAAGATATATAAAACAGGAGGATGGTGTGCAAATGATCCGTGCTGCTGTGTATAAATAAAGACTACAGAGGATTTAGGGGCTACGGTGCTTTAATTCAACATGCTTCAGAGCAAAGCTTGCTCCTTCATCAGGAATAGCAACTATGATCCTCTGTTGTCTTTATTAATACACAGCAGTGCGGACCATTTGCACACCTTCCTCCTGTTTTATAAATCATCACTGATAGGCGCACAGGTCTCTCTAAAGAAAATGCATATCCGGGACTTAGAAATGAAGCTGCCTGCTGCGCTTGTTTACCGGTAACCATAGGGATGAATAGCCAGCCTGAGCACAGTTTTACATTACGTTAACGCTATGCGCTCAGGCTGAGAAATTCTAAGTTTTAAACGGATTCGTCAGCCTAGTGGCTGATGCTGGTGTGACCCTAGTCTAACTTTTACAAACCCTATGCACATTGTGCAGTGGACAAAATAGGACAGTGTTATTACTCCAGACTAGCTACTGTTTGTGATTGGAGGCCCTTGGGATGGTGTCTTTCTGTGTCAACCTTCACTCAGCCCATAGGGCAAATTTTTACAAACCCTATGCACATTCTGCAGTGTACAAATCTGGAATATACAGTGGTCTTTCCAAACCAAAATTTGTCATTGGAGGTCCTTGTCACAGGTTGTGCCACATTTTGACTGAGATAGGAGATACATATCTACCGTTAGTCATCCTATTTGGAAGAAAAACATGTCTGGCTTTTGTCATATTGTAACTAAGATAGAGGATACATATTCTAACGCAATTTACATTGACTGTTGATGACCGACAGATAGCCCTTTGAAAACTTTGCTGAGGACCACAACTACTACAATAGTAGTACAGTTCTTGCAATTTATAATTTTTTTTCTCTTATCAATCTTCTTCGATGTTTTGTAATGTCCTAATGTTATTTCCCTTTGTTTTTAACATATATACCTTGTGCACAGTTCTGCAAACCTTTTTTTTCTGTGCAGTCTCACATATGTACCATGTGTTTTTGTTTTCCCTTGAATATGTGGGAGTATATTTAAATCCAAGTTTGTATGCAACTTTTTAGCCAGTGGTCAAGAGACATGTAGCTCGAAATGGGTATAGATTGATTCCTGTTATACACACCATCCCTCTTTATTGCTTTGTTGTCTGAGATGCCCAATTTTTCATCACTTTTATTTTGAAAGGATTTTTATTAAAGATTTTGTGAATTTTTAATTACTCCGGTGTGTTGAGCTGGTTCCAACTCTAATTTCCTCAATTGCCTTCAGCGTTGCGCAGCAGCGGAGATGACGTGCTCCTCCCGGATTGGAACAGCATCTCAGGGGTGAGCTGAATTTTTTTCTTATTTGTCAAGGGAAGCCCTTGTTATGGTATCTTCCTACACCTATGTCACAGCCCCCAGGAGTCATTTTTGGAAATATGAAGCATATTCTGCATTGGACCAAGTAGTAGAGTATCAAGAAGTCTTCTCTTCCTGTTTAATCTGGGGAATATTGTCAATCACAAACTCTTAGCCATTTGTAGATGCTTCTCCAACCCATCCTAGGGGGGGCACCATATATCCTTTGTCAATTGACTTGCATAAGAGATATATTTGAGCTCGTCATCCAGTTGACTAGTACAGCTTTATTTTTCTGGTTCAGAGTGCTGCCAAACCTGAGGATCGCAGGCCACACTCACTGCTACCTTCTATTACTCCATCCTGCTTGCCATTTTTCCATGTAGTCTCTCCCCTTTAATGAGTTGAATAATAGAGTGAGGGCCCTACAATATGAATAAGTTAGAGCACTTTCAATTGTACATGAGGGAGTGCGAACATTTTTAGAGAAGGGCACTTCCAAATGTATGTTACAAGGCCACATGAGGGCTCTCACTAAGCTCAGGTTTCTTGCCTAATGAAGCCCAATGCTACAATGGGCACATTGTAATCTTCTATGGAATATATATTCCACTATCACAGTGTCAATGAGGGAGTGCCCAAATGTCTAAGTAAGAGTGATCCCTCCAAAAAGTATGTTTCAGGGCCCCCTCTGTGCCTTCATCAAACTCAGGTTTCCTGCCTACTGCACGCCCTCCGAACATTTGAATTTGGGGCCACATAATGTCATGAAGGTGAAAGAGGAGGAAGTAGAAGATAAAACCCAATGCTACAGTGGGCACATTGTAAACTGCTATAAAATGTGTATTCCACTATCTCAGTGTCAATGACTGAGGGACCACACAAATATCTAAGTAAGAGTTGTCACTCCAAAACGTACGTTACAGGGCCCCCTCTGTGCCCTCACCGAACTCAGGTTTCTTGCCTACTGCAAGCCCTCTGAACATTTGAATGTAGGGCCACAAAATTTCATGGAGGTGGAGGATGAGGAGGAGGGTGAAGGCCAATGCTACAATTGGCACATTGTAAACTGCTCTGGAATATGTATTCCACTATCACAGTGTCAATGAGGAGGGACTGCCGAAATGACTAAATGAGAGCAGTCCAACCAAAACGCATGTTACAGGTCCACCTGAGGCCTTTGAGGTAAAAGATCAATATACCTACTGGTATATTGTAGCTGGCCTTTTAAAGTGCTGAGGAATAGCTAACTAAAATTAGGCTTGGTTGTTGTTCTTGTGTATCTGTAACAGTGGTGTAATTCTGGAAAAAAGTTATTCCCACAAACCATTTGTGAATCAGAAATGCATGCAGGCATATTCTCTAGGCTCTTATCATTCTGTTTTGTCACTTTCCCATCCAGTTTAGCCTTTTCCTCAGGCCTCCATACCCTTTTGCAGGGTCCAGCAGAAAATTACTCGCATTTCTCATTGACTTACATTGTACTCACTATTCAGAACAAATATGTGATTAGTACAAAGTACTGGTAATGAGTATAGCGATTACGAATATTACGGTACTCACTCATCACTTATTGCCCTGTATAAAACCTTTATTTATATTGTTCTTTCTAAGATGTAGAACCTGGCTAAAAGGAATGTTCTGCTTCCTCTTTGAATAAAAGAGGTTCTGATAGTCAAGGAACCCATGTATGCCTGGGGTCACACATAGAAGTCCGTTTTTGGAAGGGATTTTCATCACCAATCCGTTTTTTATAGGGTGCTTTTTGAGCCTCCTGCACCCCTGAACGTTTTTGGACTTAGTCATTTTTTCATTAAAAACGCATGTGCGTTAACGCATGCGTTAACGCAAGTGCCTATATGTGCCATGCGTTAACGCATGCGTTTCCCATAGGGCCCCATGTTAAAAAAACGCATGCGTTTTTTAACTAATGCCAAAACGTTGCTAGCAACGTTTTTGGCTCAAAAACGGACAGAGCAATGTTTTGAAGTCCAGAAAAAAACGGACAGGGTGTTTATTACATCCAATCCGTTTTTCTGTCAGTTTTTGGACTTAGAAAAAAAAAATGACAAAAATGAAGCAAAAAACGGACCAAGGGCTTATGTGTGACCCCAGCCTGAGTCAAGACGAGGAAATTATCTGCACTGATGCCCAGAAGCTTTTGGAGTCGGATCCAGGCCCAGATAAAGAAGGATCTGAGCAAGCATAATGTAGACCCTCATTCATAAACTGTGAACTGCACCTTGGAGATCTTGTGAGCCCCTCCGCATGTAGAGTTAAATTCCATCGTGTCGGTATATCGAATTTCAGCCAGTGAACTGGCAGGCCGAACGACTTCTGTCAGCCTTTGTCAGTTTTTTTTTAAATGAGCCCTTATGATATTTTTATTCTGGGGTCCAATTTCCAGGTCTAGAAATTTAATCTTTTCTTTTTCGCTTTTTTTTTTTTTTTAATAAAAGTTCACTTGTAATTGTTTCCTATAGGTGTGTAGACTTTCTATGTAGCTGAAACGTTTCTTCCCAGTCAGGCACCAACCCAAATGATGTATAACCACTTCCTTTTATAAAATGCACCTATTTCAAATAGTCCTCATGCAATACACTGTACCCGAGGAAGGCTTGCTGAGCCAAAATGCATTGTATGTAATAAATAAATCCCTCTGAAATAAACTACCTATCATCATCTTCATCACTTGGGAGCACTGTCTGCCTGAGAAAAACATCTTTGCTTATAAACCTCCTATGAAAGACCTGAACGGGTGTGCTCAAAGTGTCTAGGAACTTGCAGCAGACCAGCGGAGGTGATCCACAACTTGGATCGATGTGCAGTACCACAAGACAACTAATAGGTGAGTGCAATATTACATCCTTTGCACTACCCAATTTTATTTCTCTACACTTAGGTCCTTCACTCTTTGTTTTTTCCATGTTTTTTTCTTTTATATAAACACTACTTGGTTGTGGTGTTTGGTGTTTGCTGTTCCTGTTTGCATTTTGCATCCTGCCTCTATGTGTTGGACTGTTTCCAAGGTTTATTTGCATAGTCTGCCATTTGGGTCTTGTCATTTGTGGTAGATCCCTGCTTCGTTGGATCTGGTACTTAACGTCTTGTGCCACTATGATTAGTGCCTTTTTGCTGTAATGAAGTCCAGTTTTGTCTAGCCATTTGGTAGGAGTTATCTATGTCAGCCACCTCCATTATCTGTCGATGGTACATCCCATGAAGCGGCTTGTCTTACCATGGCTCTTCATGTTACCGTTCTTCCTTCTAAGATAAGATAAGATAAACTTTATTGATCCCAGAGGAAATTACAGTATTACAGCAGCAGAACAAAGATCAAGAACATTTCACACTTTACAAAATAAGTCTATATGGACAGCAGATGTGGGTAGACTGGTACATGTACCTCACCTATTCCCCCCATACACATAGAACTTCACATAGTCTTGGGACGCTTTACACTTATACATTTGTTAAACATCCCCACAGCTGTCGGAACAAACGATTTTCTGTATCTTTCCTTTTTACACATTAGTTGGATTAGACGCTTGCTGAATGTGCTCTTCTGCTTCGCAAACAGTTCAGAGAGCGGGTGTGTATTGTTGCTCATTATAGCCTTGCATTTCTTATTAATTCTATTCTAGGACTGTTGCTGTTGCTGCCTTAAGTTCTCTCACAGCATCTCATGTTTTGGTACCATTTTTCAAATGTATTCCTAGATACTCATTATTTAGTCCATGATGGCGGCCTGGACTCTTATCAAGCCTTCACCACCCTCCTGTCTATTGGTATACAATCTTTGGGTGTTAGAATTGGGGTGGATCTGTAGTTTCCATCTCTTCTTTTGGCGAGCAAACTATGCCAGAAGAGTATCTGATAACTGGTAGGGCTTATGTATTGATCGTGTGGATCGTTTTCTTTATTCTTTCCATTGAGATGGCTCTACAGGACCTGTCCTACCATTTGATGGTATTTTAATGTTGCTGCTTTCCTTGCCTCATTATTATGGTTACCGTATCCCTGTGGGATGCTGAGGTACGTTTTGCAGGTCTGTGCATTTTCTATGTGCCCTGCCGGTAGTTCTACTTTTTCAGTCTCTACTACCTTGCCTCTCTTTAATACCAACTACTTGCATTTCTCTTGTCCGATGGACATCCCAATGTCTTTGCTGTAGATCCTTGTAAGGTGGATCAGTGAATTGATGTCTTCTTTCATTTTTCACATACAGATTGACGCAGGGGCGGACCCAGACTGTAGTGGGCCCTGGTGCAAGAAATTTTTCGGGGCCCCCCCCAGAACTCAGTGCCAGAATAGTGCCGCGGGTGTGCAGCACAGCCAGTGGCGTAGCAACTGTTTGTGGCGCCCGGAGCGGTCAAAAAATTTGCCGCCCCTTTGGTTATTGATAATCTGGAAGTGTACATAGTATACACTGTCTGCCCCTATATACAAGAATATAACTACTATACTAAAACACAAAGAGAAGGGGTGCAATTGCCACCTCTGCACAACCCCAGTGTATGGCAACAAGCAGGAGTGAAGGAGGGCCCGGGGCCGGAGCAATTTTTGCCGCCGTGCTATGGAGTTCATAGTGTAATATAAATGCAAAAAACCTTTATTCTTAATATGATGTCACAATACCGGGATCTGAGGATCTTCTATTTCGAGGTCAGGGTCTCTCTGACGCCGTGTTGCTGCTTGTCTCGCTGTCGTCCTCTTTTGACACTGCAGTGTGGTGGACAAGAGGGCATTAACTGGTTAATAACAAGAAGTATGGAGTGTACTAACTGAGCCATAAACCCTCCCCATACTAGTAGGATTACTATATGGATTTTAGTATTAGGGTACGGACACACTGGCATGAAACTCTGATGAGTGCAATGTGTGATTTTCTCGCATTGCAATCAATCTCTGAGAGCACATTGATGAGTGTCGGACGCTTTTTTCTCATCCAGATTCAGGATGAGAAAAAAGTTGCAACATGCTGCGACAGTATGCGATTCCCGCGCGAGACTCACCAATGCAAGTCTATGGGTCTGACAAAATCACGGACCGCACACGGACAGCACACGGACCATCCGAGTCTGAGGCTGCGTTCACACATTGCGTATTTTGCCGCGCTTTTTTACGCGCGCTTTTTCAAAATACGCAATGTGCCTTTTGTCTGCCAGCAAAGTGAATGGGAAATTCATTGTGCAGTGCAGACATTGCGCAAAAATACGCACTGCGTTTATGGGAGAAAACGCAGCTGCGTAAAGAATTGAGATGTCAATTCGTTACGCAGCTGCTCCTGCATTTTCTCCCTCTGATGTCACAGAGGGGAGGAAGAATCCTGCTTCCTCCTCCCCTCTGTGACAGCTGTGACCGCCCATTAGATTTCACAGAGTATTAATATACACTGCGATATCTAAATTAAACAAAGGCAAGTGTATGAAAAATAAAAAAGAATGAATACTTTACCTGTCCGACGCTTTTTCCCGGTGTCCGGTCTCCGGTGCCAAGCGATGTGTAGTGCTGCCAAGACCTGCGGTGACGTCAGAGAGGTGTTCCCGGCGCTCATTGGGCGCTCGCGGTCATGTGATACATCACATTCTGGGGTAAAGAAAGCGCAGTGTGTGAAAGCCCCTGCGTATTTTGTTGCGCTTTTTTTGCGCGGCTGAAAAACACAGCAAAAAAGCGCGCGCAAAAAAGCGCAACAAAATAAACAATGTGTGAACGCAGCCTGACACTTTTTTTCACGGATACATTCTCATTCTGTAACTGAGAACACTGTAAAATGTTCCTGTAAATGATTCTACACTAATAGCTGCTGAGAAAAAACAAAACAGATTGCGCACAGACATCACATGGATGTGATCTGAGAGAAATGTCGGACACTCACACGCAGTTGGATGCCAAACGGACTAAAAAACAGATGTCACTCGTCCGACTCTCCTGGAAACAGACCGATTTTAAGGCGGCGGGAGACAGTGTACCACCATCTCCCTAGCTCTGTGCTGTGCAGAGTGTACCACCATGTCCTCAGCTCTGTGCTGTGCACAGTGTACCACCATCTGCCTAGCTCTGTGCGGTGCACAGTGTACCACCATGTCCTCAGCTCCGTGCTGTGAACAGTGTACCACCATCTCCCTAGCTCTGTGCTGTGCACAGTGTACCACCATGTCCTCAGCTCCGTGCTGTGCACAGTGTACCACCATGTCCTCAGCTCCGTGCTGTGCACAGACAGTGTACCACCATGTCCTCAGCTCCGTGCTGTGCACAGTGTACCACCATGTCCTCAGCTCCGTGCTGTGCACAGTGTACCACCATGTCCTCAGCTTCGTGCTGTGCACAGTGTACCACCATGCCCTCAGCTCCGGCATGTGCACAGTGTACCACCATGCCCTCAGCTCTGGCATGTCCACAGTGTACCACCATGCCCTCAGCTCCGTGCTGTGCACAGTGTACCACCATGTCCTCAGCTCCGTGCTGTGCACAGTGTACCACCATGTCCTCAGCTCCGTGCTGTGCACAGTGTACCACCATGCCCTCAGATCCGTGCTGTGCACAGTGTACCACCATGTCCTCAGCTCCGTGCTGTGCACAGTGTACCACCATGCCCCCAGCTCCGTGCTGTGCACAGTGTACCACCATGTCCTCAGCTCCGTGCTGTGCACAGTGTACCACCATGTCCTCAGCTCCATGCTGTGCACAGTGTACCACCATGTCCTCAGCTCCGTGCTGTGCACAGTGTACCACCATGCCCTCAGCTCCGTGTTGTGCACCACCATGTCCTCTGCCCACCCTCCCTCCACGTCCTCTGCCCACCCTCCCTCCACGTCCTCTGCACACCCTCCCTCCACGTCCTCTGGACACCCTCCCTCCACGTCCTCTGCACACCCCCCTCGTCCTCTGCACACACCCCCACGTCCTCTGCACACCCTCCCTCCACGTCCTCTGCACAGCCTCCCTCCACGTCCTCTCGCACACCCCTCGTCCTCTCCACACCCCCCTCGTCCTCTGCACACCCCCCACGTCCTCTGCACACCCCCCTCGTCCTCTGCACACCCCACGTCCTCTGCACATTCCCCTCGTCCTCTGCACACTCCCCTCGTTCTCTGCACACCCCCCTCGTCCTCTGCACACACCCCCACGTCCTCTGCACACCCCCCTCGTCTTCTGCACACCCTACACGTCCTCTGCACACCCCCCTCGTCCTCTGCACACCCCACGTCCTCTGCACACCCCCCACATCCTCTGCACACCCCCCTCGTCCTCTGCACACCCCCCTCGTCCTCTGCACACCCCCACGTCCTCTGCACACCCCCCACGTCCTCTGCACACACCTAACGTCCTCTGCACACCCCCCACGTCCTCTGCACACCCCCTCGTCCTCTGCACACCCGCCTCGTCCTCTGCACACCCCCCTCGTCCTCTGCACACACCCCTCGTCCTCTGCACACCCCCCTCGTCCTCTGCACACCCCCACGTCCTCTGCACACCCCCCACGTCCTCTGCACACCCTACATGTCCTCTGCACACCCCCCTCGTCCTCTGCACACCCCACGTCCTCTGCACACCCCCCTCGTCCTCTGCACACCCCCCTCGTCCTCTGCACACCCCCACGTCCTCTGCACACACCCCACGTCCTCTGCACACCCCCCACGTCCTCTGCACACCCCCCACGTCCTCTGCACACCCCCCTCGTCCTCTGCACACCCCCCACGTCCTCTGCACACCCTCCCTCCACGTCCTCTGCACAGCCTCCCCCCTTATCCTCTGCACACCCCCCTCGTCCTCTGCACACCCCCCACGTCCTCTGCACACCCCCCTTGTCCTCTGCACACCCCCCTCGTCCTCTGTACCTTGTAAAGACAGTCCCAGTTCCTCCTAATCTGGCAATTTTTCTTGCCGGGCAAAATGTAGCTCCGCCCACCTGAGTCACATGTGCGTGACGTCATCACAGGTCCTGTTCCACCCGGCATCTGTCCCCGCCAGCGGTGCTGTGAGGTGAGGCGGGAGGGCGCGATGACCGGGGTGTGGTGGTGAGGTGTCCAGGGGAGGAGTGAGGTGTCCAGGGGGTGGGTGAGGTGTCCAGGGGGTGGGCGAGGTGTCCAGGGGGCGGGGTCACCCGGCCGGGGCTCAGAGCAGAAAAAAAAAAAAAAAGACAACACTGTTAGTCGCCGCCCTCCCCGAAAGGTGCTCCCCCCCGGAACTCACAGCAAGAACAGTGCCGCGGGTGTGCAGCGCCGCTGACACCCGACAGCACCACCCTTCTGTCTGTCGGTCTGACAGGGGAACGGACCTGCCGCTGGAGCCCCAGGGGCCCCCTAGCTGCTCGGGGCCCTGGTGCAGCTGCACCAGCTGCACCACGGTAGTTCTGCCCCTGGATTGACGTAATCTATGTAGAGAAAGTGCCTGATGGTGCTTCTACTCAAGAATTTATATCCATAGCCCAGATCTGCAATTATCTGACTGAGGGGATTCATGCTTTTGCAGAACAGTATTAGGAATAATGCATCACCTTGGTATATGCCGCATTTGATGGTCACTTGTGCTAGTTGATTTGAGATAACTTCCCGTGTTGTCCTCCATAGCTCAATTGAGTTTCTGAGGAAGGGTCCTAATTTCCTCTTAACATTGTAGAAGACCAAGTGTTCACAAATCCATTTGTGTGCAATTGAGTCATAGGCTTTCCTGCAGTCAATTCAGGCTGTGCTGACAGGCTGGGGTCACAGTTGACATGAGTTTTTTTAGTGATTTAACAAAACTCATGTGTTTTTTCATGTCAGCATGAGTTTTTTAAGGTGTGTGATGGCTCCCTGCGTTTTTGGGAGCGTTTTTAAATCTGCACCCAAAAATAGTGCATGTACTATTTTTTGGTGCGTTTTGAAAAACGCATGCGTTTTTCTAGAAAACGCATGCGTTTTTATAACATGGGCCTCTATGGAAAACGCATGCAAAAACACATGTACAATTAGTACCATTTAGTGCCATTCAAAAACGCATGCGTTTTCCATAGGAGCCCATGTTAAAAAAACGCATGCGTTTTCTAAAACGCTTGCGTTTTATTAACATGGGCTCCCATGGAAAACGCATGCGTTTTTGAATGGTACTAATTGTACATGCGTTTCCCATAAGGCACCATATTAAAAAACGCATGCGTTTTTGGAAATGCACCAAAAACGCATGGTACTGTCACACATGCTTTTTTGCTATTAGGACATGCGTTTTTTAACATGGGGGCCTATGGGTGCGTTTTTTACATGCGTTTTTGAAAACGCAGGTCTCCAAAAACGCTTGTGAAAAATGCAACTGTGACCCCAGCCACATTGGTCTTTCTGGATCTTGAGTCTTTAGCGACCTATCTATCTGCTAGCAGTAAGTGCTTAGAACCATTGGTATTGCTGCCAATACCTTTCTGAACTGGATTCTTGTAATGATTCATATGGTTCTGTAGTTCAGTGGCTATGAAGCCTTAAGGGAGCCTTCTTGTTTTTGTAAGACAGGTTATTGGGTGGTAGTTGCATGGAATATTTCCTTTGTAAGGGTCCTTCATGATCAACACTGTTCTTCTTTGTGTTAGCCAAGCTGGGTGGTGACCTGCTTGTAGCAGTTGGATCAACTGTTTTGCCAGGCATTCATGGACCGTTGTTAATTTCTTTCAGCAATAGGTGTAGATCTTGTCTTGGCCAAGTGCTGTCCAGATCTTCATGTTCTTGACATGTTGTTGGATGTCTGCTCCTGCAGCTTTTAACATTGTTGACCACCATCTCCTACTCTCAATGCTGCACTCCATCAGCATAAAGAACACTGCTCTCTCTTGGTTCTCTTCCTATCTTTCTGACTGCTCCTTCAGGTATCATTTGTTGGATCCACTTCCTCCTCTTCCTCTCAATATTGGGGTCCCTCAGGGCTCAGTCCTTGGCCCTCTTATCTTCTCTCTCTACACAGCCCCAATTGGACAGACTGTCAGCAGATTTGGCTTCCAGTACCATCTTTATGCTAATACAGAACTATACACTTCGTCCCCTGACCTTAACCCCGCTGTATTACAGAACGCCAATGACTGTCTAACCGCAGTTTCCAATATCATGTCTGCTCTCTATCTAAAACTCAACCTTTATAGAACTGAACTTCTTCTGCTCCTGCCCTCCACTAACCTTCCTAAATTTGACATCACCCTCTCTTTGTGCAGCACCACGATAATGACTAGGCAGCAGGCTCGCTGTCTGAGTGTTATGTTTGACACCAATCTTTCCTTCACCCCATATATACAATCTCTCGCCCACTCTTGTCACTTACACCTGACGAACATCTCTAGAATTCACCCTTTTCTCACCATGGAAACAAGAAAAACTCTCACTGCCGCTCTGATCCACTTCTGCCTTGATTGTTGTAATTCTTTATTAACTGGCCTCCCCCTCACTAGACTATCCCCTCTTCAGTTCATCCTGCAGCAAGGATCACCTATCTGGCTGACCACTTCCACTCTGCGCCAGTCATTGCACAGGCTGCCTATACACTACAGGATCCAATTCAAATTGCTTGTTCGCAAACACAAAGCTCTTCACGGTGCAGCACCTCCCTTCCTCTCCTCCCTCATCTATGTCTATCACCCTTCCCGTTCTTTTTGCTCTGGAAGTGACTTTAGACTAAGGATAAGGGTCACATTTGCGGTAGCAAATACAGATCCTGATCCAGTTTTGAGCTGTAAAAATGCTCAAAACCGGATCAGGATCCGCAACCAATAGGAGCCCATTATAAAACCGGATTGCACTACATGCAATCCGGCTACCGCTTCCTAATTTACAGCCTGCGGTAAAAATCATGCAGGCTGCAGTTTTTGGAGCGGTTTGCAAACCACAGCAGGCTTGCTATAATGGGCTCCTATGGGAGCCCATCTGGCTACTGCAAGGCAGATGTGAATGCCTGCGGTAGCCGGAAGCCTTGTTCATCCCTGCTGCTGCAGGGATGAACAAAGGGTTAATGTTAATAATAGTTGTGGGCACCAGGTCTCCAGGGAGTGCCCACCCTCCCTACTGACATGGTGACCATATGGTGCAGCATATGAAGGGTTAATTAGGTGTATTACCGTATTGCCGGCTATTGTTGGCATTTACTTTTTTATGAATTAAAAAGCCGGCGGCTCCTCGCTGTGGAGGATATGCAGTATGTAATGTGCGTACTGTATTTGCCGCTATCCAGGCTCCCGAAAGCTTTAACATTAGTTCTATGGCGGTGTGCTGCCCATAGAACTAATGTTAAAGCTTTCAGGACCATGTTGGCGCTATATAAATAAAGTTGTTGTTGTTGTTATTGTTGTTCTTGCTCTAGATGGTTACTGTGTTTCTTTCTCAGATTTTCCAGCCACTTTGCACTGTTTTTTTACTGTGTATTTTTTCCTTCTCCCATATGTTCTTCACGTGTTATTCAGTCTCTGCTACAAACATATGTATATATAGAGATAGTAGAGATTAGTCTCTATTTAGTCAAGATGATAGAAGAAATCATTGACTTAAAGACAAGCAGTCCTGAGGAAATTGAATGAAGCAGACTTGGAGGTAGTGAATCCTCTGATACCTTAAAGCTGAGGGTCCCAGACAAGAAACCCTGTAGCCTATGTGATGACATAGAGTCAGGCCAGATAGTAGATATGGTTGCAAGGAATTTGCACCATCATACTGACAGCTGAGGGCCGGGAAGTCTTACAAAATTAATGGCTCTTATGGATCACTTAAGACAAAAAGAATAAAGAGGGTCTCCAGAGTGTAGTGGAGGAGGGTGGGGGGAGAATATTACTGACCTTATACGGTATTTCACATGTGCCTTGCGGTAGCCAGATGGGCTCACATTATAGCAACCCCGCGGCCAGGGCCGCACCGTCCATTGGACAGTGTGAGCCCTGTCATTCAGGCGGCAGCCGGCAGGGGGAGCGGCTGTTCAGAAGGGGGCGGCGCCTCATGCAAACAGCCGCCCCCTGTCATGGCGCCGGCCGCTCACCCCGCGCACCGGAGGTAAGCGGCGACCGCCGGGGGAGAGGCACAGAAGGGGCGGCAGCCCCAGGCATCACTAGCACCCCCCCCCCCGGTACTCACTCACGGCCGCGGCAGGCAATCACTGCCGCGGCTCAGGCGGCAGTGGCGACCCGGTCACAGAAGGGGCGGCAGGCCCAGGCTTCACTAGCAACCCCCCCCCCCCCGGTAACAAGTGCCGCGGCTCAGGCGGCAGTGGGGCTCGGTGCACCCCTGCCCGCGGCGGTTTTGAAATCGCTCCAAAAAACATTGCCTGCATGATTTTTCACGCAGGCAGTGAAACCGGAATGCGGTAACCGGATTGCATTAAGTGCAATCCGGTTTTATAATGGGCGCCTATGGGCTTGCGGCTCCAGATCCGGTTTTGAGCATTTTTACAGCTCAAAACCGGATCAGGATCTGCAATCCCGACCGCAAATGTGACCCTAGCCTTATTCCTTCTGAATAACACTACGTATACTTCACCTTGATTTTATGTGTAACATGACATCTAATTATTTATCTGCTTGTCTCTGCTCACACAGCAGCCTTTGTGTTTTATTAGGTATGAGTAATATTCTTTGTGAAAATACTTTTCATTTATGTAATAAAAATTGATTTCATTAGGTCAAATACTCATTTGTGGTGTGGTTACTCTCTTTTTTGTAGTATTAGTTATAGTTAAAGTTTTTCTGCTTTAAGTTATTTTTGAGAAATGGGTACGAAGTTGTCATCTATTCAGCAATATGCATGGCATTTAAGTTCTTCCTTCACCAAGAGCTTTGTATGCTCTTCATTTACCATGGACGTCTGACCTAAATAATCAATTAAAAAATGGAAACAGTATATTCTATTAATGGGACTTTAATCATAAATGATAATTAGACACTTGCCTGTGATAATAAAATTCAATAAAGCTGGCAAGGATTTATCTGAGTATCACTTATTACTAAGTCTCCTTGAAGTCTTAAAGTCATCCTCTGCACCGTATTCATGTTTGGTCCCTAGATGCTGGATCAGTAAAACTGCTCACCATGTCTTACTAGCTGAGCCTATTACATCCCGTACATCTGGCATACTGCTGAGAACAGCACTGCTGCCCATGGAGAGAAATTGTTACACTACAGGATAGCAGAATGAATTCCAATAAAATGACCACCTTCACAGTGTAATGATTTCTGTCCATTGAAAAGGCAGCCAGAAAGCTAAATGATAACCACAAGATCTTGATGCATAATTCCGCAGGTTATAAGATTATACTCAAATGGTCCTTTCACTTTTTTTGTACTTTTTCAGAGCCAAATCCATTACTTTCATGAACATTGTGTGTCACCTTTTCACACCCTTTCAATTTGTGCTGCAGTTTTTATGTAATTTCTCATGTTATTCATGTATTATTCTTAACAAACTCCCACCTCACTAATCTAAGCTCTTTCATCCATTTCCCCAGAGCCCCTTTAATGGCTTTTGATTTCTACATCTGATTATGTTTTGCTGAATGGTTTATGCCCTTCAATGTCTCCCAACTAAGTATTAACTATATTTTATTGTGGAGGCAGAACTTTCTACACAATCTTGTACATTCCTGTCAGATTTACAGCTAGTTAAAGAATTTTAGAATAAAATGTAACACAATATGATAACACAACTGGTGATACATAAAAAATATGTCATCTAAAAAGATTTTGCAATATCATGTTCACAAGAGGCCATCTCTACCTGTCCTAGATACTGTTACTGACACGCAGCTGCTCCAGGGCCGTAGGATACTTGGAACCGGGCTTTGAGACTTCACCACAGGGATCACAGGGACCGAGACCCAGCTCCGTGACCCTGGCTGTGTCATTAAAAGATCAGTTTGGGTGGCTCTCTCTTCTTTTGAAGGTTATTTGGTGTGGAGGGTTCATTTTGGTAAGGGATAACTGTACCTGGGGATGCTTGTGTTTTTACATGACACCACCCGCAGGTTGCGGCTATAGATGGCCGCCGCTACACGACAGTCCTCCTAGGGGCCGATGGTAGGGAGGCAGCAATGTTCTTAAGCCGTCTACGGGTAGGGCTGACCCCCAGGGGAATAGAAGGTACCTGAGTGAGTTCATAGTCATGTTTCTGGTGCTCTTGACGCGTTAGAATGTTCACAGACAAAATGGGGTGCAGTCTTCAGATCTTTTACTCACAGTTACAGTGCTTCAACCTGCTGAGCACTGGGTTCTCAGAGACAGAAACCAGCTACTCCCAGGTAGAAGGTTGGTATGTAGCCGGAACCCCTTCTCTGTCCTTTCTCTGCCGTCTCACACTGCACTTGCTTCGCTCGTCCTGCCTTGTGACTTGCCACGCAGAGCTCTGAGCCAGTGACTGTGGGCTTTACTTAGGGGTTGACCTGCAGTATCTCCCCTTAGCCCTATGGTTGCCACCTTTTCAGTAGATGTGTGAGGTAGTTAACTGTGTTCCCATGGAAGTCCCACAGCCTCCTGGTTGCTAGCTGAGCCTGGTCTGTCTTCTCCACTAGTCTTGGGTCCCTCCATTAGTCCACCTGGTCCCTCCACTTTCCTGTGCCTGACAAAGGATTCGAGCCCCACGGGTGGATCACTCACTTCCTGTGTCTCTGGGATCCCCTCTTCCTCCTGGAGCCACGTAGGTGTTGTTTCTGCTCCTCGGTCTGGCCTTAGAATGAGCTCCCATTTGCTTCTGTCCTCTGGACACTTCTTTCAAATTCTTTCTTTCTGTGATAGGCATTCTTTAATTAAGTTTCCCTCCAACTCGACTCTCGTTGTTCCTCTTTCTCTCCAGCTGTTCACAGTCTCTCCTCTCCGCTGTTAAACTGTCTCTCCTCTATTCTAAATCTTTCCCGCTCTATTTATACCCCCGTCATGTGTCCCATGTATTCTATGTGTGTTCTTCCTGGCCTCATTCCTTCTAAGGTGCTCCCTCTAACTACTTTGTCTCCACCCAGCCCCACTACAATGGTTCCTAGTGCGTTGCCTGAGTGTCCCGGTACCAGTCTGTACCCCTCTTATCCGTGAGTGGGATACTACACCCTAACAGGGATGCAGTACCTCTGTGGTGACTGGATCTGCAGGCGCACCACATTACCAGTCAGTAGTTTATTCTGTTTGCATTACCAAAATCATATTGATATATTCAGGGTATTACTCATGGGTATTTACAGGGCTTGTTAAGCTGTTAAATATAAACACTGTAATATTCTGATGCAAGTTAAGCTGTCTTTAGACTACAAAATAATCGAGAATGAGTAAAGCTGCTTTCACATTTACGTTTGGAACATAGCATAACCAAACACAGCCAAATGCATGTGCATTGCATTCCTATGTTTAACATGGGAACGCATTGCCCGTATGACTGCGCTTGGTTACGTTTGCATTTGGATGTGTTTTTAAAAACACCCTCCAAACGCAACATGTTGCATTTTTGTGCGTTCACGGGCGCTTGTGTTATCAGCAAGCATCCGCAAGCGTACAAAGAATGCATGGAGCTCAATGGATCCGCAGAGTCATACTTATGACAGCGCAGGCAGATGCTGTGGATCACATTGAAATCTCCATAGAAATGCATGAAAATATGCCCGGCCACCAAATCAGCTGTCTCGACGACGGAGGACGGGAAATCAGCTTGCTGATAAAATAAGTGCCTGTGAACGCACAAAAAATGCAACACCACTGATTGGGTGGCTGGGCACCATACTATGTGAACGCATGCAGAAAATTCCTGCTGCGTTCACATCAGTATGGCAGCGTTTGGCACTGCGTTTGTATCTGCATGTCAGACACATGCAGACACAAACACTAGTGTGAAACTAGCCTAAAGCTAAATATGCTATTTTCACAATTATCTTGTAGTGTCAACTTACTGCCAATCACTCATTGAGAAATACGCTCATTTATTGGGTGAAATGATCATTCGCGCAGTGTAAACAGTACTCACACTGCTGAAATCCATGACAGCGTATACACACACATCAATTTAATTTAGATAGCTCAATGCACATTGTTCTCTTTGGTTGCCTATGTAAACAGGTCCTTAAATTACCCCCGATCAATAAACGTTTGTCACCTGTTATCAATGTAAACAGACACTTAATCTGATGACAATAATACTTTCCCCTTAGGGGTACTTCACACACAGCGATATCGCTGCAACGTCACAGGCTTTGTGACATTGCGGCAAGCTCGCCAACGATATAGCAGCATGTGACACGTACCAGCGATCAGCCCCCTGCTGGGAGATCGCTGATCGGTAACTAATGGCCATGACCATTTTTCGATCGGCGATCTCCCGCTGGCCAGGCTGCATCGCTGTGTGTGACAGGCAGACTTACCAGTGATCCCCAGTCTGTGCCCGAGACACTGAATGATCCCAACAACCATCAGGTGTCGGCTGCAGAATGGGAATTGCTGGTAAGTCTGCCTGTCTGGCATCTCACCAGTGACCACATAGCGATGCACCAGCGATCCCAGCCAGGTCGGATCGTTGTCGGGATCGCTGGTGCGTTGCTACGTGTAATGGGGCCCTTACTTCATTAGTCTCATCATTAAGATAAAGCTACTTTTAATGTACCACCACGGGGTACTGTTTCTTACACCATGCATATATACTAATTTATTCTCTGGCTCATTTATCTGCTTTTTTCTGTTGTTTCTTGTACTGTGTACTAACACTAGCATGACTTCCCCTTTTTGAGCTGGAATTTCCTCTATATAGCTTCCGGTAGGCAGGTGTCTGTACAGTAAGGCTTCTATCTTGCTCTGTCCTTATCTGTATTGAGATCAGCTGACAAAAGGTGAGGTTTTAATAAATGAGGGAGTGTAGGGCCATGCTGATTGGGTATACCATTTTGCAATGAGATATATTTTACACTTATTTTGCAATATATTTTGAAGTAAGTCATATCAAGCGAACAGGTATATGCCTCACCATGCTATTATTTCCTCCTGCTGTTCACATCTTCAAGACTGTCAGGGAAATTTTCTGACAATGATGAATTGGACAATTGTTGTTTGAATGTACGGAAGCTCCATTTTGGACTTCTGAGATGAACTACAAGATGGCGTTGGTGAAGACTTATATAAGTTGTTTTTCTCTCAAAACAAGTAACCATGTTTTGATTATGACCCTCAATAATCCAAATTGGTCTCAACCACCCTACCAATTTATGGAAGTATTGGAACATCATGTAGTACCACCATGAAGAGCCAATCAACAAGTAGTAAACAACTAGGTGTAACCAATAACTTTGAAGTTGTATTTTTAACGTATGCCTACAAATAAATCCTATTGGGGGAGTCACCCCTAGGAATTTGCTGACTTACAATAACCTGATATCTGTCATATTCCTCCGTGCACGATATTATAACCTCCACTACGTCACACTGTAGTAGAATAGGCAAGATTTCTATAACATTAATTGGTGGAGAACGCTTGGCATCACAACAATTGCCATCGGCTGTAGTGGACGGGACGGAGGATCCAGAATGCAGGACATCAACAGTGAGTAACCTTTTGCGTTGCTAAACATGCAGTCCTTTTTCTCCCTCCTGGTATTTGTAGTCTGAGGTGTGACGTGATGAATTCCGCTATGTGCTAGAGGACGCTATTTGCTTTAGATGTGCAAACGTAATTTTTAGGCGAATGCTTCTGTGTGTTAGTATTAAATGCCACTTACAGGGGTGGTTGTGGGAAGTAACGGTGTATAAAACTTTCAGCACGCAAGCTTGGACGGCGACCCAGAGTGAGGCGCCACTGGTCACAGATGGTTACATGTGTCTGTCAATAATCACTGCTACCTGACAAGTTTGGCGTGTATTGAGAAAATAGATGCACATCAATCTAGATAGGGTAACGTTAGCGCAACTCAATTAAAAGGTGTGCGGTGTGCATGATATTGACAGCAGACATGTGAGATAATGATGGAATGTTCTTGTGACCTGTGCATGTCCACTGTAATTTTAATTAACATTTAGACCTTATATTAAAGACATTAAATGTTACTATGACATGAGCTTGTGAAGAGAGATATAAGAGAGAGAAACTTACTTGTAGACTGGTGAAGAGGGAGCCTTGTGTGTGCCTCAGAGATAAGCTTGTGTGTGTGACTGTTACATGCCTGGGCACCGTCCCAAGAACAAACTTCTGCCTGAATGGGAGAGACTAAAGGCCCCATCACACACTACGATATCGTTAACAATATCGTTGTATCATCACAGGTTTTAAGTTGTCCTAACGATGTCGTAACAACGTCGTTCAGTGTGACATGTACATCCGATCAACAATAATCAGGCAGATCGTTGATGGGAGGTTTGTGAGCCGGACCTTAAACCAAACGATGAGCGTTCATTCAACCTGCGGCATGGGTGTGTGTGACACCTCGATAACGATGTCGTTAATGACCTCGTCTATTGAGAAGTGAAGGACGTAGGCAAGCTAACGACCGCAAGTATTGTTTGCTTGTCGTGGAATCGTTGCTGCGTTGTTAACGATATCTATATGTGTGACATTTCACCAGCGATCATTGAACGTCTTTCAAGCGATCTAGGTCAAGTCGGATCGTTGATCGGATCGTTCGACCATTGAAGCGTGAGATGGGGCCTTACTGTATGGATCAGATTAAAACAGTGACAACTGGTTGATTGTAGTAACATTAGTCTGCATGGCAGTTTTTTTGCATGTTATCTGTGCCATAGAAGAAAATATTGGAAAATGCTATTGAGTCCACTCTGCAGATTTCACACTGCCTGAAGGGCTATTGAAGTCACTCTAATCTTAGGATCCTGTCTACAGGGCGGTTGAAATTAAATCTTAGGATCCTGTCTACAGGGCGGTGGTATCTATCTTGTCTATAGGGCTGTTGAAACTCCAGTACATAATAAATTGCACTGCAGTACTGACAGCTGATTGCGACCTGCAGGTGGTCATCTGGATCCGGACGGGTTTTAATAGAAGTTGTTTTTCAGAATTGTCTCGTTGTGTTTTACTGACATTGGTTTTGGTGTAGGACAAGGCTGTATTGAGGTGTGTTAATAAAAGGTCAACCTATATTGCTGGGAGACGGGACCCCTGGCACAGTTTTGTGGGTGACAAAGATTTGTTGGATAGTTTCCATTTTGTGGACAAAGTCCTACCCCTGACTATTTATTGTTGGCAGCGAGTATGATTTTCCTGAAAAATGGGGAATATGCAGAGTATACACACTTGTAATAAGGACGTAGAAGTTTGGACTTCTGCAATAGAGATTGTACAATATTTAAAAAGCACAGATGCAGTCATAAATTGCAAACTCATGTTGAAAAAGATGAATGCAGGTGTAAGGTTTTCAGTCTTTTTTGCTATATCTGTTGTTATGTTTGCATTTAGTGTATTTTGTCAGCCATCTTGTTTCCTGTCATGTGCTTTGACTTTTGCCCTCAACCAATATAGAGTTCTCAGCTTGTCGTCGGCCATCTTGTTTCCTGTCCTGTGCATTGACTTTTGCCCTCAAACAATATGGAGTCCTCAGCTTTCATGTCCCCGCCCTGTTTCTTGCCAATTGCCCTTTTAATCAGTTTCAGATGATTAATCTGTGCTCCAGAATCAGGTCTGCAATCTGTCTGTGACTTGCTCTCTGAAGCCTGGATTCACTCTGCCTGGAATCATTTATGAACACAGAATCCTGTTTGCCAGCAACATCTGACAGGGAAGTAATGAACTCTGAATGCTTTCCTTGAGACTTGTACTATGCTTTAATGCTCTGATGTCCTTGGTTGTTTTGCCTTGCACTCTGCAACTTACATTTACTTTATCCTGCTGATGCACTAACTTGTATGAAGCAATACAAGAGCTGCTTAAGAAGCGTATGTCTCATGTGTCTCATTATACCCATGCATTAGACTCTATATAGACTGTATCATATATGACAGATTCTGGAGCCATAATAGAGTCTGCTGGGTCTAGGACAGTGCTGCATCTGCTGCCACCTGTATAGAGATTTCTGGATCTTTTGCCATTGGAGAGCCGCTGCAGACCGTGGATCTGAGATATCGATATATGTGATGATAGTGGTTGTGGCTTCTCACAACCTTTCCAGGTGAGCACATTCCCTTCTTTTAAGTCAGGAGTGTTACCACAGGTAAACACTATTGTGCTCCTTTTCTTCCTTTCCAGCCTCTCTGCCGTACAGCTTCTGGGAATATGGAGGACCCCGTTAAACATCTGTGCGACGTGACGGATTCAATCCTTGCTGACCTACAGGCATTGAAGGCCAGCTTTGCAAGCCTGCGGGATCGCGGTGATCATAATCTGCAGGTGTTTGGACAAACCACGCAGGACTTACGAACCCGGATTGAGGTTTTGGAGGGACAAGTCCACATCCCAACTTCAACCCCGGTTATTAGAATCCCCAAGCTACCACCATTCCGTTTTGGCGGCGAACGGGAAAAATTCAGGGGATTCATTAATCAATGCAAACTGTTTTTTGCGGCTCATGCGCCACAGTTCCTTACTGAGCGATCTAAAGTATTGACAATAATTATGTTGCTCTCCAACAAAGCTCTCACATGGGCAAACCCCCTAATTGAGACTGACGATGACTGTCTAAATAATCTGGATGCTTTCATTTCAGCTATGGGGCAGGTATTCGATGATCCAAACCGCGGTGCTACCGCGGAATCAGCCATGTTAACTTTAAGCCAAGGTAAGCGCTCGGTAGCGGAGTATGCTTTGGATTTCCGGAGATGGGCTCTCGACACCACTTGGGATAGCTCTGCTAAAAAGTCGGTTTTCCGGAAAGGATTATCCTCTGTGATTAAGGACGAACTCGCTCGTGCCGACCCACCTACATCATTAGGAGATTTTATCAACTATTGTATTCGGATCGATGCTCGGCTTACTGAACGCAGACAGGAGAGATGGTCGGAGATAAAGCGCACTAATCATTTATTTCCTCCCTCTCCAGCTAAGGAGTCCTTGAGCAGGATTATACGAGAACCCAAACCTGAGCCTATGCAGGTGGACTCTTTACAGAGACGGGTCAGTGATGCACGTAAGGAACATCGAGTAAAGGAAAATCTGTGTTTCTATTGCGGTAAGTCAGGACATTTCATTATAAACTGCCCCAGTCGTTCTCGTAAAACAACTGCAGCCATCATACACTGCAAGTGCTGTGAGAGGGGTTCTGTCAGGTCCGAACCACAGACCCCAGAGAGAGCAGAGGATACAGACATTGATTACTCAGACTTGAACTCTGTTATCTCTGAGCCGGATGCACGTGTTACTGCAGCAGTTTTTCAGGTTTTTTCAGCGGTTTCCCAGCTGAGTTGTAAGAACAACAATTCTCATTGCTTTATTCCCCTCAAGCTCAGGGTTCACTCTGTCTGGGTATCTACCTCCGCTATGATTGATTCAGGGGCAAGCGGCAATTTTATGGACATCTCCTTCGCTGAGAAACTTAGAGTACGTTCAGTAAAGAAGGCTACTCCTGTACAGATGGAGACCGTAGATGGCTCACTGTTAACCTCTGGACCAGTGGATCAGGAGACGGAGCCCTTGAAGGTCCTCATGGGTAATGACCATCAAGAGAGTCTGTCATTTATGCTCATCTCTTCTCCTCATTTCCCTATTATTCTAGGACTGCCGTGGCTGCAGGCTCAGAATCCTACGATTAACTGGGAAACTAAAGAACTGCACTTTCCGGAGAAACAGATAAGTCCAGAAGCTTCAGTCTGCTCCATTCCTAAAGGACCAACATCAGTCTCTGAGCTACCAGCAATATACCGTGAGTATGCTGACGTGTGTGACAAAAGGAACGCAGACCTGCTACCCCCTCACCGTCCATATGACTGTCCAATAGACCTGTTACCAGGTGCAGGAATACCTTTTGGCAAGATTTACTCTTTGGCAGGGCCTGAGCTAAAGGCTCTCAAAGACTATATAGACGAACATCTAGCCAAGGGCTTCATACGCCCCTCTTCATCTCCTGCTGGTGCACCAATCTTCTTTGTGAAGAAGAAAGATGGATCTCTTAGGCCCTGTATAGACTATCGGGAGCTCAATAAAATCACGATCAGAAACCGTTACCCACTACCGTTGATCCCCGAATTATTGGAGAGAGTACGGCATGCAAAACTCTTTACTAAGTTGGATCTCCGTGGGGCCTATAACTTGGTCCGCATTAGACCTGGGGATGAATGGAAGACAGCTTTCAGGTCACGCTACGGACACTTTGAATACCTAGTAATGCCGTTCGGTTTATGTAATGCTCCAGCAACTTTCCAACATTTGGTGAATGACATTTTTAGGGACCTCCTGGATACATTCATTGTCATTTATTTGGATGATATTTAGATTTTTTCTAATTCCACAGAGGAGCATCACAGACATGTGAAGATGGTCTTAGAACGCCTTCGACAAAACCATCTGTATATCAAACTGGAGAAGTGCGAATTCCATCGAACGGAGATCCAATTTCTGGGGTATGTAATGTCATCACGAGGAATTAGTATGGATGAGAGTAAGATCCAAGCCATTAAAGACTGGACGGTCCCCAAGAATGTGAAGGAGGTCCAGCGCTTTATAGGGTTTGCTAATTTCTACAGGCGTTTTATCAGGAACTTTTCTGAGGTTGTGTCTCCCATTACACGGCTTACCCGCAAGAACTCTGCTTTTACCTGGACCCCCCAGGCTCAAGAAGCATTTTCCCGTTTGAAAGAAAAATTCACCACAGCACCTATTCTGGTGCATCCTAACCCTGAACTGGCCTTCATAATAGAGGTGGATGCCTCAGACAGTGCCATCGGAGCTATCCTCTCCCAGAGGACAGGTGAGAAAGAAGTCTTACATCCCTGTGCTTTCTTTTCCCGGCGGTTATCTCCTGCAGAACGGAACTATGATGTGGGTAATAGAGAATTGTTGGCCATCATCGCAGCCTTCAAGGAATGGAGACACCACCTTCAGGGAGCTGCACAGCAGATAATCGTGTTGACTGACCACCGCAATCTTGAGTTTATCAGATCGGCTAAGTGCTTGACTCCTCGCCAGGCTCGTTGGAGTCTTTTCTTAAACCAATTCAGTTTTGTTATCTCCTATAGGCCAGGATCGCGTAATGGAAAGGCCGATGCATTGTCTAGACTCTACTCAACTGAGACAATTCCACTCACGTCTCGTAAGACTGTTATCTCTGATTCCAGGTTCCTGGGAGTGCTTCATAATCAAGACTTGCTTAACGACATCAAGGAAGCATACCATACGGATCCCTGGCTGGCACAACCGTCTTGTGAAGTAAGTCTTGTATATAAGAACGGTGTGTGGATTCAGGGGCAACGCCTGTATATTCCTGAAGCAGTCAGGGTGAGAGTACTGCAACTCGTCCACGATTCTAAGATAGCAGGGCATAGAGGAGTTCTGAAGACTCAAGAATTCCTGCCTCGCTTCTTTTGGTGGCCCACATACAGAAGAGACGTTCTAGGTTACGTCACTTCTTGCGAAGTCTGTGCCAGATGCAAGACTCCACGATCTTCGCCTACGGGTCTATTACAACCCCTACCCGTTCCATCCCGTCCATGGGGATCCATATCTATGGACTTCATTGTGGTGTTGCCAACCTCTCAAGGGAAGAACACAGTTCTGGTGGTGGTGGATCGGTTAACAAAGGCAGCCCATTTTATTCCGTGTGTTGGTCTACCCACTGCGAAACACACATCGGACTTAATCATTCAAAATGTGTTTCGCCTGCATGGCGTACCGGATGAGGTTGTATCTGATCGAGGGGTGCAATTCACTTCAAAGTTTTGGCAGCACTTCTGTGCTGCGTTAGACATCAAAGTTAACCTGTCTTCTGCCTTTCATCTGCAGACAAATGGACAAACCGAGCGGACTAATCAGACCCTAGAACAGTATCTCCGCTGTTTTATCTGCCACCTACAAGATGACTGGGTGGATTTGCTTCCACTGGCTGAATTCTCTTATAACAACTCACAGAGCGCTTCCACCAAGCAGTCACGCTTTTATGCCAATTTGGGTTATCATCCCAACATCCTTCCTCGACTTCCCATAGATTCACCTCTCCCAGCTGTAGCCAACAGAATCACCTCTCTACAACGGAACCTCGATCTGCTTAAAGAGAATCTGGACTCCGCTCAGGACAGGTATAAAAAAGCGGCAGATAGGTTTTGTAAACCTGCACCAACCTTCAAGGTAGGAGATTTGGTCTGGCTGTCAACTAAGAACCTTAAATTGAGAGTACCATCATCCAAATTGGGTCATAAGTACGTTGGGCCCTATAAGATTAATAAGCTCGTCAGTAACGTTGCCTGTCGCCTTCAACTTCCAAGATCTATGAGGATTCACCCCGTGTTTCACGTTTCTCTACTAAAGGCTGTGACTCCCAATTCATTCCCTGGTCGTTCTTCTTCCCCTCCTGCTCCGGTACTCATCGACGGCCAGGAGGAGTTTGTCGTGGAAAGGATCCTGGACTCCAGGTTACGTAGAAACGGGGTGCAATACCTGGTAAAGTGGCAGGGCTATTCTTCTGAGGACAACTCGTGGGAGCCGGCCTCCAATCTCCATGCTCCTCGGTTACTCCGCCAGTTCCATCGGAGGTACCCGGGAAAGCCTGGACTGGGGCCATCCAGAGGGTGTCCCTAAGGGGGGAGTAATGTAAGGTTTTCAGTCTTTTTTGCTATATCTGTTGTTATGTTTGCATTTAGTGTATTTTGTCGGCCATTTTGTTTCCTGTCATGTGCATTGACTTTTGCCCTCAACCAATATGGAGTTCTCAGCTTGTCGTCGGCCATCTTGTTTCCTGTCCTGTGCATTGACTTTTGCCCTCAAACAATATGGAGTCCTCAGCTTTCATGTCCCTGCCCTGTTTCTTGCCAATTGCCCTTTTAATCAGTTTCAGATAATTAATCTGTGCTCCAGAATCAGGTCTGCAATCTGTCTGTGACTTGCTCTCTGAAGCCTGGATTCACTCTGCCTGGAATCATTCATGAACACAGAATCCTGTTTGCCAGCAACATCTGACAGGGAAGTAATGAACTCTGAATGCTTTCCTTGAGACTTGTACTATGCTTTAATGCTCTGATGTCCTTGGTTGTTTTGCCTTGCACTCTGCAACTTACATTTACTTTATCCTGCTGATGCACTAACTTGTATGAAGCAATACAAGAGCTGCTTAAGAAGCGTATGTCTCATGTGTCTCATTATACCCATGCATTAGACTCTATATAGACTGTATCATATATGACAGCAGGTGTGAATGGGACCCTGGATGAACAAACATGGCAGAAGTTTCTGACCAATCATAAGGGATGGTTGGAAGACCATAACCAGTATAATCAGGCACTAACATGGTATAGAGTAGCTCAAGGAATTACTTTGACTGAACACAGATCAAGGAAGAAAGAGAAGGGAACAGAATATGACATAAGGGACATAATAAAATCACCAGACAAATTGCTCATAACTCTTGATAATACAAAATTTAAATCCCCAACAACTCCACCTCTGCATTATAATCCAGATAGTTGGATTTGCCCAAACTGTGGACAACAAAACCCAGATTGGAGGGATTTTTTCGGTATGTGGTCGGCCAAGGCCCCACCCGCTGGCAAACCTATATTTATTAATACATAAAGCACACGTCCACTCCAGTCATGGAGTATGAGTAATACCGGACTTGGACCCCTAGTGAACTATTGGCCATGTGTAATACCTTACCAGACCCCTGTACAGTCCCCAGTTGCAAATTGGAAGGGATTCAGACTGAATTTTAGGCCGCCTACAAAGACTTAGAGGGTCTCTTGGAGACAAATGGAGGGGAAATTCTGAAAAAACAAATTTTAGCAAAAGCTCCTGGTGTTGTCCCAAGAAATAAGAGCACAAAGGAATCTGGGGTAGAATTCATTACCGCCATTCGCCCGTGGGTGACAGAACAACAAGACCATCAAACTGACAATTTCATGACACAGGCACCAACTACTCAGCAGATAGTAGCAGACTATGCTACAGCTTTGGAACAGCTGTAGCTTGATTATGGATATAAAAGGAGTGACAGCAAAGATATGAGGCTGTTGAAGCACACATTCATATCAGGACTCAAAATACCAATTCAGGACGCTATGAAAAAAGCTTGACCTGACTGGCGAACCTATCTGTTCCCTGATCTAGTGGCCTTAGCAAAGGGAACAGAGCTTGATTTGCAGAATATGAAAAAACCTATGCTGATAAATCAACAACCAAGATGGGGGAATCCCAACCCTCAGCAGCAACAAAGGTCACCAAATGAATGGCTACTCGTGAGAAAATGAAATTCCTCACAAGACAGGTCCAAAGTAAGATGCAGGGACTGTGGAAAATTGGGACATTATTCTGAGATGTAGGAACAAGGGTCTGACCATGGATCAGACACCAAAATGAAGTAATAACGATCCTGTAAATTTCCTCTGCAATAAAAATAATTTCCCTTGACACTCCCACAGGTGCATGAAAAAGCATGGGAGATTCAATTGAATTCACCTGGGGAGTTTATCTTTCAGATTACATCTATTGTCAAGAGGTAGAGGGTACAGCTGTCAAACTTTCAACTAGGTAAAGCTTAATAATATGAAGTTTTGTTTATTGAAACAAGGGTACTAGAAAGTCCATACAGCCCCTACAATTTATGTTGAATATCCCAAGCCAACAGAGACTTCACTGTGTGGATTTTAACCCTTTCCCCTGGAGTTTACCCTTGTTTAATGCTGGACTACAGCCACAGTACTAGGTGGATGAACTAGCACCGTAAGGACTGCTTTTTCCTATTTTTACCAGTTTTCAATGGTTTTTGTAAATTTTTCAATTTTAAGACTCTGTAAATACCTGTTAGTATTTATGTGTTATGTAACAAAAACTTTGCTCAGTCCGGGGGTACTGAAGGTAACTAGGGGGGAATATGGCACCCTGTGCAGGTAAGCCACAGAACTCCTTGGTTCACAATGGGATTTCCACAGCTGAGACACACACATACACCAACACCTTCCACCCCAGGCCTGTAGGGGGAGCTCAACTGGCTGCCCTTAAGCCAGATCACCTATAAATACAGATGCTGGGGGGAAATTAGCCAAGGTGTGCAGTCACTAAAGAACTGTGAAGGTCAGCTCAGTGCCTAGGGAGCTGAAAGTGGTTATCGGAGCCGTGCTGGGCCCGACACCAGTGCACACCAGAGCCAGTGTGAGGTCCAGAGAGCGGGGATGAAGGCAGAGGCGAGGAACACTCCAGACAAGGGCAGAGGAACCATTCCGGCTCATCCCACCAGAACCCTGGTCACTGGAGACCGAGTCTGCACACAGGGGGAGAGAGACCATCCCTGCAATAAATCCAGAACACTGCAGAGGTTTAGCTTCCCGGACACCTGCAGCACCCACAATTGAGAGCCAGGGACCGCAGGAGTGATAGCTGTAGCCCAGAGAGAGAGCCCTCAGTGCAGTATCCCGGGTGTGGAGACATAGGAGGTCAGGACTGGTTTCAAGCTAGCCTGGCTGCAGGACAAAGCAAAGGACAAAGGAAGGCTTACACCTCACTCAAAGTGGAAGTCCCAGAGTGCACTCTTTATCCCTGGACGTGTCTAGGTTTTCATTAGTAAAGGTACAGAAAAAGACTTTTGTGTATGTGTCCCTTATTCCAGCCCCACACGACAATGACTATGCTGCCCTATTCCCTCATTCCTACTTCCAATACCTCGGGAAAACCGCCCTAACTGTAGAGGGCTACTACACCTTGCTGCCGCCCATCCCCCAGAGGTTTTAGCAGCGCTGGTGCCATTACCGGACCTACAGATGGTGCCACGGACACTGTTTTTATTATTTTTATCCCCTTTTTATATGATTGCTCAATGGCATGAACTCAGGCACCGACCACCGCAGCATTCCCGCAGCAGTACGCCCGAGATCTGAGCACCCATTCCCTGAGTGGCGAGTCAATCATGTACTTCAGTCTGAACTCCAGGAAAATATATTTAATATACACAAAATCAGAATTCTTAGTGCTACAAGTTGCTAAGACACCTGATAACACCATTAGTATGGGAACCATTCAACACTAGTGCATCAATATGCTAAGTAATTGCCCTACATCTAAGTAGTTTAAGAAATCAATCTGGTATAATTCAAATCTCTGTGTCTGTAATTCAGCGTCTGTACATTAAAATGCTACTTTGGATAAAGAAGGACTATTCCAACAATATTAATCCTGTACAAATGTGTAACAAAACAAGGCAACCACACAGGTGACCACACAGGTGGTCATAAGAATAAGCTCCAGGGTGATTCATAAATAGATAAAACCGACCCTTAAATAAAGCTATATTCACAATGACGTCCACATTGTTTCTGTTCACTATGCCTCCAAATATATTAACAGTACAGAAAATTTAAATTGGTGATGCAATTAGACCAATTATCTGCAGATATACTATGCTCAAGTACTTCACATACCTGTTCAGATGTTAAGACCAATCCTGTATGTCCAGTGCTCCTCCTGCCCCTACGCCGTTTCGTCTGGGGACTTCATCAGGGGGTAGTGTGCAAATGTGCAATGTAAAAAGCGGCTTTTTATAAGGCTACTTGGAGGAGCACTGTATATCAGGTGTGCAGCGTCTCCACCTCCGATCACCCGGCGCTTCCGGTCACATGATTGCTCCCGCTCACATGACCGCAGCCACTTCCGGTTCGTGGAACGCAAGCGGAAGTGACGAGGATCAATGCTGCGTCATCCCCACTTCGGATCTAATGCCGGGAGAAGGCGGGTCCGGGAGCACCACAAGACGCAAGCGCACACAATAGAGAGAAGAGGCGCACATAGTAACATAGCGAGGCAGCAGGGGAAAACTACCCAAACTAGTTATAATAATGTGCATGAAAGATTATATCAGATCAGTGCTAGTGATGATCATAATTATAACTCAAGTGCACTAAAAGACGCAATATAGAGTAATTATAAAGTGCTAAATGCAATATATATTACAATATATATTACAGTAATAATAAATAAATAAAATAGCACATGCTACAAAGTACATAATATGTGCAAGTGAATAAGTGCAAGTGAAGGCATACTCATATATATGATCAAATCAATTATAAAAAAGTGAATCAATGATGGTGCATCTTGGTAGTTGGGGTAAGACTCATTCCCGGAAACTTCAGATATGCAGCCTGTTCCTGTCTCAAATCCAGTAGCTGGATACAATTGAATGAAAGTAAACAACAATAATGATGATTAAACTAAAAAAAAAAAGGGGAGAGAATAAAAACATCATTAGAATAACAAAATTTAAAAACACATGAACGACCACATTCTACACAGATATGTCAAGAAGTCAATTTCAGGAAAAACAGAATATATGCACAAATTCCTACAAGAATGCGCTGAAACCAAAGTTCTCATTTAAGCCATGTGGAGCAACAGTGTCCAGCATATATATCCACTTGCTCTCTACCTGCCCTAGGACTCGACTCAGATTACCCCCACGTGGACCCATTGGTACTTTATCAATACCGATCATTTTAAACAGATTAGAGTTACTGTGATGTTCCAAATAGAAGTGTCTAGGTAGAGTTTTCAAAGTGGTGGGGTCCTCTACAGATGCACCCTTCTCGATATCGAGCACATGTTTGCGCACTCGCACACGTAGCTTCCGAGTAGTCATTACAATATAAATTTTATTACACAGACACTCTGCTATCTATATGACACCTAGGGATGAGCGAGTATACTCGCTACTATTCGGTATTCGCTGAATAGTAGTGGTATTCGGCTACTCGCTACTCTCCGAGTATCTTATGCGTACTCGGGAGTAGCGAGTTGTCCTAATACTTTCACAATGTATCTATAGGTACACTGCAAAAGTAGCCTAAAAGTGATTAAAAGTTGTTAAAAATAATAAAATAACATACTCACCTGTCCAACGCCTGCACCGGGACCGGCAAAGAAGACATCCGATCGCTGGACAAGGACCTGTGACTACCAGCCAATCAGATGGCCGGTAGTGATCTGGCCAATCAGATAGCGCCACATCCCAACCACGTGATCGCTAGCGGCCACCTGATTGGCCAGTTTGCAAGGTCCTAGGTGTACTGTCAGGACCTTGCAAACTGGCCAATCAGTTGGCCGCTAGCGATGACGTGGTTGTGACTTGGCGCCATCTGATTGGCCAAATCGCTACTGGCCATCTGATTGGCTGGTAGTCACAGGTCCTTGTCCAGCGATCGGATGTCTTCTTTGCGTCGGACAGGTGAGTATGTAATTTTATTATTTTTATCAACTTTTTATTACTTTTAGGCTACTTTCGCAGTGTATCTATAGATTCACTGCAAAAGTATTCGTACTCGCTATACTCGCAATGAGTACCGAGTACCGGTACCTACTCGTTGCGAGCATAGCGAGTACGAATATTAAGGTATTCGCTCATCCCTAATGACACCCTTTGTTGAACAAGTAATGTGACGTCGGATATCAAAAAGCGTGAATTGTCCAAATTCCGAAATTTTCTGCTCTTTTTCATATTGGAACATAGTTTACAATGTTGGCACGGAAAAAAATCCCCTCACCTCCAGCTATTGAGATTTAATACTTGCTTAATGCACAAAAAGGCTCCTGACTAGACAATCCTTCAAGTTCTGTGAACAACGAGCTGTGATGCAGGGTTTAGGGGAGATACATTTCCTCAAAGTTGGATCGCTTAACAGTATGTCCCAATATTTATCAATGACCCTAGTCAGTTCTCTCCATTGCTTATGATAGGTAGCGATTAATCTTGGATATTGACCCTCTACACTATTCTCTTTCTTCTTACTGCAAAGGAGATCCGCCCGTTGACACGATTTTGCTCTATTATACCCATTTTATTTGCTCTCCGACTATATCCTCTTTCCTCAAAATTACTCTTTAAGTCTTGAGCCTGAAGTTCAAACAAATGCTCCTTAGAGCATATGCATCTAGCCCTGAGATATTGTCCCACTGGTATCCCTTTAATTGTGGATGGTAAATGAGACGATTTAGCCCATAAAATGGAATTTGTTGATGTTACTTACGAAAAACATTCGTAGTCAATGTATCATTCTCCAGGCCTTCAATGGCTATATCCAAAAAGTCAATCTTTCTGCCACTCTTGTATGTCAATTTTATATTCAACTCATTGTTGTTTAGACCAGTGATGAGATTATCCAGTTCCCTGTCTGTTCCCTCCCACACAAATAGAACATCATCGATGTACCTCATCCACCACTGTATCTTCTCGCACTCTGCAATGCGGTTACAGACAAAAATGTCCCTCTCCCATGCACCCAAATTCGTTCCGAATAGCAAGTACAATGCACGTCAATAGGAAATGCAAGTAATTTTCTGCTGGACCCTACAAAGCGGTCTGGGAGATACCACCAAAAACTGAGTTGTACATGGATAGCGTAAATCTTATAATAGGACTCTCCTATATACAATTTTAAAAATAACCCCGGAAGTGGGTAAGCAAATGAAACTCCAGGGATGGGACGGTGGGTTTTATGTGGTGAAGGACTATACTGATTATGCACTTTAGGATACCCGGGTCCACTATAAGGAAAATTGTGGAGGGCTGAGATACTATGCAGTAGCAGAGATCAGAAGAGGTAATCCCTTGAATCAGATGTCCAGACCAAAATAATGCTGTATTACCACCGTTTAATCACTGTGAGATAAATGTATCCCATTTTTTCCACTGGGTAATAGCAATTGGCTACAAACCTGTTTCTAAAAAACCTGATTGTCCATAAGATTTTATTATTATTGGTGCAATGTGTAGCTTGCGTTTTATCATGTGCATAAATTAATAAAAAGCATTGAGATAGAGCAGGCTGGCTTGCAATTATTTAAGGTGAAAACTCTCCGGTTCCGAAAACTATGTCTAAAAAAGCGGTCTGGGAGGGCTGTAAAACAGTGCTCAAACTGTATGGGAACAGTAGGCAGACATGATGTAGAGACTGTCTGCATACTGTTCTGCCATACAACTGTGACAGAACCTAGTGAAGATAGATAGATAGATAGATAGATAGATAGATAGATAGATAGATAGATAGATAGATAGATAGATAGATAGCAGAAAAGAAATCAGGCAGCACTCCAGGCAAGATGTTTTTCTGGACCTTTTATTAGGCCATGTGATGCGACGTTTCAGTCAAAAAGACTTTTTTCAAGGCCCCAGTGCATTATGGGCCTGATCACGTGATCGGCCCGGTTTCAATAAGCGCATTGCACATGCGCGGAGTCAGGCCGATCACGTGATCGGCCCCATAATGCACCGCACCGAATGTGACGTAGCGGCCAGGGCATGATAGGTGTAAAGAGAGTGGGAGATTCCAAATGAAGGAGGTGGTGATGAAGAAACAATAAAGCCACCCAGCGGAGCGTGCACTGCTGCATGGGGGAGTGCTGAATGGAGCCTGGCGCCGCCTTTTCAGTCCCCTGCCTCAGGGACTGCTGTAAGTTATAAGTTATCTTTCTGCTGTTTTATAGGGCCCCTTTACCTCAGAGAGGGATAGATAGGGAGCAGCTAGGAAGGTGTAGGAACAGGTAGTGATAGTGTAGGGGCTTACATTCAGGTGACAGGTTCCCTTTAAGCTACTTGCATATTCACTGCACTGTCAGACAAACAGCGAATCACAGATGCTCACACTCTGTGAGAGCCTCTGTGATTGGCTGTTGTAGTCATAATGCATTTCCACAATCTGGATAGTGATTGTGCTTGGTTGTCATACACATTAGTGTATAGCAACCAACCTGATTTCATAGGGTGTTAAATAAATAAGTAATTAAAAAAAAAACGCATGGGGCCTTACAATATTTTTAGGTCTAGCCCGATGAAAGCCGACAGCTGTGGGCTGCCACACTCAGCTGCCTAATTTTACATTGGCTGGCAAAAAAAAATGTATGGGCTCCGCCCTATTTTTAATTGCCAGCTAAGGTAAAACTAGGTGGTTGAGGGCTCGTATTCTCAGCGGGGTGAGGGCCTATTTTTTAGGACCCCCCCCCCACGTTAAAGAATAGCAGCTCACAGCCGCCCCTGAAAATGGCACATTTATAGGAAGCGCCATTTCCAGGTCCTTTGCCAGGTTCTTTCAGCAGCCCTGGTTGTGGGTGGCATGCTGGGTAATAAGGGGTTAATAACAGCTTTGTTTTACCAGCTTGTATTAAGCCCTAAGATTCTTAATGTCTGGCCAAGTTAGACCCGGCCATTAAGAATCTCCAATAAAGGGTTAAAAAAAGACACCACACAGAGAAAATTGTTTTTTATTAGGAAAAAATACACAGACACACTAAGAGATGCCATCTTTATTACTCTCACGCATCCCTCCACGATCCTGGTCTTCTGTCTTCTGCATTCTTCAACTGATGCAGCTTTGCTATATCAGTGAGCACAGAGAGGAAGAACCCTTTATCCCCGTGCTCGCTGATCATTCAATGAGTGAGCAGAGACTATGGCATGGTAAGCGGTGATGTCACAGCTGCCAGAGTTTCCATAGTAACCTAATGAGCGATTACCATAGCAACGGTGATCTTCGATCACCGCTGTTAACGACCTGATTACTGGTTCACACGGCTCCTGAATGAGCTGGCTCCTAAATGAGCTGACTCATGCAGAAGCCACAGGAGTTAACTTTCTGCTTACCGTGGCTCATATTTACGTGGCTCATTCAGGAGTCAAAGTGATAGCAGCACCGGTAAACAAGGAGTTAACTCCTGCAGCTTCAGCATGAGCCATCTCATTTGGGAGCCGTCTCATTTAGAAACTGCTTGAATCGGAAATCAGGTAGTTAACAGTGGTGATCAGAGATCACAGTTGCTATGGTAACCGCTTGTTAGGTTACTATGGCAACGGTGGCAGTGGTGACATCACCGTTTACCACGCCGCAGTCTCTGCTTACTCATTAAGTGATTAGCGAACACGGGGATGAAGTGTTCTTCTCTGTGCTCACTGATATAACAGCGTTGCATCAGTTGAAGAAGACAGAAGACCAGGATCGTGGAGGGATGCATGGGAGTAATAAAGATGGTGTCTCTGAGTGTGTCTGTGTATTTATTTCTAATGTGCATGGCAACCAAGCACAATCACCGTCCAGATTGTGGAAATGCACTCTGACTACAACAGCCAATCACAAAGGCTCTCAAAGAGTGTGAGAGTCTGTGATTGGTTGTTTGTCTGACAGGGCAGTAAATATGCAAGTAGCTTAATAGGTGGCCCCAGAAGTGATTCAACGGGAGACTGAGCGACGCAGGAGCAGCAGCGGGAGTCTGGTAAACCCGATCTACATGTCTATCTATCTATCCATCTATCTCCACCAGGCTCTGTCACAGCAATTTAGCAGAACATTATACAGGCAGTTTACATCATGCATGTAAACTGTTCCCATGCAGTTTGAGCATGTTCTCATCCATCTCTGCCTTTTTACAGCCCCCTCCCCCCAGATTTCTTCCGTGGCTTTGTTCGCGTGGCCCCGCACTTTCTCCAGGACTCTGTCCGCGGCCACACGCCCTGCGAAGCGGGCATTGCGAGCCCTTGCCCCGCGAACAAAGCCACCAACATGCCCCCCTGAGCATGGGGCTGTAGTGTACACCGCTATGGTATACTATAGCCCCATGCCCAGCCGCCTGTCTGCCCCGCTCCCCTCGACTCGCCGCCGGCATGGGGCTGTAGTGTACACCGCCGCCGCTACCCCGCTCTGCCCACCTGAACCCCGCGGCGGCGAGGGGAGGCAGACGGGGCACAAGAGAGGGGTTGCTCCGGAGCACTGTGTCACCAGGCGGTGACAGCAGCGGCTCCGGAGCAACCCCTCTCTTCTGCTCTGTCTGCCTCCCCTCGCCCCGCCACCCCACCGTACACTGCTCCGGAGCCACTGCTCCGGAGCCACCCCTACCCCCCCTCCCGCTACAAACCACTCTGCCACCTACTACCCTCCACCGCCCCCTAAGCCCCCGCCGCCGTCGCCCACCCCTAAGCCACCGCCGACCTCTAAGCCGCCGCCGTCGTCGCCACCCCCTAAGCCCCCGCCGCCCCCTAAGCCACCGCCGCCGTCGATCACTTACATGCCTTCTTCTTCATCTCATCATCCGTCCGATCCAGCAGTCCTCCGTCCGGCCCAGGCGTCCTCTTCGTCCGGCCCCGGGGGTCTTCTGTCTTCTTTCCGCCATCTCCGAATCCTTCATCCTCTTCACTTCCCATAGCAATAGAATGGACGAAAAATCGTCCATTCTATCTCTATGGCAAGTGAGGCGCTATTCTGATTGGTCGCTGTGTGCTGGCGGCGACCAATTAGAATAGCGCCTCACTTCCCATAGAGATAGAATGGACGATTTTTCGTCCATTCTGTCTATGGGAAGTGAGGCGCTATTCTGACACACAGCACACAGCGACCAATCAGAAGAGCGCCTCACTTCCCGATTTTATGGCCGGGCCCCTGGTTCTATTTTCGGCTACGGGGCTCGGCTCTGATCGGTCGTTCCACGGGGCCGGAGACTCGCTTCACGGCCATTGCTCGTGCCTTAGCAATGGCTCGCAATCATTGCGAGTCGTTGCTGATGCGCCAGCAATCGCCGCGAAGCGCACATTGCGAGTCTCCGGCCCCGTGGAACGACCGACCAGAGCCGAGCCCCGTGGCCGAAAATAGAACCAGGGGCCCGGCCATAAATTCGCCGACACACCGCTATGTATCTCTATGGGAAGTGAGGCGTTCTTCTGATTGGTCGCTGTGTGCTGACGCTGACCAATCAGAATAGCGCCACACTTCCCATAGACATATAATGGACCACTTTGTCTTTCAAATTTACCGCTTAAACTGAGGCGCTTTTCTGATTGGTCGCCGACTGCACACAGCGACCAATCAGAATAGCGCCTCACTTCCCATAGAGATAGAATGGACAATTTTTGTCCATTCTATCTCTATGCGAAGTGAGGCGCTATTCTGATTGGTCGGCGTCAGCACACAGCGACCAATCAGAATAGCGCCTCACTTCCCATAGAGATAGAATGGACAATTTTTGTCCATTCTATCTCTATGGGAAGTGAGGCGCTATTCTGATTGGTCGCTGTGTGGTGACGGCGACCAATCAGAATAGCACCTCTCTTCCCATACACATATAATCGACCACTTTGACTTTCAAATTTACCGCTTAAACTGAGGCGCTTTTCTGATTGGTCGCCGACTCCACACAGCGACCAATCAGAATAGCGCCTCACTTCCCATAGAGATAGAATGGACGATTTTTGTCCATTCTATCTCTATGGGAAGTGAGGCGCTATTCTGATTGGTCGCTGTGTGGTGACGGCGACCAATCAGAATAGCGCCTCACTTCCCATACACATATAATGGACGACTTTTAGTTTCAAATTTACCGCTTAAAGTGAGGCGCTATCTATCTATCTATCTATCTATCTATCTATCTATCAGATAGATATAAATAGATAGATAGATAGAAATAGATAGATACAAAGATAGATAGATAGATAGATATAAATAGATAGATAGATAGAAATAAATAGATACATAGATAGAAAGATAGAGATGGATAGAAATAGATAGATCGATAGATCGATAGATAGATAGAAATAAATAGATACAAATAGATAGATAGAAATAGATACATAGATAGATACATACATAGAAATAGATAGATAGATAGATAGATAGATAGATAGATAGAAAGAAATAGATAAATAGATAGATAGATAGCGCTATTATTCTCTATGGGAAGTGAGGCGCTATTCTGATTGGTCGCCGGCAGGACACAGCGACCAATCAGAATAGCGCCTCCCTTCCCATAGAGATACATAGCGCTCTTTCAAGCGAAGTATAGCCGGGCCCTTGGTTCTATTTTCGGCTACGGGTCTCGGCTTTCGTCGGCCGTCACCGGGGCGTGAGACTTCGCGGTCATTGCGAGCCGTTGCAGGGGCGCGAGCAATGTCCGCGAAGCGGCCATTGCGAGTCTCCCGGCATGCGACGACCTACGAAAGCCGAGACCCGTGGCCGAAAATAGAACCAAGGGCCCGCCTATACTTCGCTTGAAACACCGCTATTATTCTCTATGGGAAGTGAGGCGCTATTCTGATTGGTCGCTGTGTGCTGCCGAGCCATTGCTAAGGCCCGAGCAATGGCCGCGAAGTGAGTCTCCGGCCCCGTGGAACGACCGATCAGAGCCGCGCCCTGTTGCCGAAAATAGAACCAGGGGCCCGGCCATAAATTCGCCGAAACACCGCTATGTATCTCTATGGGAAGTGAGGCCCTCTTCTGATTGGTCGCCGGCAGCACACAGCGACCAATCAAATTAGCGCCTCATTCCTCCATGTATCCCTATGGAAAGGCGCCCTCCAATCACAATCCCAGCGCCATTTTTGAAAATACACAGCGACCAATCACATTCATGGTGCCATCTTTCTGAGGTTGCCGCCCACTAATGAGATAAGGCCGCTATTTATAGTGCGAAATTTGAATGGTTTTAAACACATCATTCTACCTCTGCGTATACTGTTTGAGGGAGGACGAGAAGCTACCGCGCGACCATCTGTTGGACTATATTTCTGCCAAGATATCCATCCTTCGTGAGGGCCGTCGGGAAGCAAGCGCCGGACCATCTGTTGGACTATATTTCAGCCAAGATATCCATCCTTCGTGAGGGCCGTCGGGAAGCAAGCGCCGGATCGGGTTCTTCGATTTATCAGCTAAGATATCCTTTTTGAAATATACCTTTTCACATCAGAGTCTATATTCCTGATGCTAAGTTTAATTTTCACCTCTTTTGCAACCTTTTATTTTCACCACTTTTACTATCTTGTGCCATGCAGCGCCAATCGGCACTGCATGGAGCCTGCGCCACAGTTCGGACACTTCGCCGCTGCAAGCGCCGACTTCTGTGCTAGAAGCGCAAACTTCGGCGCTTCTAGCGGCCTCCGCGGTGTATCAGACCGCTGTGGCCGAACACTTATTCAGGCGCCGCCCATACAACTTGCCGCTCTTCCCGCTGACCGCCGACCAATCGCATTCTCAGAGCCCCTTCCCATAGAGATGCATTGAGAAATGAGGCGCGATTGTGATTGGTCGCTGTGTATTTTCAAAAATGGAGCCGCGATTGTGATTGGTCACGGCAGATGGCGCTCTGATTCCGATTGGTCGGTGCTCAGCGGGGATAGCGGCGCTTTCTCTGCCGAGCGCCTGGTTCTATTTTTGGCAACGGTGTTCGGGAAGGTGGAAGTCTGTAGCTCCGCCCCGCTGTGTTGTGATTGGACAGCGGCAACTTCACAGAGTAGCGCTGTGATTCCGATTGGTCGGCGGTCAGCGGGGAAAGCCGCGCTTTCCCTGCCGAGGGCCTGGTTCGATTTTCGACCATAGTGGTCGGCGGCATCGGCCTTCAAATTTTTTGGTATTTGATTAGTTTGATTGTATTCTAATTAGTTAATGTCATTAATATTTTAATTTTATATATATCTTTTTTATTTTTTTTATTTTTTTTATTATCATTTATTATTTTTATTATTTTATTATTTAGTATTTTTCTAAATATAGTAATGTATTATTTTTAATTGAATTTTTTTTTTTGGATTAGTTTGATTTTATTTTTATTACTTAATGTTATAAATATTTTAATTTTATACATTTTTATTTTAATTATTTTTATTTGTATTTATTTATTGTTATGTTATTTTAATTTTAATGTACCGTATATACTCGTGTATAAGCCGACCCGTGTATAAGCCGACCCCCTACTTTTGCCCCCAAAACCTGGGAAAACCTATTGACTCGTGTATAAGCCGAGGGTGGACTCCAGCACAGGTATACAGCCCCCAGCAGTGTGGTATACTGCAGCCCCAGAGGTATATACAGCAGCCCCAGTGGTAGTATACAGCAGCAGCCCCAGTGGTATATACAGCAGCAGCTCCAGTAGTTAGTATACAGCAGCCCCAGAGGTATATACAGCAGCCCCAGTGGTAGTATACAGCATCCCCAGAGGTAGTATACAGCAGCCCCAGAGGTAGTATACAGCAGCCCCAAAGGTATATACAGCAGCCCCAGTGGTAGTATGCAGCAGCCCCAGAGGTAGTATACAGCCCCAGTGGTAGTATACAGCAGCCCCAGAGGTAGTATACAGCAGCCTCAGAGGTATATACAGCCCCAGTGGTAGTATACAGCAGCCCCAGAGGTATATACAGCCCCAGTGGTAGCATCCAGCAGCCCCAGAGGTATATACAGCCCCAGTGGTAGTATCCAGCAGCCCCAGAGGTATATACAGCCCCAGTGGTAGTATACAGCAGCCCCAGAGGTATATACAGCCCCAGTGGTAGTATACAGCAGCCCCAGAAGTATATACAGCCCCAGTGGTAGTATACAGCAGCCCCAGAGGTATATACAGCCTCAGTGGTAGTATCCAGCAGCCCCAGAGGTATATACAGCCCCAGTGGTAGTATACAGCAGCCCCACAGGTATATACAGCCCCAGTGGTGGTATACAGCAGCCCCAGAGGTATATACAGCCCCAGTGGTAGTATACAGCAGCCCCAGAGGTATATACAGCCCCAGTGTAGTATACGGCAGCCCCAGAGGTATATACAGCCTCAGTGGTAGTATACAGCCCCCCCCCTTATCATGTCCCCCCCCAGGCTGCGGCAGCTGTCAAAATAACAAACACTTTATACATCACCTTCCGGCGCAGCTCCTCCGGTCCTCCGCTCCTCCGCTCGCCGGCTTCTTCTTCCTTCTGGTGCCGGCTTCAGTGACCGCGCGAAGGAAATGATTTCATCTCCTGCGCCCGGTCACATGACACCGGCACAAGCAGGAAGAAGAAGCCGGCGAGCAGAGGAGCGGAGGAGCTGCGCCGGAAGGTGATGTATAAAGTGTTTGTTATTTTGACAGCTGCCGTAGCCTGGGGGGGACATAAGGAGGGGGGGCTGTTTATTACTCTGGGGGAACCATAATAAGGAGGAGGGGCTGTGTAGTGCAATATGCACGGCATCCCCCCGCCGCTGATGGACGGGGGGATGCCGTGCATATTCATTGCACTAATGAGGCGGCCCCACGTGACCGCCTGCGGTCACCGCGGCCCCCTCCTGCCTCCTCCAGCCCCCGGTCACAGCCCCCCCCCCCCACAGCATACCGTATGACCCGTGTATAAGCCGAGGGGGGGACTTTTCAGCCCAATTTTTGGGCTGAAAAACTCGGCTTATACACGAGTATATACGGTATTTAATTTTTGCCATTCCGAAAGATGGAGGAATGAGGCGCCAATGTGATTGGTCGCGGTGTATTTTCAAAAATGGCGCCGTGACTGTGATTGGAGGGCGCCTTCCCATAGGGATACATGGAGGAATGAGGCGCGATTGTGATTGGTTGCTGTGTATTTTCAAAAATGGCACCGTGATTGTGATTGGAGGGCGTCTTCCCATAGGGATACATGGAGGAATGAGGCGCTAATGTGATTGGTCGCTGTGTATTCTCAAAAATGGCGCCGTGATTGTGATTGGAGGGCGTCTTCCCATAGGGATACATGGAGGAATGAAGCGCGATTGTGATTGGTCGCGGTAGATAGCGGTTTGATTCCGATTGGTCGGCGCTCAGCGGGGAAAGCCGCGCTTTCCCTGCCGAGCGCCTGGTTCGATTATCGGCCATAGTGGTCGGCGGCATCGGGGTCGCCGCTTTTAGCACGGAACGCCGCACTTGGAGTGGCGAACTCGGCGCCAAATTGTGGGAGTGTGTGCGAGTCTATGCCGGCGCTCAGTGGGGAATGCGGCGCTTTCCCTGCCGAGCACCTGGTTCGATTTTCGGCCACGGCGTTCGTGGACTTTGGAAGTGTGTAGCTACGCCCCACTGTGTTGTGATTGGACAGCGGCAACTTTAGAGAGTAGCGCTGTGATTCCGATTGGTCGGCGCTCAGCGGGGAAAGCCGCGCTTTTCCTGCCAAGCACCTGGTTCGATTTTCGGCCATAGTGGTCGCTGGCATCGGGGTCGCCGCTTTTACCGCGGAGCGCCGCGCTTGGAGCGCCGAACACGGCGCTGAATTGTGGGAGTGTGTGGTGGCGCTCAGCGGGGAAAGGGCTGAGCGCCGCCACACACTCCCACACACTTCCACAATTCGGCGCTGAGTTCGGCGCTCCAAGCGCGGCGTTCCGCGCTAGAAGCGGTGACCCCGATGCCGCCGACCACTATGGCCGAAAATCGAACCAGGCGCTCGGCAGGGAAAGCGCGGCTTTCCCCGCTGAGCGCCGACCAATCAGATGCTCAGCGCCATCTTCTGAAGTTGCCGCCAGACCAATCATAGCACAGCGGGGCGGAGCTACATACTTCCACGCTACGACCGACCTGAGCCTTGCGTTCTGGCCGAAAACAGAACCAGGCGCTGGGCATCCAAGTCGCCGGTCTCCCCGCATAGCGCCGACCAATCGGATTCACGGCGCCATGTTTTTGAAGTTTCCGCTGCCCAATCCCACAGCGGCTGGCGTCTGCCGCCATTTTATGAATGAACATTTCGCGTCCGTCAACTTAGAGCGCGAATTTTGAATTTTTTCTATTGAAAACCTAAAAGCTGTTTCACAGTACAATCTCACATCAGAGTATATATTCCTAATGCCTATGCTTATATTAACCCTTTCTTTATCCCAATTTATTTGAGCTACATTTCACATATTGATCTGTTTTTTTCATACCTTTTTAACCTCTTCTATTCTATTTGTGCTCCACTTGCTATCTCACTATGTGCTGTACTAAGGCCTTTTCTACATTAACCTCTTCTATCTCATTTGCATTTTAATTTTCTGTCACACTGTTTTATAGGGTTCAAACTGCTACATTACCCCTTCCATTCTGTTTGCTATTCACTAACTGTGTCACTATGTGCTGTACTCATGACATTTGAAAATTAACCTCTTCTATACCATTTGTTATTTCTTTTCTCATCCACACTGTTTTATAGGAGTGCAAGTAGTACATTAACCCTTTCTATTGTCTTGGCTATTCACTGCCTATGTCACTATGTGGTCTACTACTGGCATTTGAATACTAACTTCTTTAATACTATTTTTACTTTTATTGATCGTGCAGTATTTTGTACGCGTGCCAGTGGCTAAAATAACCCCTTACAGACTATTCTATATTTTATTTCTACTTGGAGTGTGTCGTTAGACTGTTAGGAGTACATTAACCCATTATATGCAATTTTGATTATATTTCATACTAATGAGTCTGTAGGACTACTACCTGTCTTATATTTAGCAGTTTGGATGTAATGCTACCTTACCACTGCCTTATTGTCGTGCCAGTGGGACATTAACTAATTTTATATACCAAATATATTGCCTGCATGGCATTTTGCACTATATGACTGACTGGGGCCCCTTTCATACGCGCGTTGTACATGCAGATTTACATAATTCCATAACGTGGTAATATTCAAATATTAACGCAAGTTCCCCATACCCGCCACCAGGGGTGCAGTTGCGTAAGGTCCCGCTACATCGCCGGATTAATGTTCATTTTTACATTGACCTGCCTGTTTCACAATGTACTGTGGAAGTTGCCTTATTTATTTTTTCACCCTGCTTGGTCACATTGCGCCATTTGACGCTCGGCACTAATGCCGCTATTTCCCCAACTGCAGAGAGAAAAATAAAAACCACTACTTCCGCAATAATCCAAACCTAAAGGCCACTTCACACACACAGATATCTGAGTCCAATTCTGAACAGATCTTGTGCAGTGAAATCAGCCACACACAGCCACAAAATGGATCAATGTATCCATGATTCACTGCAACCAGAGATCGTTCAGATATGGACTCAGAATTGTGTGTGTGAAGTGCCTTAGTTCAGGTTAAATGAACGCTACCTCTGCCATTTGCCCCAACTTCTGCAACTCCACCCATGCTGGCGGTTATGCGGAACTTGCTGTCATATCGGTACTTTAACCACTTTTTTTACAATGTGTGAACTCTGCATTTACAACTCGTGTCTGAAAGGGCCCTTACATCCATTTGTCTTGCCTTCAAGTCTCTTTTTAAGGACTTAAACACACTGATTTCCATTCACAACTCCATACAGTAAACATCATTAAATATTTGTTTCGTACTCTAAAGAAATCCATCATTTCATTTTCACAGGTTATTGAAATACACACTTTCCTTTTATTGTTTTTGCCTATTTAGACATTATTGATTGTTTCCTTAACTAACACACTGTAGCTCATTTTGGATTGGATTCACTGCCTATTCTTACGAAGATGAGCTCTCCAACAAAAAATATCGCTCTTGCCAAGGAGGCTGCATCTACGCCTAAGAAGAAGCGTGCAGAGGAGACTTCGGAAGAGAGACGTCTTCGGGTTTGATCGTAATAAGGCTGCTAAAGCGAAACGCATTGCAGAGGAGACTTTGGAAGAGAGACGTCTTCGGTTAGATCTTCGTAAGGCTGCTAAGGCGAAACGCACTGCTGAGGAGACTTCAGAAGAGAGACGTCTTCGCTTAGATAGTGATAAGGCTGCTAAGGCAAAACGCACTTCTGAGGAGACTTCGGAAAAGAGACATCTTCGCTTACTTCGTGTTAAGGCTGCTCAGGCAAAACGCATTGCAGAGGAGACTTCTGAACAGAGACGTCTTCGGTTAGATCATGCTAAGGCTGCTAAAGTGATACGCATTGCCAAACTGTCTTCTCCACTGAGACGTTTTCGGTTGGATGCTACGAAGGCTGCTTCGAAGAAACGTATTTCTGAACTGTCTTCCGAAGAAAGAAGCAACGAATGGCAAAAAGAGCCATAGCTGAGCGTCGCAGACGCAAACAACAAAAACTTAGAGCCACTGAAGAACCGTCTGACAAAGATACTACTCCTGCCTCTTCGTCTACTGACATTCTACAAAGTGAACAGCCTTTAACACCTCCCATGACCTCCGTGGGAAAAAAAAAAGCAAAGGTTGACAAGGAGGCTGTGCGTATGCGCAAGAAGCGTGCGGAGGAGAGTTCTGAAGAAAGACGACTTCGCTTGGACAAGGAAAAGGCTGCTTTGAAGACACGGGTTTCAAAAGAGTCTTTGGAAGGAAGGACGGAACGATTAGGCAAAAAATCAATGGCTGCGCTCAAAGGCAGCAAACTACAAAAGTTAATGCCTACAGAGATCCGTCTGATCCTCATACTGCTGCCACCTCTTCGTCGGACCCTCATACTGCTGCCACCTCTTCGTCTGATCCTCATACTGCTGCCACCTCTTCGTCTGATCCTCATACTGCTGCCACCTCTTCTTCTACTGTGTTAACTACAACTGAACAGCCTTTACCACATCGTAAGGCCACATGTAAACGAAAACACTCTGCTGAGGAGACGCCATACAGCAAAGCATTATAAAATTATGAGGCTTAAAAGGACAAGACAGATCGTCAAGATACGGAGTCTCCTACTCTAAACAAGTCCGCTTGACCCATTTGGCTGCATCACGTCGTGACCTACGCAAAAGTTCTTCCACTTCAACATTCAAGAGGCAGAACAGAATATATATTCAACTTCTTCATTTATGGAATGTATTGAATCTATGTCCCTTCCACGTCTCATCTATGTAGGATTACACAATAAAAATCTACGTTTGTTATCTAACCTCTCATACATCCAATGGCATTTACTGATCAGGATCATGCTATTGTAGAACATACCTGTGGTTCCATGAAGTTAATATGTGAACATTGTGAGGCTCTGCATTTTACTGCTGAACGCCCATCAGATCAACAGTTTGTCTTTGTTGCCACAAGGGAAAAGTAAAGGTACCATTACCTCAATACCCGGAGGTCTTCCAACGCCTGCTGAAAGGAGAGAGTGAGTACAGTCGAAATTTGATGGAGAATATCAGGAGCATTAATAGTTCTTTTGCTTTTGCCTCCATGGGTGCCCATGTTTCTCTACCACCTGGACACGGACCTTACTGTTTCCGTATTCATGGGCAAATTTATCATCGCACTGGAACACTCCATCCTGCTCAAGATCAACCTCCAGCATATGCACAACTGTACATTTTAGATACTGCAACCGCTATAGAACAACGGCTACAGTCTCCAGAAAATGTTAAATGTCATCCTACTTTAATGAGTATCATTGCTCTTCAATTGGATAATATTAATCCCTTTGTTTCGGCCTACAAAATGCTACGTGACATTGAATTAGAAGAACAACAGAAAGCAGTAGAACATGGCACCGTCATGCCAAATATTATCATGGCCATTAAACAAGACAGACAGCAAGACCCTAGACGCTATAACAATCCTACTGTCAATGAAGTTGCTGTGGTCTTTGAACATGCTGATGGAGAGCCACCATTCAATAGAGACATTTTAATTCATTTGAAACCTGATCCAAATAACCCCTTGGCCCCAAAAACACAGCAAGTCAGTATTCTACACAGCAATTTAGATGCATTACTCTATCCCTTATTTTTCCCTCATGGAGAACAAGGCTGGCATGAGGGACTCAAGCATCAAGGCCAAAGTCTACGCAGGGTTACACAGCTCCAGTATTACTGCTATTTGCTGTCTGTACGGAATCGATTCAATCCTGTCCTGAATGGTGGCAAACTAACACAGCAGTACTTAGTGGATGCGTATGTGAAAATCGAGGCTAATCGCTTAAATTTTATCCGTCAACACCAAAAGGATTTAAAAGTAGAGGATTATTGCGTACTCCAGGAACATCTCCTGAAAAAATCTATTGAGAAAGGTATTCCCATTGGCAAGACGGTCATTTTACCATCTTCCTTTGAAGGCAGTCCAAGAAACATGCAGCAACGCTATCAGGATGCCATGGCTATTGTGACTAAATTTGGATGACCGGATCTTTTTGTAACCATGACCTGTAATCCTAAATGGAGGGAGATTACAAACAATTTAGAGCCATGGCAGTGTGTGGAACATAGACCTGATTTAGTCGCCCGTGTCTTCAGAATTAAACTGGAAGCCCTATTAAAAGACATTAACATTGGATTATTTGGCAAAGTTTGTGCAATGGTTCATGTTATTGAATTCCAAAAGCGTGGCCTACCACACGCTCACATTTTGATCATTCTGGATAGCAAATCCAAACTAAGAACTGAGGTTGAAGTGGATAATATAGTTTGGACTGAAATTCCTGATCCAGCAGAATACCCTGTGCTCCATCAAATTGTGATGCAACACATGATTCATGGACCCTGTGAACAACACAACCCCAATTCTCCATGTATGGATCTTGGAAAGTGTAAGAAAGGTTTTCCTAAAGATTTCCAAACAAAAACAGTCTTAGCTGAGGATGCATACCCTACTTATCAAAGAAAGGAAGGATCATCCTTTGAACACCATTCAAAGATGATTGATAATTCTTGGGTTGTTCCCTATAACCCTTTCCTACTATTAAAATACAAGTGTCATATTAATGTTGAGGTATGTGCTTCCATTCAAAGTGTTAAATACCTATTCAAATATGTCTACAAAGGACATGATAAAGCCAATCTTGACATTTGCCAAACTAATATCCACCATGATGAAACACATCAATTCATGGATTCAAGATACGTGAGTGCACCGGAGGCAGCTTGGCGAATCTTTGCTTACCCGATGCATAGACAATCGCACTCCATTATTCGCCTTGCCGTACATCTCCCACATTCTCAACCACTTTATTTTCATGAGGATGACTCTGTTGACAACATCAGTTACACAATGCACAGAAAATCCACTCTTATGGCCTACTTTGAGCTCAATGAGAATGACCCACATGCTCATGATTACTTATACCGCCAAATTCCAGAGCACTATGTTTGGAAACAAGGTGCATGGGAAATTAGAAAGCGAGGAGGTTCTTCAGTGATTGGAAGAATGTATACTGTCAGTATGAAAGAACAAGAACAGTACTATTTAAGGTTGTTGTTACTGCATGTCAAAGGAGCAACAAGTTTTGACAACATTAAGACTGTTAATGAAGTCACATACCCAACTTTTAAAGAGGCGGCATTAGCCCTTGGATTGCTCTTCGATGACAGTGTGTGGAGAAATACTTTATTGGATGCCTGTGTTCTCAACATGCCTGCACAGCTTCGTGATATGTTTGCATATATATGTATTTTTGGTCCTTCAGCTCATCCATTGGAGTTGTGGCAAGAATTTAAACAAGACTTTATCCAAGACTACTGCCATGCATATCACTCCAACACTGAGGAGTGTGAGAATTGTGAAGGATATGCTATGACTGATGTCCAAAATGTTCTAAAATTTCACGGCAAAACTTTTACTGATTTTAATCTACCACGACCAAAAAGAAAGCCATACATCGCTCCACAATACAACAAGGATGATGAGTTAAGAAGAGCTCAGCAAATGAAAGCTACTTTAAATGACCAACAACTTTTGGCCTATAATGCTATCAATCAAGCTTTACATGATAGAAGTCTACAACTTAAGTGCTTTTTCATCGACGGTCCAGGTGGCAGTGGGAAAACATATCTGTATGATTTATTAATTCATGAACTAAGAGGAGAAAGCGAAATTGTCTCACCTGCAGCCAGTACAGGGATTGCAGCTAACTTACTGCAAGGAGGAAGAACCATTCATTCGCTTTATGGAATACCAATTCCAATAAATGAAACATCCGTTTCCAGAATTAAAAATGATACAGATGCTGCACAACATTTGAAAAGTACCAAACTTTTCATTATTGACGAGTCCACTCTGTTATCTAAATATGCATTGCATGTGATAGATCAACTTTTACGGGATCTCATGACAACAGATATTTCCAAGAAAAATATAACACCTTTTGGAGGAAAAGTCATTGTTCTGGGAGGAGACTTTCGACAGTGTCTGCCTATCATCCCTCATGGTACAAGAACTGACATTATAGAGAGTTGTATTAAATACTCACGACAATGGCAGCTTTTCACTCAATTGCCACTCTTCAACAACATGCGTTCCATTGATCCTGATTATAGCAGTTGGTTTACTTCAACTGGGAAATGGTGAATTGTCCAATGATTTCAACCTTGGAGATGATATCATTGAAATCCCGCAAGACATGATCTGCACTGGCTCACTCATACTTGCTATATTTGGTGAAAACATTCTCATTGATGTACATAACAATGAAAGCATTCAGATTGCTGCATCACATGCCATTCTTTGCCCTAAAAATGACCATGTGGATATGGTGAACTCTAAGGTTATGGATTGCATTGCTGGTGAATACACTGAATACATTAGTGATGATTGCATTGATCCTGATGAGACTGAAGATCCAGACCAATATCCAGTGGAATTTTTAAATTCACTCACACCAACGGGAATGCCTTCTCATCGCCTCAAATTAAAAATCGGTACCATTGTCATGCTTTTGCGCAACTTTAACAGCAGAAAAGGTCTTTGCAATGGGACTCGCTTGATTGTCATCGCTTTGTTTGACAATAGGATTCAAGCAAAAGTCATTACTGGGTCTGCAGAAGGAAATGTGGTGTTTATTCCAAGGATTGATTTATCTCCATCAGAGACTGGCTTACCTTTCAAGTTAAAACGTCGACAATTTCCCGTGAAGCCTGCTTTTGCCATGACCATCAAAAATCCCAAGGCCAAACACTGGAGAAAGTAGGGATTTTTTTGCCAGAACCCGTTTTTGGACATGGACAGTTATATGTGGCTTTTTCACGAGTGAAAAAGACGATGCAATGTTAAGGTGAAAGTGCTGGATACACCCATTCAAGGCAAATTGCTGCCTAATTCTGAAAAAGTCTTTACTAAAAATATTGTCTATAAGAATATTTTATACTAGCTTTGAGCCTGATGCGATTGCATCGGGATTCTAGAATCTGTGTATAGGGCATTGCTCGGGCTGCTGCAACGACTCCCAACGCCCCCTTTGCGGGCATTGCGAGTGAGTCGCGTGGGCGATGCGCGTCCACGAACAAAGCCACGGAGGTAGTGGCGTGTGCGAGGGAAGTCGCTACAGCAATTATATAATAGATTATGAGTATGTAATATATAATTTCCCTAACGCACTTCCGTAAGTTTCGGCACTGTTTCCGTCGTTGTGGGCGTGGGCGCAGCGCCCACGCGACCTGTGAAGCATTGCCGGCTCCACTGATTCGCAAAGCCTCACTCGCAATGGCCGCCAAGCGGCCGTTGCGAGTCCTTGCAGAATAGGCGCGACTCACTAATGTATACATAACCACATACATAATACTGATAATTCCTATATAATCACATATATATATATATATAGATGGCGGGCCGATTCGAAAGAATCGGGTAGTCTAGAATCCATATATAGTATATTTACTAATAGTTAGGGGAGTGGGGTGAAATGAATTGTGTGTATACAGGTGACTCAGTGGTTAGCAGTGAGTGGGGTGGCTCAATGGTTAGCAGTGAGTGCGGTGGCTCAGTGGTTAGCAGCGAGTGCGGTGGCTCAGTGGTTAGCAGTGAGTGCGGTGGCTCAGTGGTTAGCAGTGAGTGTGGTGAGATTGGTGAGCACAGTGGCGTGGGCAGAGTGCTGAGTGCAGCGCTGTGGGCAGAGTGGTCAGCACACACATACATGCATACACACACACACACACACAGACACTTCGCTATAGTTAGCACCGACCCTACGTCTTCCTTGCCGGCTGGATCCTGAGTTGACATGTCGGCGCCCGCGGACGACTGGATCCAATATGGGGTCCGGCAAGTTTGGCGAGACTTATTGGACGCGATATTTGATCGAGTAGTTCAGGGGCGGCGACATGTCGGTGATGCAGGGCCGGTGGTAAGAATAGCGGAGTATGTGTGTGTGTGTGTGTATGTGTGCGGAGAAAGTGAGTGAAGTGCGGAGAAAGTGAGGTGTGGTGATGTGGCCCCTGGGCGGGTGCATCACACGGGTTATCAATGCAGGTCTGTGTTCACATGGGCCGTTTTCCTGATTGTGTGTGGTGTGTGAAACCTGTCCGATGTACAGGGGGTTAACAGCTGAAGGGTTTTCATGAGCTGAGTAAAACAGCTGAGTGTGAGTGCTGAAGATCCGATACATTCATGAGCCTAATGAGCGGCTGAACCTGTGGGATGAGTGCTTTGCTGTGCGGAGAAAGTGAGGTGTGGTGATGTGGCCCCTGGCCGGGTGCATCACACGGGTTATCAATGCAGGTCTGTGTTCACATGGGCCTGGTTTTCCTGATTGTGTGTGGTGTGTGAAACCTGTCCGATGTACAGGGGGTTAACAGCTGAAGGGTTTTCATGAGCTGAGTAAAAAAGCTGAGTGTGAGTGCTGAAGATCCGATACATTCATGAGCCTAATGAGCGGCTGAACCTGTGGGATGAGTGCTTTGCTGGGCTAAACCTGAATGGTGCACAGGGGGTTAATCACATCTCAGGTCTGTGTGTGAGTAAAGAAGTGCTGATTGACTCACTGGGTTACAGCTGGGAGTGAGTAGGCTGGATAGGAACCTGCCAGGTGTCTGAGTGAGGAGAGGATGATTCAGAAGTTCAGTGCACTGCCATGTGAAGAGGTGCTGGAAGTGATCCGTCCTCAGTGGGTAAGTGATGGGAGCCTACCAGCTCCATGCTAGTGCACCTGATGTGTGCATGGCAGCCAGTGTCCAAGGGCCAGGCGGTCACAGCTGACTTTGGGTCTGACTGTATTCTGTAGTATAGTAGTAGTAGTACATATTAGATTTACATACATAATGTACATAACAATTAAAGCATTCAGATTGCTGCATTACATGCCATTCTATGCCCTAAAAATGACCATGTGGATATGATGAACTCTAAGGTTATAGATTGCATTGCTGGTAAATACACTGAATACATTAGTGATGATTGCATTGATCCTGATGAGACTGAAGATTCAGACCAATATCCAGTGGAATTTTTAAATTCACTCACACCAACGGGAATGCCTTCTCATCGCCTCAAATTAAAAATCGGCACCATTGTCATGCTTTTGCGCAACTTTAACAGCAGAAAAGGTCTTTGCAATGGGACTCGCTTGATTGTCATCGCTTTGTTTGACAATATGATTCAAGCAAAAGTCATTACTGGGTCTGTAGAAGGAAATGTGGTGTTTATTCCAAGGATTGATTTATCTCCATCAGAGACTGGCTTACCTTTCAAGTTAAAACGTCGACAATTTCCCGTGAAGCCTGCTTTTGCCATGACCATCAACAAATCCCAAGGCCAAACACTGGAGAAAGTAGGGATTTTTTTGCCAGAACCCGTTTTTGGACATGGACAGTTATATGTGGCTTTTTCACGAGTGAAAAGACGATGCAATGTTAAGGTGAAAGTGCTGGATACACCCATTCAAGGCAAATTGCTGCCTAATTCTGAAAAAGTCTTTACTAAAAATATTGTCTATAAGAATATTTTATATTAAATTCTTTAGATACATATTAGATTTACATACATAATGTACATAACAATTAAAGCGTTCAGATTGCTGCATTACATGCCATTCTTTGCCCTAAAAATGACCATGTGGATATGATGAACTCTTTACTAAAAATATTTTCTATAATAATGTTTTATTTAAATTCTTTAGATACATATTAGATTTAGATACATAGTTACTTTCTAATTAAACACAAATATTACAATAAATTAGTTTAGCCATAGATGTATTGGAATAAAAAAAAAAATACAAAAAATTAGTTTAGCCATAGATGTATAGGAATAAAAAAAAACAAAAATACCAAAAAAATCAGTTTAGTTATAGGTAAAGACTAGGGATGGGCGAATCTACTCGCTAGGACTCGTTACTCGGCGAATAGTAAGGGACTCGCAGGACTCGGTACTCTGCGAGTTTCCCAGTGATTACTCGCGAGTCTAATGCAAATCAATATCAATCCTAGTTTTGTCAGAAACGCTGACAAAACTAGGATTGCCATTGTTTGCATTAGACTCGCGAGTAATCACTGGCTACTGTGCCAGTGATAGCAGGGAAACTCGCAGATAACTGCTGTTTCTTTGCGAGCCGAGTCCAGCTGTCTTCTCTGTGCAGCTCCAGGGTCCTAGAGCCCGCCTGCTGCCTGATGTAGCAGTGCTGAGATTGTTCTCAGTCTGCTCATTCCCTGTGTACAGACATGAATGTCTGTGCACAGAGATGATGTAGCAGTGCTGAGATTGTTCTCAGTCTGCTCATTCCCTGTGTACAGACATGAATGTCCGTGCACAGAGATGATGTAGCAGTGCTGAGATTGTTCTCAGTCTGCTCATTCCCTGTGTACAGACATGAATGTCTGTGCACAGAGATGATGTAGCAGAGCTGAGATTGTTCTCAGTCTGCTTATTCCCTGTGCATAGACATCTATATTTATGCACAGGGGATGTAGCAGAGAGGACATCGCGTTTTGGACTGCGTCGGACGGAAGAGGATTATTTCATGAATTTCAGAGTCAGAGTCAGAGTCTCAGAGTCAGAATCTCAGAATTTCATGAAATAATAAAAAAAAAATGCGTGGGGCTCCGCGCAATTTCTATGTCTAGCCAGGTACAGATAAGCAGCTGGGGGCTGGAATCCGCAGCGCAGGGATGCCCAAGCTTTCTGGGCACCCCCCGCTGCAAATTGCAGCCCGCAGCCGCCCCAGAAGATGGCGCGTTCATTGAAGCGCCATCCTCTGGCGCTGAACCCCGCTCTTCCAGCGGCCCTGGTAGCGATGGCACGCTGGGTAATAAAGAGGTTAGGGCCAGCTTTGTATTATCAGCTGGCCCTAAGCCCGAAATTTATGGCGGTCACACCAATATTAGACATGACCGCCATGAATTTCTATTAAATTGTTTTAAAAAAAACACAACACAAGGAAAATTTTTTATTAGAAATAAAAAAAAAAGCCATTAGGGACTCCATCTTTAATTAAAAAAATCCTCTTCCGTCCGACGCAGTCCAAAACGCGATGTCCTCTCTGCTACATCCCCTGTGCATAAATATAGATGTCTATGCACAGGGAATAAGCAGACTGAGAACAATCTCAGCTCTGCTACATCATCTCTGTGCACAGACATTCATGTCTGTACACAGGGAATGAGCAGACTGAGAACAATCTCAGCTCTGCTACATCAGGCAGCAGGCGGGCTCTAGGACTCTAGAGCTGGGGCAGCCAGAACACAGAGAAGACAGGATCTTATCTGTGCGAGTCAGCGATTACTTACAAAGTAAACTAGCAATGCAAATAAATGACAAAACTAGGATTGCTTCAGGCTGAAGCTTCCGAGACACATCTGCGATTTGTAAATCTAACACTACTCGCTATTACTCGCTTCCCCATTCATTAACATTGGACTCGCTAGACTCGCAACGAGTAGCGAGTCCTGGGCTCGGACTCGCTAGAGTCAAGCGATTCCGAGTAATTTAGGATTCGCCCATCACTAATAAAGACATTATAATTAGTTATTAGATATAAAATAGTCATTTAAGAAATATAGTCGTTAGTGTTCATTTTCACTAAAAATATAGTCTATAAAAATATTTTATTTTAAATTCTTTAGATACATATTAGATTTAGATACATAGTTACTTTCTAATTAAACACAAATATTAGAATAAATTAGTGTAGCCATAGATGTATAGTAATAAAAAAAAAAATATATAAAAAAAATTAGTTTAGCCATAGATGTATAGGAATAGAAAAAAAAAATACCAACAAAATTAGTTTAGTTATAGATAAAGTCATTATAATTAGTTATTAGATATAAAATAGTAATTTAAGATATATAGTCGTTAGTTTTAGTTTTCACTAAAAATATAGTGCATAAAAATATTTTCCTTTAAATTCTTTAGATACATATTAGATTTAGATTTATAGTTACTTTCTAATTAAACTCAAATATTACAATAAATTAGTTTAGCCATAGATGTATAGGAATAAAAAAAAAAAGTACAAAAAAAATTAGTTTAGCAATAGATGTATAGGAATAGAAAAAAACCAAAATACCAAAAAAATTAGTTTAGTTATAGATAAAGACATTATAATTACTTATTAGATATAAAATAGTCATTTAAGATATATAGTCGTTAGTTTTAGTTTTCACTAAAAATATAGTGTATAAAAATATTTTACTTTTAATTCTTTAGATGCATATTAGATTTAGATACATAGTTACTTTCTAATTAAGCACAAATATTACAATAAATTAGTTTAGCCATAGATGTATAGGAATAAAAAAAAAATACAAAAAAATTAGTTTAGCCATATATGTATAGGAATATAAAAAAACAAAAATACCAAAAAAATTAGTTTAGTTATAATAAAGACATTATAATTAGTTATTAGATATAAAATAGTCATTTAAGATATATAGTCGTTAGTTTTTTAGCTTAGAAACATTCTTTTTATATTTAATAGTATATGTATATAAACACACATTTTGTAGTTGATTGTAGATGTGTATCATCTAAATGCTTGCATTTAGTGATAAGAACCTGAAGCTCCAGCAGTATAGCTGCTGAGAGATTTCATTTTCTTTTTACACAGGGTGAGGTTTTTGTGAATAGCTAAGAGATGGGTGGGACGCCTGTTCACACACATCTCTATCTCGAACTGTGTTCTGTACATATAAGTACATACATACATATAGGTACATATTTAGACACATAGGTTAGGTACATATTTAGACACATAGGGAAAGAATAGACATTTTGATTTTAAATCTGAATTCTTCTGCTATTTGTTGAATTTATAGTGGGAAAAAAGTAATTTTGCCACTTGCTGCCTAATGGTGACCTACAGCATTCTTACTGTAAGTTGCATGAAATGTATATTGAATTTGTGGTTTACTTGCGGCAGTTGCGGCACATGTGGTTTCGACAGTTTCAACCGCCAAAATCGCAGTTAGCTCTGATTTTTAGTGGTTGCATTTAGTGAACCTGTCGAAGCTGTGCTTGCCATATTTACTGCAAGCTAACTGCAAGTTCCATATACATTACATGTTACTTGCTGAAAGTGATCTGTAGGTAGGCCCTTTGGTGCCAAGTGCAGAAATTGTATTTTGTTATTCCACACCTTCTGCAAATAGCCGAAAAATATCTGATTTAAAAGGAGTCTAACTATTAATAATTAGGGATAGAGTAGAGTAGGTCCCACCAGCTGTAAGGCTACCTTCCCGTGGTTGGTGGGGAAACATGTACTGGCTAAATCATAGATTATGTATATTCAATTTATATATGAATGTTAATAATCTGTACAAAACATCGGTGCCAGTATCTGTACGAAAAGCCTTGCCTTAGAACAGGGGTGGGGAACTCCAGTCCTCGAGGGCCGCAAACAGTTCATGTTTTTACGATTTCCTTAGTATTGCACAGGGATTGGAATCATCACCAGTGCAAGTGATTATGTTATCACCTGTGCAATACTAAGGAAATCCTGAAAACCTGCACTGTTTGCGGCCCTCGAGGACTGGAGTTCCCCACCCCTGCCTTAGAATCATGACATGTACTACACTGACATATACCCTACAAACATTGGTAGTTGATAGATATCATGTCTTATGTGCATTATTGTCAAATTTGAATGAATAATGTATATATGCATGCTAGACTCCCGATTCTTTAGAATCGGGCCGCCATCTTAGACTTATAATGGACGACTTTGAGTTTCACATTTACTGATGAAAGTGAGGCGCTCTTCTCATTGGTCGCCGGCAACACACAGCGACCAATGAGAATAGCGCCTCATTTACAGTGGTAAATGTGAAACTTAAAATATTCCATGTATTTGAAGTATGGCGCCATACAGCGCGGCGCTCTTCTGATCGGTCGCCGCCTTCAGCGCGCCGAACAATTGGAATAGCGGCGGCCGCTATGCCGCCATATTTGAAATATACTGAGTAAACTATACACAGATTCTAGAATCCCGATGCAATCGCATCGGGCTCACAGCTAGTCAAAGATAAATATGGCATTACTATGACTGGCAAGCATGTTTATTGGCTATAAATCAGTCAGGAAACATGCTTTTCAGCTCACTCGAATATCATAAGAATATATGTTAAAGGGAATATAATCAATATAATGCAAGCTAATTGCAGTGGTCCAATGTAAATATTGTATGGAACGTAACATTTCCATACCCTGCATTTCCCACTACCAAGTTCTGCATATTAGTTCTTTTAAGAAAAAATGGGAGATTATTTGCAGTGTTCAACAGGATTCAGTAAACAATGCATGAAATATAGTTTTCTACTCATTACTCATTCTGCTATTTGCATCTGCTTTTCAACAGAGGGGATAACAGCTGATTGGTGGGGTCTGAGAATGTTGGTATCACATTGATCCTAAAGATAGGACATCAAGTTAAGATTAGTGGAGAACACCACTTTAAGCATGGATAACAACAATATTAGTTGTAAAGATACAGCACAGATTAAGTGGATTATTTTTGGAAGGCATTGAAGGGGTTAAGAAGAGTGCAACAAACTTTGATGTCTCTAGTTCCCTTCTGTGTTACCCTCATTCCCTGTTTTTAATGACACTTTTCGCTCCCATTGACTCAGTAGCCTGGCCAGTAGACTTGGTTCTGCCCTTTGGGTTTATAGCCTGATGATTTCCAGGATACTCCAAGGCCATCCAGAAGTTGGGATTTGAATTTTTGGTGCTTTTGGAGCCTTTAATATAAGCAAACTGCTACCACCATCCAAAACTAAGGCTTGAGGCCTGTAATATATCAATGTTTGCATCACAGACTCCTGTTTAAAAATTTGCATTCGGAAGACCTAAACTGACGATTCGGCCATAAGTGCTGCATTCTCCTTTACCCAGCAACATGTCTTCCTTGCCTCATCGAGAGCTTATCATACTTCCTAAGTTTTTAAAATCATTCTCTCCCCCTTTTGGTTTACATAGATAATTCTCCTCTCACTAGACATCAGTGTTTCATTAGTTCTATTAGTTCTGACGCACGATTTTTAGCACTCATTCCTTTAGAATTGGAGCTACCACAGCTGCCAGGGTTGGACACATTACACATATTGATTGCTGACATTCTTACTTTTTTTAATAGATAGATTCCTCCATATCTATTGCAAACTTAAAGGGAACCTGTCAGCTCGTTTTACCCCCCTATGCTACCACTATGTGTCCCTGCACCTTGGAAGATGATCCCTAACCATCCCTCTCTGACCTAAAAGTGCCCTATAAAACTTCAGAAAAATGCTTTATAAACCTACATGCAGTCTCCATTCGGAGACTGGAAAGGTGGTCTCCGGGCCTCCATTCTCCCCCTCGCTGGCTCTCAGCACGCCCTGTTAAGCGTCAACATTCCCTTTGCTCATCCTCCTCCTTTTGAAATTCCCTCCTCCTGTCGTAGTCTGATGCGCCAGCTGGAACATCATATCTGGTCCGGTGCATTGTGGGAGCTAATCACGTGTACAGCCCAGCTCATGCGCATTCGCAGGGTGCATATTGAAGCTGAGCACTTTTAAGTGAGAGAGGGATGGTCAGGGACCAACTCACTAGGTGCAGGGACAGGTAGTGATAGCATGGGGGGTAGAATGAGCTGACAGGTTCCCGCTAAATGTAAAAGATTTTTAGTTATTTTTAAATTTTTATTTTCTTAGGCGCTTGTAGACTGACTGTATTGATCCTAGGCCACTTTTTAGGTACCCAGAGGGCTAACTATTGAACCTTGGTTTTTCCAGTTTTAAAGTTCCTGGACGAGATATGTGTGTTGTTTTATAATGATTCTCACATACATTTTTTACTAAAGCTGTTACCAATACCAACCCAACACGGTGGTCTATGTATGTGTTCTATTTTTTAGGGGGAGGTGGTAAAAGTGGTATTTCGTTGGCATGCATTAACAGTCTACTTTTTCTCAAAACATCATGTACTGTGAATAAATATGAGTGAATCAATTTGCAGAAAATTAACTTTGAGTCAAAGTTCCTGATATTAGCAGGTCCGTGAATTGGAACAGTTTGCATATTGATTTGCAAGAATCGACCAAAAAAAATTGAAAATTCCTAGCAAAATTTAACAGACTGCTGAAGAATCATTGAGCAAAATAATGACATCTGTCAGGAGTTCTCCATGAAGACTTCAAGATCACATCACATGGTCTAGCAGAGCCAAAAAAGGAAGCTTTCAAAGCCCCATAAAAGATGAAGTCCTTCCAAGAAGCGCCAATTTTGTATACTATAATCTAAACATGTAAGAACAGAGAAAGGCTCAAAAAAGATTGTGTCGTACTACTGCACTTGTGTTGAAGCACATTGAAGAGGGCAGTGGTAGTCAGTCTGTGGACAGGAATCCAAAGATTCAAGTAACAAAGAAATGATGGGAGTGCTGGTGTCTCACGGTCCGCGCTGCTTCAGGGTTAAATAAACTCACCAAAGAGCCAAATCGATTTCCATACCTTTTATTCTCCTCTCTCCTACGCGTTTCGGCGCCTATCCAGGCACCTTCATCAGGGATATTACATCAGACAGTGGCAGTGGGGTTTTTATAGCCCCAAACTTACAAAAAACAGGGTGTTGTCTGTGTACCTGTGATGTCATTTGCATCATCCAAAATGGGAGGATCTCCTCATTTTCCCACTCTTTTTATAAAAAGCTTAACAAATCTCCAAAATCACTGAGTATAATGCATATTCCATTCATAACAAGATGCCTTCAATATCCCTGATAAAAAAAAGTTAAAAATAATGCATGAAATTTCAGAAATCAGCGATAAAAAATCTTCCTGATACAAAAATACAAAAACTTTTCACAATGCTTCATATGGGGTTAGAACCTGGGACTTCCACATCAGTAAGTATCGATTCAGGAGATCAGTGGTATACACCACCCGCTCTTTGGATATCAAAGTTGTGGGTGTAAGAATAAAATACTATTAAAAGCTGATTAATTATAAAATCTTCTCATAAAATACATTAGTAATAACCGTAGGAGGGGAGTATAAGAATATTATATATACATAATGATATTTATTATATATATATATAGAAGTAAAATTTTTATATATATATATTATATATATATATATATAAAACATGGTCATGAATACTCAAGGAATTTGTATATAAAAAAAGAAAAAGAATTATCTTTAAAGATTCAAGTGAGATAGAGAGGTACAGTACCTGCTTAGTCATTGTGACTGAATTCATTGAACTGTAACATATTACACTAACAGAAGAGAACTTTAATGATATTTTTTTATCTTCACATTGTACAGTGTGTACGAAAAGTATTCAGACCCTTTAAATTTTTCACTCTTTGTTTCATTGTAGCCATTTGGTAAATTCAAAAAAGTTCACTTTTTTATCATTAATGTACACCAGGGCTCTCAAACTCGGCTGAGTTGGTGGGCCGCACATAGAAAAAAACTGATATCGGGGGACCGCATTGCTTGCAGGACTAAGTCAAAGAGAGAAGGGAGCGCACATAGGGTCTTATCTATGATGATAATTCAATGCCCCCCGATTAGTGTGACTCACCTTTTTGGGTTGTGTGAGTCACAACAAACTGCAAGAGCGTTGTTATCCTGGTCGCTGCAGACACCTGGTAAGGGAGAAATCTGTTTATGTAGAAAAAAGCCCAGGTTTAGATTCCGCGCAGACCACCAAGCAGGAAGGGTATGTTTGATGTCCGTTTATTGAGCCAATGGCTCAATAAACGGACATCAAACATACCCTTCCTGCTTGGTGGTCTGCGCGGAATCTAAACCTGGGCTTTTTTCTACATTTGCAGGACTAAGTGACATTTTTAGCAATACCAGATTTTTTTGCTCAATGTAGTAATGTCCAAATCCTAACCCCTTTCTTGTTGTAATGTCCCCATACTGGTCCCCATCCTGGTGCCCATTTTGTACTAATATCCCCAACCTGATCCCCTTCTGTAGTAATGTCCCCCATGCTGGTCTCTTTTTGTAATGATGACCCCCATCGTGATCCTCTTTTGTAGTGACGTCACCATCCTGTCCCCCATGTTGGTCCCCTTTTGCAGTGATGTCCCCCATGCCGGTCCCCTTTTGTAGTGATGTCGCCTATCCTGGCCCCCATAGTGTAGTAATGTCCCCCATGCTGGTCCCCTTTTGTAGTGATGTCCCCATCCTGGCCTCCATAGTGTAGTAATGTCCTCCATGCTGATGCCTTTTTGTAGTGTTGTCACCATCCTCACCCCCATAGTGCAGTAATGTCCCCCATGCTGGACCCCTTTTTTAGTGAAGTCCCCAACCTGGCCTGCCTTCTTTTTACACACACACACACACACACACCACACACACACACCACACATTCACTCACAATCACACACACTCACACATTAACTTACCCACTCAAACATTAACTCACCCACTCACAATAACACACACACTCACACATTAACACACACACTCCCTCACATTAACTCACACACACATTAATTCACACACATATTAACTTACACAAACATTAACTCCCACTCTCACACTCACTCACACTCACTCATGTGGAACAAAAGGGGGGGAAAAGCACAACCGATGAGCGGTACCTGGTGGTCTAGTGGGGGCGTCAATAACAGATGTGGGGGGTTCGCATCTCACCTTTGGAGGTTGTGCAACCCTGCACAACCTTGGCGTATCGCAGTGGATGGCTCCGGACTCCAGCGGTCGGGGTTTCCTCCACGAGCAGCTCCTTCTTCCGGTCATGTGACTCGAGCAATCCGATCACCTGACCCTATGACGTTCTCGGCTACATCACCGCAGGTCCTTTTGATTCTGTGAGCGGTGACTCTAGTTCACAGCTGCTCCTGCTACAACCCTCGGATGGAGATATGATATTTGTACAGAAGTGTGTGATTATAACAGAAGCGCTAGAGCACTGTAAATCCACCTGTTGAAGACGGTGGACTGCTGTTGAAACGCGTTGTGGTATATTAAAGGTAATTAAACGTGTGCCTCCTGTGCTCTAGCACTTCTGTTATAATCCCACACTTCTGTACAAACTCACACTCATTCAGACACTCACAGACCCTCATACTCACAGACACACTCACAGACACTCACACTCACAGACACTCACACTCACAGGCACACAGGCACTCACAGTCACAGGCACTCTCAGTTAAAGGCACTCACTCTCAAACGCACTCACTGTCGCACGCACTCACTGTCACACGCACTCACTGTCACAGGCACTCACTGTCACCGGCACTCACAGGCACTCACAGGCACTCACACTCACAGACACTCACACGCACTCACTGTCACATGCACTCACTGTCAAAGACATTCACTCTCACAGGCACTTACACTCACAGACACACTCACAGGCACTCACTGTCACACACACTCACTGTCACAGGCACTCACACGCACTCACTGTCACATGCACTCACACTCACAGGCACTCACAGGCACTCACAGTCACAGGCACTCACAGTCACAGACACTCACAGACACTCACACTCACAGGCACTCACACTCACAGACACTCACAGGCACTCACAGACACTCAGACACTCACACTCACAGACACACTCACAGACACTCAGACACTCACACTCACAGACACACTCACAGACACTCACAGACACTCACACACACAGGCACTAACACTCAGACACTCACACTCACAGACACTCACAGTCACAGGCATTCACTCTCACAGGCACACACTCTCACAGGTACTCACTCTCACAGGCACTCACTCTCACAGGCATTCACACTCACAGGCACTCACACTCACAGGTACTCACAGACACTCACAGGCACTCACACATTAACACACACACATTCTTTTGTTATCCTAACCATGCTGGCGGCGGTCCAGTGCATGGGGCCGCCACGGTCTCCACTATGATATTACTTCCGGCTGCTTCACTCTGCCGCTCACTATGCCACTCTGCCAGTTCAATTGAAGCCCGGGATCGTGTGTCGGCAGCAGCGGGACAGCGCGGGACAGTGATAAGTATGATTTTCCTTTACAGGCTGCCGCGCAAGGGGGGGCCCTGAAGCTTGATGGGGGGCCTGTATACCTCCGGGTCTGCTGCTGACTCCTGGGGAATACCGTATATACTCGCTTATAAGCCGAGGGGGGACTTTTCAGCCCAAATTTTGGGCTGAAAAACTCGGCTTATACGCGAGTATATACGGTATTTACAAAGTTCCCAATACTCTTCCTCTCAGATATTGATATCTTGGGGCACCAGACACTATTTGCTTAAAATACATAATAAAAAGTTTCATATTGATTTAATTAGGAAAACTTATCTATAGGAAAAATGGTTGTTTTTTTTGCAGAGTTGCCCTACAAGGATCCTAATTAGGCTACATTTATAATCAAAATATTATTGTATGCAGCAAATCATATAATAATAATCCAGCGATATACAGGATCCTGAAAATGTGTGAATTATGACACAATGACAATAGCTCGAAGTGAAGCGCTCAGATGACTCGACTGGAAAGTTTCTCTTGTAAAGCTTGACTTTTTACTTCACCAGCTGTCAAGACAGCTCAGCTTTTTAAATCAAGTTGTTTTATCATGTTATATAAAGGAGGAAGAAACAGCAGGCAAGAGGAAACTAATTAACAATCTTATGTACAGTGAGATTCGCTCGACTGAGTTTCTTCAAGAATTCCACACTTTTTGCAGAAATCAACACTGCAAGTAAAGATAAGGTATTTTGAAATGTTCTGCATCTTATTAGAAAAGATAAAATTAGGGAAAAATGCCTCAATCCCTACATATCAGTTCCATTTTCTCTCCTCTGCTGATCACTAACTATGAATAACATTAAATCTGTCTTCATTTCTGTCTTCTATGCGCTTACACCTATGCCTAAAGAAGGCTATAAAACAGGAAGGGTAGGAGATAGTAAAGGTTGTATAAGGCAACGGACACAAAAAGAAGTGGCAAAAGCATCTACTTTGTAGATCATCCAGAAGGAAAACTGCTACATAATGCAGAATTGACACATGCTTCAAACCATCAGTGTTTATGCCACAAATCTGGTGGAAAAATATTAAAATCTGAGAGTTTTCAGTGGTTGATACCTTTTTATGGCTAACTGAATAGAGTAATAAGCAGCAAGCTTTCAAGACTACTCAGGTCTCTTCATCAGGCTCAAATACCATAATTCAAAATCTGAAGTCACATATTTATACACAAAAGGGGAATAGATAATAAAGTACATTCGTGATGTGAAGCAGAACACAGAATCACTAGTGTTGGAGGCAGTAAATATTGAGAACAGTTCATAGATAAGACGTGTGATAGTTTTATTGTCTTTTGATTGCATGGTCTGGTCCTGGATGTGAAGATTCTTTAATTGATGTAAAAAGACATATTTACATGAGACAAGTTCATTCCTCCTTTGAATGAGTTAAATGTCACCATCAGTTTTTATTTCCAGACTCTCCTGTCTCTTTGGGATCTGAAATGACCTTTCAAGATTATTAAATTCACATCAATCATGGTGTGATCAAGGCTACAAAAGTGATTGGCCACCGGTATATAGGTACTTTTTTCCATAATTGTATGGTGATGAGAGTTCATCCATGTTCTAAGTTTCTGTCCTGTGTCCCATACATATTGACCCCCAGTTGGACATTTGGTACATACAATTAAGTACACCACATTGGTTGTGTTGCAACTGAAGGTACCTTGGCTCTTGTAGCCCTGATGTAAGTTGGGAATCTTTATCTTGTCCGTTGTCATTATAGATGGACAGGTTCTGCACTTTTCTGCTTACAGGAAAAAGTTCCTATTGTTGTTGGAGAGGACATGGAGCTTCAGACAATGATGCTTTTTAGATATGTGGGGGCTGCCTACAACACAAAAATGGTGGAGGTCCGGAAATATTGATTTTAGTCGGGCATCTTTTTGTAATAGTGGTTGTAGTTTCAGTGCAGCTCCTCTTAACACCTCCAGATTTGGATTATAGGGTAGTACAAGAGGGACCCGGTTGTTTTCTTCTTTAACTTTGTAATGTATAAGATGATTTCTTGATATTCTGTTGCCTCTTGTAATTTAGTTTCAATTGCTTTTGGATTGAAACCCTGATTCAAAAGGATATTTCTGAGGTGATTGTCTCTATCCGTACGGTTGGAATATATCCAATTGTATCTGATGGCCTGACTGCACAAAATAGAGGTTTTATGTGATTTGAATAAAAATCGTTTCATTAAAGATATGTTGGACGGTCAATTGGCTACTTTTGCAACAATGTCTTTAATTTATTATTCTGTAGCTTTATGATGGTGTCCAGAATGTTAATTTCAGTGGAGGACTAGTTGAGTGATAAGTTGATGGTGGGAGGAAACTGATTAAAGTGTTCATGGAACATTTTCAGCTGGTGCTCAGACTCTGTCTGGATGAATAAATATAATCTATGCACTGGTAATAGGCCAGAACCCTGATAGAACAAGAGGATAAAAGGTCACTTTGATCCTTGGCCATAAAAAGAGTTGCATATTGTGGTGCCATTTTGAAATTTTTCCCATTGCTGTGCCAGTCTCCTTTAAATATATGTTATTGTCAAAGGCAAACTAATTGTGGGTGAGTGTGAATTTTGTAAGTTTCACCACAGTATAAGCTTCAATTGCTGTGTTTTCCAGGAAGACTTTGCAGGCATTTAATCCATCATGGTGTGGGATATTGGAGTACAAAAATTCTATATCCATAGTGGAAAGGATAGTTCCTAATGGTAGAGGACCAATTGCTGATAGTTTATTCAATAGGTCAGCTGTGTCCTATATGTAGCTAGGAGTCTTTTTTACCAGGGGTTTAAGAGCACCCTCTACCCATCCAGAAACCTGTTCAGTGAGGGTGCCCACACATGAAATTATTGGTCTCCCTGGATTTCAAGATTGGCCTTTTGGGAAGTATGTAGAATGTACCTATTCTTAGGCTTTCTGGTATCGGGTGAGCAGCTCCTAAGGATTTATCAATCAGACAAGAGACCATCTTGTCTAATTCCTTGTAGTAATCCTGTGTATGGTCAGATTCCATTTTGCATGCTAGCATGTGTCCATTAGTTGTCTGTTTGCTTCCTTTAGGTAGTCTGATTAGTTCATCATGCTTATTGCACAATCTTGTCTGCAGGCTTAATGATAATTTTTTGTTGGTTTTTAAGCAATTTGGCCCTTCTCTCCTGGGCACTGATGTTAGATGGTTGCCGCCTTTGTGTATCTAAAATAGAGGATAGTGAAAATTTTTCCGCAACAAATGCCTTTTTTTTTACATACCCCTTATTCATTAAAGGGTCAGTCCAAGCCCAGCAACTTTCCTCCTAACTCCCTAGCCAGTATATCCTTCCAATCTAATCTTTTATTTCACATACTTCCATTAATAATTCCCTATCATTCCCTCTCTATACTGTCTAACAGCTGTTGTTTTTTTCCTATTTCCTCTTTAATGATGCTTTGTATGAGTGCCCCAGTGCATGCTGGGATCCTCACATGGTGTCAGACAGACAGAAGACACTTCCTCAGCTCCTCCCTGGAACAGTGTAACTGGTTCCAAGGGTGGGGATATTTCAATGTTTACAAAGTTCTCCTGCCCCTCCCCTCCCTACAGATTAATTTTTCAGCCCTCTTTCCAAATTCTTAGCCACATCCCCTTCTCCTCTCTGCGCAGCCCCCTCTCAGCTCCTCCACTGTGTTTACCCATGCCCCACAGTGTGAATTCTCACATCTTCCTTTACATGCTGCATCTCTCTCTCTGTATGATTGAGAATGTCAGGCCAGCAGTGAAGGAGGCAATAAGCACCGCCAACAGTGGAAGCTCCCGCTCATCAATATGCATAATTGACATGAGTGAGTATCCTGGGGTGTATGCATATTAATGAGCAGGAGCTCCCACAGTGGGTGGTGCTTTTGCTCTGCTTCACTGCTGGCCTGACATTCTGCATCATACAGAGGAAGACATAGCATGCTAAGGAAGATGTGATAATTGACACTGTGGGGCACGGTAAACACGGGGATCTGAGGGAGCAGACTGTGGGGATAGGAAAAGGTGATGGGACCAAGAATTCACACTGTTGGGGGAGCTGAGAAATCTATCTGCAGGGAGGGAAGGGGCTGGAGACCTTTGCAAACATTGGAACAGCCACACTCCTGGAAGCAGCGTCACAGTAACACTGTGTTTCAGGAATGGAATGAGGAAGTTCTTGGAGCCTGTGTGATACTCTGTGTGAAGATCCCAGGAAGGATGCACTGGGGCACTCATACAAAGCATAATCAAAGAGGAAATAGGAAAAAAAAACAATAGCTGTTAGAAAGTATAGAGAGTGAACCATGGGGAATGAATAAATGAAGAATATTAGAAAATAGCTTAGATTATAGGGATAAATTAGATAGGCACTTTGGAGAAAAGTTGCTTTGCTCTGACCGACCCTTTTAGAGGCAAACATCTCTTAATAAATCAGGTGCCTCTGACTCCACTTTCCTGAGCAACAGCGGACTTCATGAATTGGGGCCATGATGTCCACAAATAAGACATCAAGAAATAGAAATATTGCTTTTCATGTACACAAATGACAGCTTATTCTGACAGTTTTTCTAGAATGGATATTATAGTTTACTAGCTGTAGTACCCGGCTACGCCCGGGTTAATAAATAACTGCTGTTAGCTATAACAACATTGAATTTGAATATGTCATATTAATGACCTGTAGGAAAATAGAAGCTGAGCTGTGATTGATTGCTATAGGCAGCCTAATAAATCTCCAACCAACAGTAATCCCTTCCCCTGGCCGGGCAGTATATGTTACCTCACACATACACATAATAGACGGCTCATGTGACTGACATCTGCCTTAATTCCCTATATGGCACATGTGTTGCACATTGGCTGTTTTTAATCAGATGTTTATGTTTGGAAAATAAAGATAGCACACGTATGAGGCGAGTTGTGTGAGGTGATTTGTGCACATCTGTGTCTGTCTGTGTGGTGTGTGTCCCTGGGGTGTAGATGTGTGTGTCCCTGTGGGGGGGGTCTGTGTGGTGTGTGTCTCTGTTGTATGTGTCTCTTTGTGGTGTGTGTGTCCCTATGGGGTGTGTGCATGTGCCCCTATAGGGTGTGTATGTGTGTGTCCCTGTGTGGGGGGGTTTGTGTGGTGTGTGTCTCTATTGTGTTTGTCTCTTTGTGGTGTGTGTGTGTCCCTGTGGGGTGAGTGCATGTGTCCCTATAGGGAGTGTATGTGTGTGTGTCCCTGTGGGGGGGGGTCTGTGTGGTGTGTGTGTGTATCTGTGTTGTGTGTGTCTTTTTGTGGTGTGTGTGTGTCCCTGTGGGGTGAGTGCATGTGTCCCTATAGGGTGTGTATGTGTGTGTGTGTCCCTGTGGGGGGGGGTCTGTGTGGTGTGTGTGTCTGTGTTATGTGTGTCTCTTTGTGGTGTGTGTGTGTCCCTGTGGGGTGAGTGCATGTGTCGCTATAGAGTGTGTGTGTCCCCCCTTGGGGGTGTGTGTGTATCTCTGTGTTGTGTGTGTCTCTTTGTGGTGTGTGTGTGTGTTTGTTCGGGTGCGTGGTGAGTATCCAATGTTGGTGCTGCACTTTAGCGACTATACACTTGCTGTTACTCTTTGTGTGCATGTGTTGTGTATACATGTCCCCGTGTGTGGTGAATATCTCATGTTGGGGCCCCATCTTAGTGACTATATGCTGGTATGTGCTGTTAGTCTTTGGTGCTATCATTAAGCCCCTCTCATTCACAACTGTCAACTGGTAACTGTCATTTTTTCCCCATTATATAGATAGGGGCAAAATTGTTTGGTAAATTGGAATGCGCGGGGTTAAAATTTCACCTCACAACATAGCCTATGACGCTCCTGGGGTCCAGACGTGTGACTGTGCAAAATTTTGTCTCTATAGCTGACAGCTGTCGATTTTCCTCCAACACTTTTCCATTCACGTTTTCCCCATTATGTAGATAGGGGCAAAATTGTTTGGTGAACTGGAACGCGCAGGGTTAAAATTTCGCCTCACAACATAGCCTATGACGCTCCCGGGGTCCAGACGTGTGACTGTGCAAATTTTTGTAGCTGTAGTTGCGACGGTGTAGATGCCAATCCCGGATATACATACATATACACGTACACACATACACACATACACACATTCAGCTTTATATATTAGATTATTAGCCTAGCAACAATTGTGTTTCTAGTCATAGACACAGAATGTAAGCATGTTTGAACTTGTGTTGATTTACATATGCATTAACTCCTTCACTATCCAGCAATTTGTTTGCACTTTTGTTTTCTCCATGCTTTGTTCCAAGAGTTATAACTTTTTTTTATTTTTTCATCAGTATAGCTGAATAAGAACTTGTTATTTGAAGGACAAAATGGGGAAAAAATTGAAGTGCAGGATATTGCAAAAAAAAGTTCAATTCTACAAAAGTTCTTTAGGTTTTTTATTTATCATATTCAAAATAAGAGTAAAGAAATGTCGACCATGTACATTTTTCTTTTGTATGCACTATATTTTCTTTTAAAAAATTAAAAGAAAAGGAAAATCCAGCCCTGCTGAGCCGGGCTCCAATTTTTTCTATTATCCTTGATGTGAGGCAAGAGCAAGGCCAGGGCGAGGCCAGGGTGCGAGGCCAGGGCGAGGCCAGGGTGCGAGGCCAGGGCGAGGCCAGGGCGAGGCCAGGGCGAGGCCAGGGTGCGAGGCCAGGGCGAGGCCAGGGCGAGGCCAGGGCGAGGCTGGTGTCTGAGCCCCGGGTGGATGAGCATGGAGCAATTGGGTGAGTTGAAATCAAGTTTCTATGTCAGTTCAAGTATGTAAATACATGTATAGTTTTCTTTCAATTTAAATAGTGAAAACAAATTTAGAAATTTGACAGAAAAAATTGGCTTTTAGCATCATTTTCTGAGAACTGTAACATTTTTATTTTTCAGGATGCGGGGCTAATTATTGCTTATTCTTTGTGTCCTAAGCTTATATGTTTACTGATGCAGTTTTTGGGTAGATGCGATGTTTTGATTGCTTTTTATAGTGTTTTATTTCAATGTTGCGCCTTTCAAAAAAAAATAATTCTTGCAATTTTAATATTTTTTATTCTGTTTTTTAACAAATGGATTCATTTATTTAGTATCTTGATAGATTGGACATTTCTGAGTTCACTGATACCAAATATGTGTATTTTATTTTAATTATTTTAATGGGGCAAAAGGAGAGTGATTTGAATGTTTAGTATTTTTCATTTAATTTTCATATTTTTAAAAACTTTTTGTCCATTTTTTTGTTTTCATCACTAGTCCTCTTAGGTGACTTGAACCTGCAATCACACGATTGCTAGTGCTGTACTACTACTGTGGTGCAGTGTATTACTACTACTGTAGTGCAGTGTATTACTACTGCTTTGTAAGCAGAAATCATGATCTCCTATGAATGTTTACTCACAACCGGTGTTCACAGGAGTGCCATGATGACAGACACAGTGGTCATTAGCTGACCCCTGTCTGTCATAAAAACCCATTGACACCCCACAATCACATTGCGGGGTTGTTGATGGAAGCAGCAAATGAAGTTCCCTTCCTTGGTGTGTGTTAAATCCTGTTGGAAGAGATTGACAGCGAGATTTAGCTGGTTAACAGATGTTGGCAAATCTCGGATCCACACATGGCTGTTAGGGTGCCGTCACACGCTTCAATTTCCTGCACGATATCGCTCAAGCGATCTGCTTTTTTGATCGCTTAAGCGATATCGTTTTTGCGTCGCTGCGTGTAATCAAGCGATTTTACAATGTAAAATCGCTTGATTGCTTGATCTCAGGTTTGTGAGCAGGAACTCAAATCAAGCAATAGTCGCTTGATCAATCTGCATCATCGTGGTGTGTGACACCGCAATGATCCATTTCCCAGCGGCAGAGCCTATGCTGGGAGATGGTAACTATGGTAAACTTCGGGTTACTAAGCGCCGCGCGGCGCCTAGTAACCCGATGTGTACCATGGTTACCAGCGTTCTCGCTGGTCCACATCGCTGGTGAATCAGCCTGTGTAACAGCTCACCAGCGATATGAACGATATTGTTAGCGATCGCACGTGCATGTGATCGCTAACAATATTGTTCAGTAAATTGAAGCGTATGATGGCACCCTTAGGCTGCCTTCAGACTTGCAGATGCATCTGCAAGCATCTGCATGCAGACCGCGGCCCCTATGTTTATAATGGTGCGCACGGCGGTCTGCAGATGCTTGCGGCCATGCTGCTCGCGTCCATGGTGCGGGCGGAGTGTGTGATTTGTGCGCAGGCATCCGCGTGCGCACAGATCACATATAGGAGTGAATGGGTGCGCACGGCGGTCTGCAAGCATCTGCAGACCGCCGTGCGCACCATTATAAACATAGGGGCCGCGGTCTGCATGCAGATGCTTGCAGATGCATCTGCAAAACGCTGCAGATGCATCTGCGGCCCCTTTCACATCTCTGCGTTTGCTGCGTTTTGCTGCGTTTTGCTGCGTTTTGCTTCATTTGGGTTTTTTCTGCGTTTTTACCGCAAAAAACGCATGAAAACGCATGCGTTTTTGTCCCCATTGATTTTAATGGGAACGCATGAAAAACGCATGCAAAAACGCATGTCAAAACGCATGTGCATTTGCAAAAAATGCAAAACGCATGCGTTTTTGCAAACGCAGCCCAAAACGTTGTTTGCCACGTTTTGAGCTGCGTTTGCAAAAAACTCATGCGTTTTGCATTTTACCAAACGCACATGCGTTTTGACATGCGTTTTTGCATGCGTTTTTCATGCGTTCCCATTAAAAACAATGGGGACAAAAACGCATGTGTTTTCATGCGTTTTTTGCGGAAAAAACGCAAATGAAGCAAAACGCAGCAAAACACAGCAAACGCAGAGATGTGAAAGGGGCCTGCAAGTCTGAAGCCAGCCTTAGAGACTCATGTCGGCTAAACAAATCAGCTGACATGTGCAGGAAATGATGCAAGCTCAGCATGTAAGCATACATCTAAAGCAGGGACATGACCTACTATCTGCAACATTTATGACATATCCAAAAGTTTTGATACATATGGTATGCATAAATCTTGAAAATGGGGCCAAATCATGTAATGTTCACAAGCTCGAAAATTTCCAGAACTCCCACACACAAGAATCAAGAGACAACATATGCACTAGAACTTTGGGTATGTGCAGACACTGAGTGTATGGAGCAGATATTTTCTGCAGCATAAACGCTGCTAAACTGCGCCCTGCCCCAGTAAAACATATCATTCACATAATGCATTATTGGTGCATATCTGGTTGGTTAATGGTGCAGATTTTGGCCTTGCGTTTTTTTACTATTGTCAATGTCAGGGAGGGCTGAAAAACGCACCAAGAATTGACATGCTCATTTTTTTGTGGACAAAACATGCAGCAAAAACACCTAAAAATGCATCAGAAATGCACCGTTGGAACATAACCTCACACAAACAAATGTGCAGGCACTTCTATCGATGCAATCAGAATAACACTAAAAATTAGTTGGGAACCCTTGCTCTGAAGATAGGTGTAGGTCAAAAGATGGGACCGGAATTTAGAAATGTGATTTTTTTTTTTTACTGTTTCCGTGGACGGGGCATTGCCAATTGTGCATATTTTGTATTTTGTATCCCCAAGAAAACTGTGTTAAGTGTAAGGCATACTTTATTTATTTTACTTGAAAGTTGTTATTTTCAGCAGATGGAAACACTGGATATCCTGACTACTTAGATAACATACTACAATACAAAACAAACTCAGGCTGGGGTCACATTTGGGCAGGCAATTGCATTCACCGCATCCAGATCTGGATGCGGTGAACGCAATTGCCTTCACACACATTTTTTTTCCAAAATGTGTGCTGTGACCCGCAATGCAGTAACCAGATTGCTCAGGATGTGTAATCCGGAACAATGCGGTTACCTTATACTTTGCTCATCCCTGCGGCAGCAGGGATGATCAAAGTGTTAAATGTTATTAAAACATGAAATATTAATAGTAGCTGTGGGCAATATGTCTCTAGGGGGTGCCCACCTGCTTATCCCTGCAGGATGAGTAAAGTTTTCGGTAACCGGATTGCTCAGGATTACACATCCTGAGCAATCCGGTTACCACCTTGCGGTTGCCAGAAGCGCTCCGAAAGCTGCAGCCTGCATGATTTTTAGTGCAGGCTGCAGATCCGGAGCCGGTAACCGGATTGCATGTAGAGCAATCCGGTTACCATAATGGGCTCCTATGGGGAGCGATTCCTGATCCGATTTTGAGCTTTTTGAAAGAGAAGCTGTCATCTCATGCTACCCTCCTAACCTATCACTAGCTGTCCCCACACCTTCCCAGCTGCTCCCTAACCATCCCTCCTTGCTGTAAATCCGCCCTATTAAGATGTTTCAAAATACTTATAACTTGCAGGCCATAGCTCAGTCAGGAGACTGGAAAGGCGGCTCCATTCTCCCCTCTTTGCTGCATCACTGCATGCCGCACTGGGCGTCATCATTCGGTCTTGATGTCCTCCTCTGTTGGAATATCCCGACCTCCTGTCCTCATATGATGCACCGGCCGGAACGTCATATCCGGCCCGATGCATTGCGGGGCTTAATCATGTGGTATGGCGCCGGCTTCTGACGCATATGCAGTATATAGTGCGCGTATAGAATCAGGCATAGAGAACAGGTGATAGACAGAGATGAGGGAGGAGATGTAGGGAGGTGCTGCATTGTGAAGAGCTTTGTGGGTGAGAACAAGCAATTTGAACTTGATCATGTCGTGTATAGGCAGCCAGTGCAATGACTGGCACAGAGCAGAGGCATCTGAGTAACGATTGGCCAGGTAGGTGATTCTGGCTGCTGCATTAAGGATGGACTGGAGAGGGGAAAGTTTAGAGAATAGAATAGGGAATTGCAGTAATCAAGGTGGAAGTGGATTAAGGCCATGGTAAGGGTTTTAGTTGATTCAATGGTGAGAAAGGGGCAGACTCTAGAGATTTTCTTCAGGTGTAAGCGACAAGAGCGGTTGAGAGATTGTATATAGGAGGTGAAAGAGAGATCGGTGTCAAACATGACACCCAAACAGCAAGCCTGCAGCCTAGGTGTTATCGTGGTGCCACACACTGAGAGATAGATGTCAGATTTAGGGAGGTTAGTGGAGGGTGGGAGTAAAAGAATTTCAGTTTTGGAAAGGTTGACTTTTAAATATAGAGCATACATGATGTTGCAAACTGCAGCTAGACTGTCATTGGTGTTCTTTAAAACCGCAGGGGTAAGGTCAGGGGCTGAAATGTATAATTGTGTGCCGTCAGCATAGAGATGGAACTGAAAGCCAAATCTGCTGATGGTGAAGGGGGTGGAAGCCAGACTGCAATGGATCTAGAAGAGAGTGAATGGAGAGGTAACGGGTGAGGCGGGAGTAGACCAGGTGCTCCAAGAATATAGAGATGAAGGGGAGATTGGTCTGTAGTTATTTGTGCAGGATGGGTCGAGAGAAGTTTTCTTTAATAATGGAGTAATGATAGAGTGTTTGAAGGAGGAGGGGAAGATTCCAGAAGAGAGGGAGAGGTTAAAGATTTTTGTTAGGCAAGTGGTGACTACCGGACAGAGAGACTGGAGTCGATGTGATTGAATGGGGTCAGTAGTGCATTAGTGGGACGAGAGGAAGAGAGGAGCCTGGCATCTTCTTCTTCTGTAACTGGGTCAAAAGTGGAGAGTGAGCCGGAGGAGATGTGGGAAGAATGGGAGTGACAGAGCTTGGAGGCTAGGAGCTGATTTCCTGGCGTATGTTGTCTATTTTCTCCATAAAGTAAGAGGCTAGATCATCAGCACAGAGGTCAGTGATGGGGGCCTGCAGTTTAGGACTTAGGAGAGACTGAAAGGTGTCAAAGAGTTTTCTTGGATTGTTGGATAGTGAGGAGATCAGTGTGGTGAAGTAAGTTTGTTTGGCAAGGTGAAGATGGGTGTGAGTCCCTAAAGGCCACTTCACACACACAGATATCTGAGTCCAATATCTGAACAGATCTCTGGCTGCAGTGAAATCATGGATACATTGCTCCATTTGTACACAGCCACAAAATGGAGCAATGTATCCATGATTTCACTGCAACCAGAGATCTGTTCAGATATTGGACTCAGATATCTGTGTGTGTAAAGTGGCCTTTAAGCAACCTTCCAGACACTGCCATAGAAAAAATAAAAAGAGAGGAAGCACTTCAATATTCTTGCGGCAATATTGGGAACTTTAGTAGCTTAGTGGTGACATTTCAGTTCAACTAAATATTTCTTAAGCAAACATTTTTGTGTCAGATACATATAGCTGTACAAATTAACAACCTAATTGTCATTTCATTGAATAAGTAATGAAAATGCGGCTCAATGCATAAAGAAAAATACATAAAATCAAACAGTGTTAAATTGCACAATACAGATATATTACATGATTTTATATATAAAGTGCCTATAGCATACATAAAGTGCTTATTTGTAAATATGTATAATTCATCACATGTGAATTTCATAATGAGAAAGGCAACTCACCAAGATAATTAACATATAATCACACTAAATAGCATGTACAGTGCCATACCGGAGTCTATATACACTACTGTGCAATGTCCAACCTTTGACCCCAGAAAGACTGCACAACACTGTGCATGCACATTGACTGGCTGAAGTCTCTGGGTGCCATATTGGTAGAGGAAGCGCCCCACACACTTACGTTACTATGCGCATGCGCTGGACATAATCAGCGCTCGTGCTCTGTGTCATAAGAGACCTAAGGCACCTTCTTACTATTAAGTATTTTGGGATGGGCAAATCAAGTCTCCTCTTTCCTATGGTATATCGATGATGATTGATACGGGTCTTAACCCCAAGTCTTTTCCCCAATATACCATAAAGAACACGGACATTACAGTAAATGTAGGACAAAATCAAAGCGACAAGTCAAATAATGTCTTACCATAGACCTACTGAATTGTAGGATGAGTAAACTTTTCACCTTTAAGCGTAAGGCTGGGGTCACACTTGACATGAGTTTTTTTAGTGATTACAAAAACTCATGCGTTTTTGCATGCGTTTTTACATGTCCGCATGCGTTTTTTAATGTGTGTGATGGCACCCTGCGTTTTTGGCTGCGTTTTTAAATCCGCACCAAAAAATAGTGCATGCACTATTTTTTGGTGCGTTTTGGTAGAAAACGCATGCGTTTTTTAACATGGGCCCCTATGGAAAACGCATGCAAAAACGCATGTACAATTAGTACCATTTAGTGCCATTCAAAAACACATGTGTTTTCCATAGGAGCCCATGTTAAAAAAACGCATGCGTTTTCTAAAACGATTGCGTTTTTTTAACATGGGCTCCTATGGAAAACGCATGCGTTTTTGGATGGTACTAATTGTACATGCGTTTTTGCATGCGTTTCCCATAGGGCCCCATGTTAGAAAACGCATGCGTTTTTGGAAATGCACCAAAAACGCATGGTACTGTCACACATGCGTTTTTGCTATTAGGGCATGTGTTTTTTAACATGGGGGCCTATGGGTGCGTTTTTACAGGCGTTTTTGAGAACACAGGTCTCCAAAAACGCTTGTAAAAAACGCAAGTGTGACCCTAGCCTAAGTGAACTATTTACACATGATAGACATAGGCTGGGGTCACACTTGCGTTTTTTACAAGCGTTTTTGGAGACCTGCGTTTGGCTAGGGTCACACATAAGCCCTTGGTCCATTTTTGGCTTCATTTTTGTAATTTTTTTTTTCTAAGTCCAAAAACTGATAGAAAAACGGATTGGATGTAATAAACACCCTGTCCGTTTTTTTCTGTACCTACAAACATTGCTAGGAACGTTTTTTACCCAAAAATGTTGGTAGCAACGTTTTTGGCATCAGTTAAAAAACGCATGCATTTTTTTAACATGGGGCCCTATGGGAAATGCATGCGTTAACGCATGGCATATATAGGCACCTGCGTCAACGCATATCCGTTTTTAATGAAAAAAAATGAAAAAATGTCAAAGTCTAAAAAACGTCCAGGGGTGTAGGAGGCTCAAAAAGCACCCAAAAAAAACCGGATTGGTCATGAAAATCACTTCCAAAAACGGATTTCTATGTGTGACCCCAGCCTTTTCCAAAACGCATGTAAAAACGCACCCATAGGCCCCCATGTTAAAAAATGCATGCCCTAATAGCAAAAACGCATGTGTAAATAGCAAAAACGCATGTGTGACAGTACCATGCGTTTTTGTGTGCGTTTTTCCTATTATGTGATTAGCTGACATCAAAAACGCATGGTACATTAGTACCATTTAGTGCCATTCAAAAACATGAGTTTTCCATAGGGGCCCATGTTAAAAAAACGCACCAAAAAATAGTGCATGCACTATTTTTTGGTGCGGATTTAAAAATGCAGCCAAAAACGCAGGGAGCCATCACACACCTTAAAAAACTCATGCTGACATGAAAAAACGCATGGAAAAACGCATGCGTTTTTTTTAAGTCACTAAAAAAACTCATGTCAAGTGTGACCCCAGCCATAGATAACATACTCTCCTACTTTTTCCGGTAAATCTGTCTGTATATATGATTTTAAAGAGCCAATGTCTGAGTGTACCAAAACATCTCCCACATTTCTGGCCATTTTATATGAAAATAACACATCATTTGATAATTCTGGAACCTCAGGCAAACAGTATCCAGAATACCCTGGTGAATTCTATTGATTTTAGTGATCACGTCACTTTCTTTCCCATAAGAAGTTATCATCACCATCCTATTTTGTGTGTGGAAAATTTTACATCCTTAGGCTGTGGTCACAGTTGCCATGCGTTTTTTTTTATTGATTTAACAAAACTCATGCTTTTTTTCATGTCAGCATGAGTTTTGTAAGGTGTGTGATGGCTCCCTGCGTTTTTGGGTGCGTTTTTGAATCTGCACCTAAAAATAGTGCTTGTAGTATTTTTTTGTGCATTTTGAAAAACGCATGCGTTTTTATAACATGGGTTCCTATGGGAAACGCATGCAAAAACGCATCTACAATTAGTAACTTTTAGTGCCATTCTAAAACGCATGCGTTTCCCATAGGAGCCCATGTTAAAAAAACGCATGCGTTTCCAGAAACGCATGCGTTTTTTAACATGGGCTCCTATGGGAAACGCATGCGTTTTTGGATATGCTCCAAAAACGCATGGGACAGTCACACATGCTTTTTGGCTATTAGGGCATGCGTTTTTTAACATGGGGGCCTATGGGTGCGTTTTTTACATGCGTTTTTGAAAACGCAGGTCTCCAAAAACGCATGTGAAAAATGGTACTGTGACCCCAGCCTAAGGCAGGTGCAGTGTGGAATGTCTGCATGCGTTTAAAGAGAGAGGTCCATAGGAATGTATAGTGAAGTTGGCCGGACATAGGAATACACATTGTAAGCGATCAGGAGAAAGGAGAGAGAGAGAAAAAGAGATGCTGTGTTTGGCTGCAGTGACATCCAAATGTCCATTGAGCTGCATGCATTGTTTGTGCGCTTCAGGATGCAAGCATACTCAGATGCACAAATAATGCAACATGTTGCATTCAAAGGGTACTTTGAAAAACCGTATGCATACGCAAACGCATGTGAACGCAGCCAAATGTAGGTACCATGCATCTCCATGTTAAACATAGTAACGCAGTACGCATGCGTTTGGCTGCATTCGCAAAAGCTGAGTCAAAAACTCTAATGTGAATCCGGCCTTAGGCTGTGGTCACAGTTGCCATGCGTTTTTTTAAGTGATTTAACAAAACTCATGCTTTTTTTCATGTCAGCATGAGTTTTGTAAGGTGTGTGATGGCTCCCTGCGTTTTTGGCTGCGTTTTTGAATCTGCACCTAAAAATAGTGCTTGTAGTATTTTTTTGAGCGTTTTGAAAAACGCATGCGTTTTTGTAGAAAACGCTTGCGTTTTTATAACATGGGTTCCTATGGGAAACGCATGCAAAAACGCATGTACAGTTAGTACCTTTTAGTGCCATTCAAAAACGCATGCGTTTCCCATAGGAGCCCATGTTAAAAAAACGCATGCGTTTTTCCGGAAACGCATGCGTTTTTTTTAACATGGGCTCCTATGGGAAACGCATGCGTTTTTGAATGGCACTAAAAGGTACTAACTGTACATGCGTTTTTGCATGCGTTTCCCATAGGAACCCATGTTATAAAAACGCATGCGTTTTCTACAAAAACGCATGCGTTTTCTACAAAAACGCATGCGTTTTTGGATATGCTCCAAAAACGCATGGGACAGTCACACATGCTTTTTGGCTATTAGGGCATGCGTTTTTTAACATGGGGGCCTATGGGTGCGTTTTTTACATGCGTTTTTGAAAACGCAGGTCTCCAAAAATGCATGTGAAAAATGGTACTGTGACCCCAGCCTTATTGCAAATATTTTCTGGGAGAAATAATTCATTTTCTGAAACAATTTCAAAGGTGTGTATGCATATATATCATTCTCTCCCATTTTTTCGTTATTAAATTGCTCTATGCTACCTAGTTCACTGTATTATTACCAAGTCTATCATTTTATGATTTCACTTTCATAAGTTTCATAAGAACAACTGCATTAGTAAAGGTGGATTATCAAGGTGAGTCATGAGACAATTGCAATGTGAGTGGGTGACAGTTTCTCTTCTTTTTAAATCTACAGAGATTCACTTGTCTCAATTGAATTGACATCAACATTTCATTTAGTAAAGCTTAATTATCTACTATGTTTCGTTTATTAAGGTCATACTGTTTTATAATGGGATTTAAAAAGTTTCCATGCTTGTTAGAATGAACATACATCTTATTAAATTATGGTGGAATGTCATTTACAAAGGAGAGGTCTGAGCAGTGACATAGTAGAAACGTGTATTCACAATCTATTTGTCACTAAAGTTATGGCTCAGTTCTTGTAAGAAATCCAAAATATTGTAGGCGTTAGAGATTGCTCACAATACTTTATTAGGCTGTGGTCACAGTTGACATGCGTTTTTTTAGTGCCTTTTAAAAACGCATGCTTTTTTACATGCGTTTTTCATGTCATCATGAGTTTTTTAAGGTGTGTGATGGCTCCCTGCGTTTTTGGCTGCGTTTTGGAATCTGCACCCAAAAATAGTGCATGTAGTATTTTTTGGTGCGTTTTGAAAAACGCATGCGTTTTTGAAGAAAACGCATGCGTTTTTATAATATGGGCCCCTATGGAAAACGCATGCAAAAACGCATGTACAATTAGTACCTTTTAGTGCCATTCAAAAACGCATGCGTTTTTTAACATGGGCTCCTATGGGAAACGCATGCGTTTTTGAATGGCACTAATTGTACATGCGTTTTTGCATGCGTTTCCCATAAGGCGCCATATTAAAAACCGCATGCGTTTTTTGGAAAAGCACCAAAAACGCATGGGACTGTCACACATGCTTTTTTGCTATAAAGGCATGCGTTTTTTAACATGGGGGCCTATGGGTGCGTTTTTTACATGCGTTTTTGAAAACGCAGGTCTCCAAAAACGCATGTGAAAAATGCTACCTACTGTGACCCCAGCCTTATTTAGATGATTTTCTTATCTAACAGCACTCAAACCAATGAGTTACAATGTGGCAATGCTCATCAATAATTTTTTTTTCTCATACTGATTCAGCATGGGAAAAAAGTTGGTATGCAAATCAGATGACACTCGGCTATTCAAGTCTATGGATGTGTGAAATACATTGGTCTGCACTCAGATGAAATGTTGTGGACTCACAGAATGGAGAATGACATATTGTGTTCCCTATCTTTACCTCACAGTGTTCTCTGATTCCCTTATTTGACAGATTCGGAGCACACTATGCTGACACTCGGATAAAACTCCTTATTCTCTTGGAGGAGACAATATACAGTCTTGTGACACAGGCCTAAAGGCCCAGTCTCACATAATGACGCATCAGCAATCCCGATAACAATAACGATGTGCAGAGATCGCTGGTGCGTCGTTTACACATCACTGGTAAGATGTCAAACAGGCATTGTTTGTATGAGACATATGTGTAGTGTGTGCAGTCTGAGATATTTCTATGTGATTATAAGAACATTTGATCATTTGCTCAGCAGATACACACATTACATGTCTGCAGGAAAACCAAAGTGGAGAATAGCTAGTCCCCCAGACCTATATACACATACAAATCTTACAGACTGCAGCACAAAACCCTCCCCCCTCCCAGCCCAGAGCACAGAGGGGAGGGAGTGAACACAAGCCTGGATGGGTGTGGATATTTAAATAACACTTAGGCTAGCTTCACACCACAGTGTGATCCGGTCCGGGGCTGTCCTGTGTAAACCAGACAGCCCCGGACCTGTTTTTGGCCCCATAGTAGCCTATGGGGCCGGATGGAACCGGATGGCAGAGAGCATTTTTGTGTCCGGGGAGAAAAATCTCCCCAATTTGCCAGATCCCGGATTCGCCCGGGTTCTCCCGGATCCTCCCGGATCCTCCCAGATCCAGGGCAATCCGGGTCTCCCTAGCATGGGAGCCTATGGGGCCAGATTACCCTGGACCGTGAAGATCCGGGAACCGGACACTGGCGGCTGCACGCCACTGTTATTTCAGGACCGCGGCTAGCTCCCTGCCAGCCGCGGTCCTGAATCATTAGCAGCTGCAGCTGCGTCCGGCTGCACACAGGACCGGAGGGCACATTTAGCCCTCCGGTTCTGTGTGCTGATCCGGTCCGGGGCTGTCAGGGTCATCCCGGACAGCCCCGGACCGGATCACACCGTGGTGTGAAGCCATCCTTATACAGCAACTGGACTATTTAGTTGGAAACATAATGGACAGGACTGATGCACTAGCTCCTTGCAGGGTCTGAGGATGCTGATAACTGGGAAACTAGAAAGTGCACAATAATGGGTTAAAAACACATGCATTTTGGATGCGTTTTTAGCAGTAAAAACACATAGAAACGCAAATGAAGCAAAACGCAAACCTGCATTAAATGTGAAATAGGCCGGTCTTATCTTTTTATGCAAAAAATAGTAATGGCGGTCTGATTAGGAGCGCTCTAAGGAACAAGCAGACATGTAAGATGTTTTCATAATTGGCAAACCTTTTATTAACTTCTTAGCTCCCCTCACAGCTCCACTACGCGTTTCAACTGCATACAAACAGAGAGGCAGTGCACATACCGCCGGCGGCGGAGGCTGATAAACCGGGTTGTGCAGGACTTGCACAACCCGATAAGGTGAGCGGCCACCTATCCACGCCACTTAGACGTTTTTAATAAGGGGATCCTACACATTTGCGCCCTTTTTCCTTTTTGTTTTACAGGTCTTATCTTTTTAAACACGCTTGGAAATTGACAAATATCACTGCTCATCTGAGTTGGTTGTGTGACACACAACCATTACAAGCATATAGTATGGCTGCTGCAGGATCCACACTCCACGTATGCACGGTGGTGGCCAAAAATGAACCCACAAGGCACAGTGTTTTTATGATCCATGCTGCTATACATTGAAAAGACCAGAAGGATCTGTCAAGTAATGGTGGTTTTATTTCACGTGTTTCGGTGTGTTATCCCCGCTCCTTCGTCAGGAATTGCAATCACAATACATAAGGTATTGTGGTTGCATTCCTGAGGAAGGAGCTGGGATAACATTCCGAAATGCTTCGAATAATGCAACCATCATTTGACAGATCCTTCTGGTCTTTACCAAAAGGATCTGTCAAGAAATGGTGGCTTTATTTGACGCGTTTCGGAGCGTTATCCCCGCTCCTTCCTGAGGAATTGCAACCATAATACATAAGAGCTGGGATAACACTCTGAAACACATCGAATAAAGCCACCATTACTTGACAGATCCTTGTGGTATTTTAATCGTACGCTAGCACAGATCATAAAAGCACTGTGCCTTTTGGGTGCATTTCACAGTGTATGAAGACTTTGTTAGTATCATGCTACTGACATTACATACAGTCATCACCAAAAGTGTTGACTCTCTTGAAAGTGTTTCAGAAAATGAAGTTTTACCCCCAGAAGATTATTGAAATTGCACTAGGCATGAGCGAGTAGTGAAATATTTGGACTCGCTATACTCGTAACGAGTAGGTCCCAATACTCGGGTACCCGTTATGAGTAGCAAGTCCAATGTAAGTCAATGGGAAAAGCAAGTAAGCCGAGTAATGTCTCTGCTGGTCCCTACAAAGTGGCACGGGGGCTGAGGAAAAGGCTGCAATGGGTGCAATGGGTGCATGATTGTTCAAAAGCTGGCAGTAAAAAGCCACCGGCTTTTAAACAATCACTCAGCCCCATACTTCGCTTCCCCTCAGCCTTCCATCCCGATCCTCCACTCCCCTTGCCACCTCCCATCTCGATCCAGTGAGTGGGGTGCGAAGGACCCGGATGGAGAAGTCGGCGGTGAAAAGAATTCACCACCGGCTTTCCCGTTCGGTGATGCACTCCCCGCTCCCTGATGTATGCTCCCTGGTGGTTTGCTCCCCGCCTGTTCCTAACTTAGGATCGGTCAAGGAGGGGGCATCAGGGAGCGTATATCAGGGAGCGGAGAGTGCATCACCCAACGGGAAAGCCAACGATGAAGTTCTTTCACTCCCGGCTTTCCTGCCAGTTATTTCAAATGAACAGATGAGGTATCAGCTGATGCTGATCAGCTGTTCATTTGAAGTAGCCGCGCAGTGCAGTCAGAGGGTTCATGTGAGCTCATGCTTGACTGTATGAACTCACATGAGCTTTCCCACGGCCGCACAGCTCAACTAAATCTCTGATAGAGATTCTCTACCAGAGATGTAGCTGAGCTAAAGAAGAAGACTGGATTGGACTACGTCTGATGGAATATTATTTTTTTTTAATAAAGATGGAGTTTCTAAGTGTTGTTTTGTTTTTTTTCTAATAAAAGATTTTTCTGTGTTGTTTTTTTTTAACATTTTACTAGAAATGCATGGTGGTCAAGTCTAATATTGGTGTGATCCCATGAATTTCGGGCTTAGAGTCAGCTGATAATACAAAGCTGGCCCTAACCCCTTTATTACCCTGTGAGCCACTGCACCAGGGCCCTGGATGAGTTGGGTACAGCGCCAGAAAACGGTCCTTCTATGAATGCACCATTTTCTGGGGTGGATGCGGACTGCAATTCACAGTGGGGGGTGGGACAGAAAGCTTTGTCCACCCTGCGCTGTGGATTCCAGCCCCCAGCTTCTTAGTTGTACCCGGCTGGACACAAAAATAGGGCGATGCCCCACGTCAAATTTTATTTAATTACTAGATGGCGGCCCGATTCTAAAGAATCGGGTAGTCTAGAATCCATATATAATTTTATTTACTAATGGATGGTGGCCTGATTCTAACACATCGGGTATTCTAGAATATGTATGTAGTTTATTTATGAAGATTTAAGAATAATGCAATGAATACACAGGTTTTTCAGGATAAAATATATACATTATCATTTAAATCCTGCGGCAATATCACTGATTGGTCGCAGCCGGCCATGACCAGTCAGCGAAGACGGTTTAAATCCCACGCCAATATCGCTGATTGTTTGCTTACGCCCATTTGAGATGTGGTTGAGGACCACCCCTTTAAGATGTGGTTGAGGACTGCTCCTTTAAGATGTGGTTGGCGACCGCCCTATTAAGAAGTGGTTGGGACTGTTTGTTTAAGATGTGTTTGGGGACCACCCATTTAAGAAGTGGTTGGAGACTGCTCCTTTAAGAGGTTGAGGACAGCCCCTCTAAGAAGTGGTTGGGGTCCACTTCTTTAAGACATGGTTGGGGATGGCCCCTTTAAGAAGTGTTAGGCCCCTTTAACACGTGGTTGGGGAGACGTGGTTGTGACTGCCCCTTTAAAAAGTTGTTGGGGACTGCACCTTTATGAGGTTGGGGACAGCCCCTTTAAGAACTGGTTGGGGACGGTCCCTTTAGGATGTGGTTGGGGACCACCCTTTTAAGACATGGTTGGGGACTGCCCCTTTAAGAGGTGGTTGGGGACTGCCCCTTTAAGATGTGGTTGGGGACTGCCCCTTTCAAAAGTGGTTGGGGACAGCCCCTTTAAGAAGTGGTTGGGGTCCACCCCTTTAAGAACTGGTTGGGGATGGCCCCTTTAAGACGTGGTTGTGGACCGCCCCTTTAAAACATGGTTGGGGACTGCCCCTTTAGGACATGGTTGGGGACTGCCCCTTTAAGACGTGGTTGGGGACCGCCCCTTTAAGATGTGTTTGGGGACTGCCCCTTTACGAGGTTGAGGACAGCCCCTTTAAGAAGTGGTTGGGGTCCACTCCTGTAAGACATGTTTGGGGATGGCCCCTTTAAGACGTGGTTATGGACAGCCCCTTTAAGAAGTTATTGGGGACTGTCCCTTTAAGAGGTTGGGGACCACCCCTTTAAGAAGTGGTCGTGGACTGCCCCTTTAAGACATACTTGAGGTCCACTGCCTTAAGACATGATTGGGTGCCGCCACTTTAAGATGTGGTTGGGGACCGGCCTTTTAACACGTGGTTGGGGAGACGTGGTTGCGACTGGCCCTTTAAAAAGTTGTTGGGGACTGCCCCTTTAAGAGGTTGGGGACGGCCCCTTTAAGATGTGGTTGGGGACCACCCTTTTAAGATATGGTTGGGGACGGCCCCTTTAAGATGTGGTTGGGGACCACCCTTTTAAGATATGGTTGGGGACTGCCCCTTTAAGACGTGGTTGGGGACAGCCCCTTTAAGAAGTGGTTGGGGTCCGCCCCTTTAAGAACTGGTTGGGGATGGCCCCTTTAAGACGTGGTTGTGTACCACCCCTTTAAGACATGGTTGGGGACCGCCCCTTTAAGACGTGGTTGGGGACCGCCCCTTTAAGATGTGGTTGGGGACTGCCCCTTTAAAAAGTGGTTGGGGTCCGGCCCTTTAAGAAGTGGTTGGGGATGGCCCCTTTAAGAAGTGGTTGGGGACCGCCCCTTTAAGACATGGTTGGGGACCGACCTTTTAAGACATGGTTGGGGACTGCCCCTTTAAGACGTGGTTGGGGACCGCCCCTTTAAGACATGGTTGGGGACTGCCCCTTTAAGACGTGGTTGTGGACTGCCCCTTTAAGATGTGGTTGGGGACCGCCCCTTGAAAACTTGGTTGGGGACCGCCCCTTTAAGATGTGGTTGGGGACTGCCCCTTTAAAATGTGGTTGGGGTCCGGCCCTTTAAGAACTGGTTAGGGATGGCCCCTTTAAGAAGTGGTTGTGGACCGCCCCTTTAAGACATGGTTGGGGACCGGCCTTTTAAAACATGGTTGGAGACTACCCCTTTAAGACGTGGTTGTGGACCGCCCCTTTAAGATGTGGTTGGGGACTGCCTCTTTAAGACGTGGTTGGGGACCACCCCTTTAAAATGTGGTTGGGGACTGCCCCTTTAAAAAGTGGTTGAGGACAGCCCCTTTAAGAAGTGGTTGGGGTCCACTCCTTTAAGAACTGGTTGGGGATGGCCCCTTTAAGACGTGGTTGGGGACCGCCCCTTTAAAATGTGGTTGGGGACTGCCCCTTTAAAAAGTGGTTGGGGACAGCCCCTTTAAGAAGTGGTTGGGGTCCACTCCTTTAAGAACTGGTTGGGGATGGCCCCTTTAAGACGTGGTTGTGGACCGCCCCTTTAAGACATGGTTGGGGACCGGCCCTTTAAGACATGGTTGGGGACTGCCCCTTTAAGATGTGGTTGGGGACCGCCCATTTAAAAAGTAGTTGGGGTCCGCCCCTTTAAGAACTGGTTGGGGATGGCCCCTTTAATACACTGAGCACAGTGTATTTGAATTATGGCGCCATGGCGCGCGGCGCTATTCCGAGTTCGGCTCCCGGCTAGCTCGCGCCCGCTCAGTCCTTCCTAAGGTCCGCTCCGCTTAGGGCCGCCATCTTGGTCCACCCTGAGCGGGCGTAGATGACGCTGGTGACGCTGGTGACATCACTTATCTCCGGACATTTATCTCCGGATAAAGCCACGGAAGTTGGCTTTTGACAGGAAGTAGAATTCTAGGCAATTATATAATAGATGTCATGAAATTCATGAAATAATTAAAAAAAGAGCTTCCCTGTATTTTTGTTTCCAGCCAGGTACAAATAGGCAGCTCTGCGGCGTGGGTGTACTGACTTCATCCGATGCCGGAAATAACACGATTTGCATCATTGCAGCCCAGGCAGCGCCGAGGAGAGCAGGGAGGCGCTGAATACAATATGAATAGAAGATCACACCTATTAGGGCGTGATCTTATGACGAAGAGGGCCCGCTCTAGGGGCTAAAGAAAGACCCTGCTCATTAACATCACTAATGAGTAAGTTATAAAATGTTTTTCTCCACTTTCACAGGATGCTTTTCTGGGCCAAAAGAAGTGTGAGATTAGTGATAGGATGGTGCAGGGACATGTGTTCATAGCTTATGAGGTGTTTTGGAGGTGACAGGATCCCTTTAAAATAAAGTATCCCCGCAAATTTAGAAAAGTGGCAACAATTTTTGTTCAGCACATTTTTGGGGCTTTGTGTAATGTAAGTTGTGTTATGTTCAATTTGCATTTTTTTGTCTTTTTTTATTTTGTTCAATACAAAGGAAATAAACATTTTCATTTTCTGGAACAATTTCAGTTGTGGCTGTATAGACTTAAAGGGAACCTGTCAGACTGTTTATGCCCCTCCAGTTATCACTGTCTGTACCTGTAGCTTTTTAATACTATTCTAATCATCCCTGTCTGAGCTCAGAGTGTAATGTGAAAGGTGAAAAAGAAGCATTTACAGTCATAAAAAAAAGTTTGGGCACCCCTCTTAATCTTCCTCATTTTTTTTTGTTTAAAAATTTTTTTGCAACAGCTATTTCAGTGTGATATATGTAATAACTGATGGACACATTAATATTTCGGGTTTGAAATGAGGTTTATTGTACGAACCAAAAATGTGAAATATGCATTATTTCAAAATTTGACAGGTACCAAAGTATGGGCACCCTTCTGATTTTCATGATTTGAATACTCCTAACTACTTTTTACTGACTTACTGAAGCACTAAATTGGTTTGGTAACCTCATTGAGTTTTGTACTTCATAGCCTGGTGTATCCAATCATGAGAAAAGCCATTTCAGGTGTCCACTTGTAAGTTGTTCTCCTATTTGCATCTTCTCTGAGGAGTGGCATCATGGGCTCCTCAAAACAGCTCTCAAATGATCTGAAAAAAAAGATTGTTCAATATAGTTGTTCAGGGGAAGGATACAAAAAGTTGTCTCAGAGATTTAACCTGTCAGTTTCCATTGTGAGGAACATAGTAAGGGAATGGAAGACCACAGGGACAGTTCTTGTAAAGGCCAGAAGTGGCAGGCCAACAAAAATATCAGAAAGGCAGAGAACAAGAATGGTGAGAACAGTCAAGAACAATCCACAGACCACCTCCAAAGACCTGCAGTATCATCTTGCTGCAGATGGTGTCACTGTGCATCGGTCAACAATACAGCGCACACTGCACAAGGAGAAGCTGTATGGAAGAGTGATGCGAAAGAAGCCGTTTCTGGATGCACGCCACAAACAGAGTCGCCTGTGGTATGCAAAAGCACATTTGGACAAGCCAGTTTCATTTTGGAAGAAGGTCCTGTGGACTGATGAAACAAAGATTGAGTTGTTTGGTCATACAACAAGGCATTATGCATGGCGCCACAAAAACACAGCATTCCAGGAAAAACACTTGCTACCCACTGTCAAATTTGGGGGAAGGTCCATCATGCTTTGGGGCTGTGTGGCCAATGACGGCATCGGGAATCTTTTAAAAGTTGAGGGTCACATGGATTCCACTGAGTATCAGCGGATTCTTGAGAATAATGTTCAAGAATCAGTGTCAAAGTTGAAGTTACGTCGGGGATGGATCCTTCAGCAAGACAATGATCCAAAACACCGCTCCAAATGTACTCAGGCATTCATTCAGAGGAACAATTACAATGTTCTGGAATGGCCATCCCAGTCCCCAGACCTGAATATCATTGAACATCTGTGTGATGTTTTGAAGCGGGTGTCCATGATCAGCGACCATCAAACCTAACTGAACTGGAATTGTTTTGTAAAGAGGAATGGTCAAAAATACCTTCATCCAGGATCCAGGAACTCATTAACAGCTACAGGAAGCGACTAGAGGCTATTATTTTTGAAAAGGTGGATCTACTAAATATTAATGTCACTTTTCTGTTGAGGTGCCCATACTTTTGCACCTGTCAAATTTTGAAATAATGCATATTTCACATTTTCGGTTAGTACAATAAACCTCATTTCAAACCTTAAATATTACTGTGTCCTTCAGTTATTGCATATATCACACTGAAATAGCTGTTGCAAAAACCCAATTTTAAACAAAAAAAAATGAGTAAGATTAAGAGGGGTGCCCAAACTTTTTCATTTGACTGTATACACTTACATTTCCTTATGTAATGAGGCAGTCAGTCCCCAGCTTGGAGAATGGGGACTGTTTGGCAGGTTAATAGTTAACAATTCAGCCTTGTGCTAGAACATGTTGGGTGACCTGATGTGATGTCACAACCATGTGACTACAATAGGCGGAGCTAAGTTCTCATGGAGCATAATACGTTTGCTGGCTTAGCTCTGCCCACTATGGTCACATGATCGTTACATCACACAGGTCCTTTAGCCATCCAAGTTAAAAGTGAGTTAACTATTATCCTGCCAGACAGTCCCCCTCCTCCAAGGTGGGGACTGAAATGTAAGTGTATAAATGCTTTTTTTCCCCCTTTCACATTACACTATGAGCTCAGACAGGGATGATTAGAATAGTATTATGAAGCTGCAGGTACAGATAGTGATAACTGGGGGAACATAAACCACCTGACAGGTTCCCTTTAATAAAAAGATAAACAAGAAACCTCCAAAATGGTGAAGAGATGATATTTCTTCAAGAAATTGTGATTCCAATTTATAACCCATTTTGATCAGGTCTGACCTTCATCAATTATGTGAAACTACGACCCGGAATGCCTGGAGATTCGGCTAATGTTCAGTGGTGTATGCTGCTGTAATGACACCAGTACAGGAGCGGACACCGCTGAACACTAGCCGAATCTCCAGGCATTCCGGGTAGTAGTTTCACATAATTGATGAAGGTCAGACATGATCAAAATGGGTTATAAATTGGAATCACAATTTCTTGAAGAAATATCATCTCTTCACCATTTTGGGAGTGCTTTATTTACCTTTTCATTGATACTATTGTTTGTAAACCTATCTGAGCACCCCACCATACCTTGTCAATAGTGCCTTGTTTTTCTTTAAATGGCTGTGTAGACTGACAGACTCATTCATTTTTTGAGTTTTAGCAGCGATTTTCATTAGTTTCTCAAATTTTATTCAGAGTTCAGTTTCATTAGGTTTTATAACTGATGAGAAAAAATAGTTTCTACAACTTCTCTTTTCGGCCAGTGAAAAATGAACATTGCAGGGATGGCATCTAAGTGCTGAGAGATTTATTCACACAGCCATAGACTTGCACTGCCAATTTTGATCTGACACTTGAATATATATTGGACATGTCTCTGCGATTTTGCGTAGATCATTTGTTCCGACAAAAAGATCTGACATGAAAACAGCTCCATAAACTGTCAGATACAAGGGCTGTAAGAAAAATGGACAGGGACAGTGTTGCAAATGTATGTAAAGCAGTATGGAATTAATAGTGATATATATATATATATATATATATATATATATATATATATATATATATATAGGTCTGGGAACTTGCTCTCAACCTTATGGAGAGAGCGAAGTAGGTGAGGAGATTGTAAGCCACTTCCCTCCTCTCAGATATATGCATATATGCAAATTTGCACTTCACTAAGGAAGTTGAGAAACTCCCGTGTGCCACATTTAAGCAGCTTCCTCAAAGTCATAATCGCTTTCCTACAAGCTTTTAATATAACTAAGGGATTTGTGCCAGATCAGAACCCCAAACTACAGACGCTGCGTTTCGGGGTACCTGCCCCTCATCAGTGTAGTGTGTGGGATATTCTGATCTGGCAGAGATATATATATACATTATTATTTATTTTAATTCTGGGGGTAAATATATATATATATATATATATATATATATATATATATATATATATACAGTCATGGCCAAAAGTATTGACACCCCTGCAATTCTGTGAGATAATACTCAGTTTCTTCCTGAAAATGATTGTAATCACAAATTCTTTGGTATTATTATCTTCATTTAATTTGTCTTCAATGAAAAAACACAAAAAGAATTGTCCTAAAGCCAGATTGGATATAATTCCACACCAAACATAAAAAAGGGGGTGGACAAAAGTATTGGCACCCTTAGAAAAATCATGTGATGCTTCTCTAATTTGTGTAATTAACAGTACCTGTAACTTACCTGTGGCACCTAACAGGTGTTGGTAATAACTAAATCACACTTGCAGCCAGTTGACATGGATTAAAGTTGACTCAACCGCTGTCCTGTGTCCTTGTGTGTACCACATTGAGCATGGAGAAAAGAAAGAAGACCAAAGAACTGTCTGAGGACTTGAGAAACCAAATTGTGAGGAAGCATGAGCAATCTCAAGGCTACAAGTCCATCTCCAAAAACCTGAATGTTCCTGTGTCTACCGTGCGCAGTGTCATCAAGAAGTTTAAAGCCCATGGCACTGTGGCTAACCTCCCTAGATGTGGACGTAAAAGAAAAATTGGCAAGAGATTTCAACACAAGATTGTGCGGATGGTTGATAAAGAACCTCGACTAACATCCAAACAAGTTCAAGCTGCCCTGCAGTCCGAGGGTACAACAGTGTCGACCCGTACTATCTGTCGGCATCTGAATGAAAAGGGACTGTATGGTAGGATACCCAGGAAGACCCCACTTCTTACCCCGAGACATAAAAAAGCCAGGCTGGAATTTGCCAAAACTTACCTGAGAAAGCCTACAACGTTTTGGAAGAATGTTCTCTGGTCAGATGAGACAAAAGTAGAGCTTTTTGGGCAAAGGCATCAACATAGAGTTTACAGGAGAAAAAAAGAGGCATTCAAAGAAAAGAACACGGTCCCTACAGTCAAACATGGCGGAGGCTCCCTGATGTTTTGGGGTTGCTTTGCTGCCTCTGGCACTGGACTGCTTGACCGTGTGCATGGCATTATGAAGTCTGAAGACTACCAACAATTTTTTCAGCATAATGTAGGGCCCAGTGTGAGAAAGTTGGGTCTCCCTCAGTAGTCATGGGTCTTCCAGCAGGACAATGACCCAAAACACACTTCAAAAAGCACTATAAAATGGTTTGAGAGAAAGCACTGGAGACTTCTAAGGTGGCCAGTAGGGATGGGCGAATCTACTCGCTAGGACTCGTTACTCGGCGAGTAGTAAGGGACTCGCAGGACTCGGTACTCTGCGAGTTTCCCAGTGATTACTCGCACGAGTCCAATGCAAATCAATATCAATCCTAGTTTTGTCAGAAACGCTGACAAAACTAGGATTGCCATTGTTTGCATTAGACTCGTGCGAGTAATCACTGGCTACTGTGCCAGTGATAGCAGGGAAACTCGCAGATAACTGCTGTTTCTTTGCGAGCCGAGTCCAGCTGTCTTCTCTGTCCAGCTCCAGGGTCCTAGAGCCCGCCTGCTCACAGACATGATGTAGCAGTGCTGAGATTGTTCTCAGTCTGCTCATTCCCTGTGTACAGACATGAATGTCTGTGCACAGAGATGATGTAGCAGAGCTGAGATTGTTCTCAGTCTGCTTATTCCCTGTGCATAGACATCTATATTTATGCACAGGGGATGTAGCAGAGAGGACATCGCATTTTGGACTGCGTCGGACGGAAGAGGATTTTTTTAATTAAAGATGGAGTCCCTAATGGCTTTTTTTTTTATTTCTAATAAAAAATTTTCCTTGTGTTGTGTTTTTTTTAAAACAATTTAATAGAAATTCATGGCGGTCATGTCTAATATTGGCGTGACCGCCATAAATTTCGGGCTTAGGGCCAGCTGATAATACAAAGCTGGCCCTAACCTCTTTATTACCCAGCGTGCTACCGCTACCAGGGCCGCTGGAAGAGCGGGGTTCAGCGCCAGAGGATGGCGCTTCAATGAACGCGCCATCTTCTGGGGCGGCTGCGGGCTGCAATTTGCAGCGGGCGGTGCCCAGAAAGCTTGGGCATCCCTGCGCTGCGGTTTCCAGCCCCCAGCTGCTTAGCTGTACCTGGCTAGACATAGAAATTGCGCGGAGCTCCACGCATTTTTTTTTTATTATTTCATGAATTTCAGAGTCAGAGTCTCAGAGTCAGAATCTCAGAATTTCATGAAATAATTAAAAAAAAATGCGTGGGGCTCCGCGCAATTTCTATGTCTAGCCAGGTACAGCTAAGCAGCTGGGGGCTGGAATCCGCAGCGCAGGGATGCCCAAGCTTTCTGGGCACCCCCCGCTGCAAATTGCAGCCCGCAGCCGCCCCAGAAGATGGCGCGTTCATTGAAGCGCCATCCTCTGGCGCTGAACCCCGCTCTTCCAGCGGCCCTGGTAGCGGTGGCACGCTGGATAATAGAGGTTAGGGCCAGCTTTGTATTATCAGCTGACCCTAAGCCCGAAATTTATGGCGGTCACGCCAATATTAGACATGACCGCCATGAATTTCTATTAAATTGTTTTAAAAAAAACACAACACAAGGAAAATTTTTTATTAGAAATAAAAAAAAAAGCCATTAGGGACTCCATCTTTAATTAAAAAAATCCTCTTCCGTCCGACGCAGTCCAAAACGCGATGTCCTCTCTGCTCATCCCTGTGCATAGATATAGATGTCTATGCCCAGGGAATGAGCAGACTGAGAACAATCTCAGCTCTGCTACATCATCTCTGTGCACAGACATTCATGTCTGTACACAGGGAATGAGCAGACTGAGAACAATCTCAGCACTGCTACATCAGGCAGCAGGCGGGCTCTAGGACCCTGGAGCTGGCAGCCTGTACAGAGGAGACAGGATCTTATCTGTGCGAGTCAGCGATTACTTACAAAGTAAACGAGCAATGCAAATAAATGACAAAACTAGGATTGCTTCAGGCTGAAGCTTCCGAGACACATCTGCGATTTGTAAATCTCACACTACTCGCTATTACTCGCTTCCCCATTCATTAACATTGGACTCGCTAGACTCGCAACGAGTAGCGAGTCCTGTGCTCGGACTCGCTAGAGTCAAGCGATTCCGAGTAATTTAGGATTCGCCCATCACTAGTGGCCAGCAATAAGTTCAGACCTGAATCCCATAGAACACCTGTGGAGAGATCTAAAAATGGCAGTTTGGAGAAGGCACCCTTCAAATATCAGGGACCTGGAGCAGTTTGCCAAAGAAGAATGGTCTAAAATTCCAGCAGAGCATTGTAAGAAACTCATTGATGGTTACCGGAAGCGGTTGATCGCAGTTATTTTGGGTAAGGGTTGTGCAACCAAGTATTAAGCAGAGGGTTCCAATACTTTTGTCTGGCCTATTTTTGGAGTTTTGTGTGAAATGATCAATGTTTCATTCCCTTTTGTGTTTTTTAATTGAAGACAAATTAAATGAAGATAATAATACCAAAGAATTTGTGATTGCAATCATTTTCAGGAAGATATTATCTGACAGAATTGCAGAAAAACGTTTGGGCACCCCTCTTAATCTTACTCATTTTCTTTTTGTTTAAAATTTTTTTTTGCAACAGCTATTTCAGTGTGATATATGTAATAACTGATGGACACATTAATATTTCAGGTTTGAAATGAGGTTTATTGTACTAACCAAAAGTGTGAAATATGCATTATTTCAAAATTTCACAGGTGCCAAAGTATGGGCACCCTTCTGATTTTCATGATTTGAATACTCCTAACAACGTTTTACTAACTTACTGAAGCACTAAATTGGTTTGGTAACCTTATTGAGCTTTGTACTTCATAGCCCGGTGTATCCAATCATGAGAAAAGCTATTTCAGGTGTCCACTTGCAAGTTGTTCTCCTAGTTGCATCTTCTCTGAGGAGTGGCATCATGGGCTCCTCAAAACAGCTCTCAAATGATCTGAAAAAAAAGATTGTTCAACATAGTTGTTCAGGGAAAGGATACAAAAAGTTGTCTCAGAGAATTAACCTGTCAGTTTCCACTGTGAGGAACATAGTAAGGGAATGGAAGACCACAGGGACAGTTCTTGTAAAGGCCAGAAGTGGGAGGCCAACAAAAATATCAGAAAGGCAGAGAAGAAGAACGGTGAGAACACTCAAGAACAATCCACAGACCACCTCCAAAGACCTGCAGTATCATCTTGCTGCAGATGGTGTCACTGTGCATCGGTCAACAATACAGCGCACACTGCACAAGGAGAAGCTGTATGGGAGAGTGATGCGAAAGAAGCCGTTTCTGCATGCATGCCAAAAACAGAATCGCCTGAGGTATACAAAAGCACATTTGGACAAGCCAGTTTCATTTTGGAAGAAGGTCCTGTGGACTGATGAAACAAAGATTGAGTTGTTTGGTCATACAACAAGGTTTTATGCATGGCGCCACAAAAACACAGCATTCCAAGAAAAACACTTGCTACCCACTGTCAAATTTGGGGGAGGGTCCATCATGCTTTGGGGCTGTGTGGCCAATGACGGCATCGGGAATCTTGTTAAAGTTGAGGGTCACATGGATTCCACTCAGTATCAGTAGATTCTTGAGAATAATGTTCAAAAATCAGTGTCAAAGTTGAAGTTACGCAGGGGATGGATCTTTCAGAAAGACAATGATCCAAAACACCGCTCCAAATCTACTCAGGCATTCATGCAGAGGAACAATTACAATGTTCTGGAATGGCCATCCCAGTCCCCAGACCTGAATATCATTGAACATCTGTGGGATGTTTTGAAGCGGGCTGTCCATGCTCGGCGACCATCAAACTTAACTGAACTGGAATTGTTTTGTAAAGAGGAATGGTCAAAAATACCTTCATCCATGATCCAGGAACTCATTAACAGCTACAGGAAGAGACTAGAGGCTGTTATTTTTGCAAAAGGTGGATATACTTAATATTAATATCACTTTTCCGTTGAGGTGCCCATACTTTGGCACCTGTCAAATTTTGAAATAATGCATATTTCACATTTTCGGTTACTACAATAAACCTCATTTCAATCCTGAAATATTACTGTGTCCATCAGTTATTACATATATCACACTGAAATAGCTGTTGCAAAAACCCAATTTTAAACAAAAAAAAATGAGTAAGATTAAGGGCCACTTTACACACACCAACTTCTGTGACTAACTTCTGAACAGATCTCTGGATGCAGTGAAATCATGGACACATTGCTCCATTTTGTACACAGCCACAAAATGGAGCAATGTGTCCATGATTTCACTGCAACCAGAGATCTGTTCAGAAGTTGGTGTGTGTAAAGCGGCCCTAAGAGGGGTGCCCAAACTTTTTCATATGACTGTATGTGTATATATATATATATATATATATATATATATCTAATATGTAAAGCTGAATGTGTGTATGTACAGTATGTGTGTGTGTATGTGTGTATATCCGGGATTGGCATCTACACCGTCGCAACTACAGCTACAAAATTTTGCACAGTCACACGTCTGGACCCCGGGAGCGTCATAGGCTATGTTGTGAGGTGAAATTTTAACCCTGTGCGTTCCAGTTGACCAAACAATTTTGCCCCTATCTATATAATGGCGAAAAGGTGCATGGAAAAGTGTTGGAGGAAAATCGACAGCTGTCAGCTATAGAGACAAAATTTTGCACAGTCACACGTCTAAACCCCAGGAGCGTCATAGGCTATATTGTGAGGCGAAATTTTAACCCCGCGCATTCCAATTCACCAAACAATTTTGCCCCTATCTACATAATGGGGGAAAAGTGACAGTTACCAGATGACAGTTGTGAATAAGAGGGGCTTAATGATAGCACCAAAGACTAACAGCACATACCAGCATATAGTCACTAAGGTGGGGCCCCAACATGGGATATTCACCACACACAGGGAAATGTATACACACCACATGCGCACAAAGAGTAACAGCAAGTGTATAGTCGCTAAGGTGCAGTCCCAACATTGGATACTCACCACGCACCCAAACAAACACACACACACCACAAAGAGACACACAACACAGAGACACACACCTCCCCCAAGGGGACACACACACACACTCTATAGCGACACATGCACTCACCCCACAGGGACACACACCTTAAAGAGACACACATAACACAGACACACACACGACACAGACCCCCCCCCACAGACACACACACACATAGCCACCCTATAGGGACACATGCACTCACCCCACAGGGACACACACCACAAAGAGACACACACAACACAGATACACACACACACCACACAGACCCCCCCCACAGGGACACACACACATACACTCCCTATAGGGACACATGCACTCACCCCACAGGGACACACACACACCACAAAGAGACACACACAACAGAGACACACACCACACAGACCCCCCCACACAGGGACACACACATACACACACTATAGGGGCACATGCACACACCCCACAGGGACACACACACACCACAAAGAGACACACACAACACAGATACACACACACACACCACACAGACCCCCCCACAGGAACACACACACATACACTCCCTATAGGGACACACACACCACACAGACAAACACAGATGTGCACAGATCACCTTACACAACTCGCCTCATACGTGTGCTATCTTTATTTTCCAAACATAAACATCTGATTACAAACAGCCAATGTGCAACACATGTGCCATATAGGGAATTAAGGCAGATGTCAGTCACATGAGCCGTCTATTATGTGTATGTGTGAGGTAACATATACTGCCCGGCCAGGGGGAGGGATTACTGTTGGCTGGAAATTTATTAGGCTGCCTATAGCAACCAATCACAGCTCAGCTTCTATTTTCTTACAGGTCATTAATATGACATATTCAAATTCTATTTTGTTATAGCTAACAGCAGTTATTTATTAACCCAGACGTAGCCGTGTATTACAGCTAGTATACATATATATATATATATATATATATATATATATATATATATATGAGGAAAAAAGTTCTCAAACAGCAAACCGGTTTGGGTGCAAAGCAGCTGGCTTCCTTTACAGCCTTACATACATACGTAAACAAAGAGTTTCACTGCAGCACTCCTTTAGTGAAGATTAGTAGTCCTTTATTTCTGGCTTCTGTTACACATCAACATTTTCAGCCATCTCCTGTTGATGTGTAACAGAAGCCAGAAATAAAGGACTACTAATCTTCACTAAAGGAGTGCTGCAATGAAACTCTTTGTATACGTATATATATTTATATCTATTATATAATTGCCGTAGCGACTTCCGTCGCGACCGGCGCTACTTCCTGTGGCTTTGTTCGCGTAGCTCGGAACTTTCTCCAGGACTCTGCGGGCATTGCGAGTCGTTGCCCCGCAAACAAAGCCACAGCCCCTATCCCCTAAGCCCCGCCACATCCTAAGCCCCTACCCCCTAAGCCCCGCCGCATCCTAAGCCCCCGCCGATACCTCCTAAGCCCAGCCACCTCCTACCCCCTAAGCCCCGTCGCATCCTAAGCCCCCGCCGATACCCCCTAAGCCCTATCCTCTAAGCCCCGCCGCCCCTAAGCCCCTACCCCCTAAGCCCCGCCGCCTCCTAAGCCCCCGCCGCCCCTAAGCCCCTACCCCCTAAGCCCGCCTCTTAAGCCCCTACCCCCGCCCCTAAGCCCCTACCCTCTAAGCCCCGCCGCCCTCCTAAGCCCACGCCGCCCCTAAGCCCCTACCCCCTAAGCCCCGCCGCATCCTAAACCCCCGTCGATACCCCCTAAGCGCCCCCGCCGCCCCTAAGCCCCTAACCCCTAAGCCCCGCCGCATCCTAAACCTCCGCCGATACCCCCTAAGCCCTGCCGCCTCCTAAGCCCCCGTCGCTGTCCCCCGCCGCTGGCGCTATCCCCCCGCCGCTGGCGCTATCCTCTAAGCCCCGCTGCCCCTAAGCCCCTACCCCCTAAGCCCCGCCGCCTCCTAAGCCCCCGCCGCCCCTAAGCCCCTATCCCCTAAGCCCGCCTCCTAAGCCCCTACCCCCGCCCCTAAGCCCCTACCCCCTAAGCCCATCCCCCCGCTGCTGGCGCTATCCTCTAAGCCCCGCCGCTCCTAAGCCCCTACCCCCTAAGCCCCGCCGCCTCCTAAGCCCCCGCCACCCCTAAGCCCCTACCCCCTAAGCCCGCCTCCTAAGCCCCTACCCCCGCCCCTAAGCCCCTACCCCCTAAGCCCATCCCCCCGCGCGCTGGCGCTATCCTCTAAGCCCCGCCGCCCCTAAGCCCCTACTCCCTAAGCCCCGCCGCCTCCTAAGCCCCCGCCGCCCCCGCCGCCGCTACCCCCTAAGCCCGCCTCCTAAGCCCCTACCCCCGCCCCTAAGCCCCTACCCCCTAAGCCCCGCCGCATCCTAAACCCCCGCCGATACCCCCTAAGCCCCGCCGCCTCCTAAGCCCCCGTCGCTGTCCCCCGCCGCTGGCGCTATTCCCCCGCCGCTGGCGCTATCCTCTAAGCCCCGCCGCCCCTAAGCCCCGCTGCATCCTAAGTCCCCGCCGATACCCCCTAAGTCCTATCCTCTAAGCCCCGCCACCCCTAAGCCCCTACCCCCTAAGCCCCGCCGCCTCCTAAGCCCCCGCCACCCCTAAGCCCCTACCCCCTAAGCCCGCCAAGCCCTGCCGCATCCTAAACCCCCGCCGATACCCCCTAAGCCCTATCCTCTAAGCCCCCGCCCCCTAAGCCCCGCTGCATCCTAAGTCCCCGCCGATACCCCCTAAGTCCTATCCTCTAAGCCCCGCCACCCCTAAGCCCCTACCCCCTAAGCCCCGCCGCCTCCTAAGCCCCCGCCGCCCCTAAGCCCCTACCCCCTAAGCCCGCCAAGCCCTGCCGCATCCTAAACCCCCGCCGATACCCCCTAAGCCCTATCCTCTAAGCCCCGCCGCCCCTAAGCCCCTACCCCCTAAGCCCCGCCGCCTCCTAAGCCCCCACCCCCTAAGCCCCGCCGCCTCCTAAGCCCCCGTCGCTGTCCCCCGCCGCTGGCGCTTTCCCCCCGCTGCTGCCGCTATCCTCTAAGCCCTGCCGCCCCTAAGCCCCTACCACCTAAGCCCCGCCGCATCCTAAGCCCCGCCGCCCCTAAGCCCCTACCCCCTAAGCCCCGCCGCCTCCTAAGCCCCGCCGCCCCTAAGCCCCTACCCCCTAAGCCCCGCCGCATCCTAAACCCCCGCGCCCTCCTAAGCCCCCGTCGCTGTCATCCGCCGCTGGCGCTATCCCCTAAACCCCGCCGCCCCCTAAGCCCCTACCACCTAAGCCCCCGCCGCATCCTAAGCCCCGCCGCCCCTAAGCCCCTACCCCCTAAGCCCCGCCGCCCTCCTAAGCCCCGCCGCCCCTAAGCCCCTACCCCCTAAGCCCCGCCGCATCCTAAACCCCCGCCGCCTCCTAAGCCCCCGTCGCTGTCATCCGCCGCTGGCGCTATCCCCTAAACCCCGCCGCCCCTAAGCCCCTACACCCTAAGCCCCGCCGCATCCTAAGCCCCCGCCGATACCCCCTAAGCCCCACCGCCTCCTAAGCCCCCGCCGCTGTCGCTACCCCCTAAGGCCCGCCGCATCCTAAGCCCCTAAGCCCCGCCGCCTCCTAAGCTCTTGCCGCTGTCCCCCGCCGCTGTCGCTACCCCATAAGGTGCTAAACCCTAAGCCCCCGCCGTCCCCTAACCCACAGCCGCCGTCGATCACTTACATGTCTTCTTCTTCATCTCATCGTCCGTCCGATCCACAAGTCCTTTCTCCGTCCAGGCGTCCTCTTCGTCCGGTCCCGGGGGTCTTCTCTCTTCTTTCCGCCATCTCCGGCTCCGACGTCCTCTTCACTTCCCATAGACATAGAATGGATGAAAATTCTTCCATTCTATGTCTACGGGAAGTGAGGCGCTATTCTGATTGGTCGCCGTAAGCACACAGCGACCAATCAGAAGAGCGCCTCACTTCCCATAGACATACATTAGCGGTGTCTCGCTAAATATATGGCCGGCCTTCTGGTTCTAATTTCCGGCCATAAAATCGGTGACACACCGCTTTGTATGTCTATGGGAAGTGAGGCGCGATTGTGATTGGCCGCTGTGGATTTTCAAAAATGGCGCCGCGATTGTGATTGGAGGGCGCATTCCCATAGAGATGCATTGAGAAATGAGGCGCTATTCTGATTGGTCGGCGTCAGCACACAGCGATCAATCAGAAGAGCGCCTCACTTCCCATAGACATACATTAGCGGTGTCTCGCGAAATATATGGCCGGCCTTCTGGTTCTATTTTCGGCCACGGGGCTCGGCTATTTCCGGTCCGAAAAAAACATTTTCTCTATTTTTCTATCTTTCTTTTTATCTATTTTGCTATCTATATTCTTATCTATCTATCTATCTTTCTATCTATCTATCTAAGAATATAGACAGAAAAATAGATACAAATAAAGATACATAAATAAAGAACATCTTTTTTTTGGACCGGAAATAGCCGAGCCCCGTCCCCGAAAATAGAACCTGAAGGGCGGCCATATTTTTCGCGATACACCGCTAATGTATGTCTACATGAAGTGAGGCGCTATTCTGATTGGTCGCGGTAAGCACACAGCGACCAATCAGAAGAGCGCCTCACTTCCCATAGACATACATTAGCGCTGTCTCGCTAAATATATGCCCGGCCTTCTGGTTCTATTTTCCGGCCATAAAATCGGCGACACACCGCTATGTATGTCTATAGGAAGTGAGGCGCTCTTCTGATTGGTCGCTGTGTGCTGACGCCGACCAATCCGAATAGCGCCTCATTTCTCAATGCATCTCTATGGGAATGCGCCCTCCAATCCTCCAATCACAATCGCGCCACCATTTTTGAAAAAATACAGCGACCAATCACATTCATGGCGCCATCTTTCTGAGGTTGCCGCCCACCAATCAGATAAGGCCACTATTTATAGCGGGAAATTTGAATCTTCAACCTCTTTGAATCCTGTTTGCGAGACAACTACCGCTGGACCTCCTTCGTGAGGGTCTTTGAGGGAGAACGAGAAGCTATCGCTGGACCATCTGTTGGACTACATTTCAGCCAAGATATCCATCCTTCGTGAGGCCCGTCGGGAAGCAAGCGCCGGATCGACTTCTGCGATTGATCAGCTAAGATATCCTTTTTTAAATCTACCTTTTCACATCAGAGTCTATATGCCTGATGCTACGTTTTATTTTCACCTCTTTTGCTATCTTTTATTTTCACCACTTTTACTCTCTTGCGCCATGCAGCGCCAATCGGCGCTGCATGGAGCCTGCGCCACAGTTCGGACACTTCGCCGCTAAAAGCGCCGACTTCTGCGCTACAAGCGCAAACTTCGGCGCTTCTAGCGGCCTCCGCGGTCTATGAGACCGCTGTGTCCGAATACTCATTCAGGCGCCGCCCATACCACTTGCCGCTCTTCCCGGTGACCACCGACCAATCGCATTCTCTGCGCCTCTTCCCATAGAGATGCATTGAGAATTGAGGCACGATTGTGATTGGCCGCTGTGGATTTTCAAAAATGGCGCCGCGATTGTGATTGGAGAGCGCATTGATCGTGCAGTATTTTGTATGTGTGCCAGTGGTATATTAACCCCTTACAGACTGTTCTATATTTTATTTCTACTTGGAGTGTGTCGTTAGACTGTTAGGAGTACATTAACACATTATATGCCATTTTGATTCTATTTCATACTAATGAGTCTGTAGCACTACTACCTGTCTTATATTTAACTGTTTGGATGTAATGCTACCTGTCCCTTTCACATCAGCGGTAATTTTAAATCGTGGCAGAGGCGGTGAAAAAATCGCATCTGCTCTGTTTGCTGCATAGCTGCTGCATAACTGCTGCACTTGCGGTCCTGTTTCGGTAATCGCCATAGTCAGTATATAGGGACTTGCGGCAGATGCCGCAAGTGCGCTTTGGCTCTTGCGCCAGGTGCTGCCGCAAAATAAATCACGGTCGCCCACCGTTTTTTATCGCCCCACCACCTGCCGCAAGTGCTAAACCCCAATTGCCGCACCTGCCGCAAGTCACTATATACTGACTATGGCGATTAACGCAACCGCCCGCAAGTGCAGCGGTTATGCTGCGGCTATGCACCAAACGCCGCAGATGCAGTTTTTTCACCGCATCTGATGCTATTTCAAATTACCGCTATTGTAAAAGGGCCTGTCGTCACAGTAGGACATTAACTACTTTTACATACCAAATATATTGGTTACATGCCATTTTACACTCTATGACCGACTGGGGCCCCTTTCACACGCGCGTTGTACATGCCGATTTACATTATTCCATAACATGTGAAAATATTTCCATTATTAACGTAAGTTCCCCATACCCGTCACCAGGGGTGCGGTTGCGTAAGGTCACGCTACATCGCCGGATTAACGTTGATTTTTACATTGACCTGCCTGTTTCACCATGTACTCCAGAAGTTGCCTTATTTCTATTTTCACCATGCTTGGTCACATTGTGCCATTTCACGCTCGCTGCTAATGCCGCTGTTTCCACCAACTCCAGCAAGAAAAACAAAAAACACTACTTCCCCTATAATCCCAAAACCCTACGTTCAAGGTACAAAATAACGCTACCTCTCCCATTTTGCACCACCTTCTGCAACTCCACCCCTGCTGGCGGTTATGCGGAACTTCCTGTCATATCGGTACTTTAACCGCTTTTCTTACAATGTTGGAAATCTGCTTTTACAACGCGCCTCTCAAAGGGCCCTTACATCCATTTGTCTTGCCTTTAAGTCTCTTTTAAAGGACTTTAAACACACTGATTGCCATTCACTACTCCATACAGTAAACATCATGAAATATTTGTTTCGTACTTTAAAGAACTCCATCATTTCATTTTCACAGGTTATTGAAATACACACTTTCCTTTTATTGTTTTTGCTTATTTAGACATAGTTATTATTGATTGTTTCCTTAACTAACACACTCTAGCTCATTTTGGATTTGATTCACTGATTATTCTTATTAAGATAAGCTCTCCAACAAAAAATATCGCTCTTGCCAAGGAGGCTGCATCTACGCCTAAGAAAAAGCGTGCAGAGGAGACTTCGGAACAGACACGTCTTCGGTTAGATCGTGATAAGGCTGCTAAAGCGAAACGCATTGCAGAGGAGACTTCGGAAGAGAGACGTCTTCGGTTAGATCTTCGTAACGCTGCTAAGGCGAAACACATTGCAGAGGAGACTTCAGAAGAGAGGCGTCTTCGCTTAGATAGTGATAAAGCTGCTAAGGTGAAACGCACTTCTGAGGAGACTTCTGAAAATAGACGTCTTTGCTTAGAGCGTGTTAAGGCTGCTCAGGCCAACCGCATTGCAGAGGAGACTTCGGAAGAGAGACGTCTTCGTTTACAACGTGTTAGGCTGCCTTCACACTTGCAGATGGATCTGCAGCGTTTTGCAGATGCATCTGCAAGTGTGAGCATGCTGACCGCGGCCCCTATGTTTATAATAGGGCGCACGCGGTGTGAAAGCTCTCATTCACTCCTATATGTGTACTGTCAGCAGGCGTATGCCTGCTGACAGATCACACACTCCCGTCCGCACTGTGGACGCGAGATGTAGCGTCCATGCTGCGGGCGGGAGAGTGTGATCTGTAAGCAGACATACGCCTGCTGACAGTACACATATAGGAGTGAATGAGAGCTTTCACACCGCGTGCGCCCTATTATAAACATAGGGGCCGCGGTCAGCATGCTCACACTTGCAGATGCATCTGCAAAACGCTGCAGATCCATCTGCAAGTGTGAAGCCAGCCTTAAGGCTGCTAAAGTGAAACGCATTGCCAAACTGTCTTCTCCAATGAGACGTTTTCGGTTGGATGCTGCAAAGGCTGCTTCGAAGAAACGTATTGCTGAACTGTCTTCTGAAGAAAGAAGTCAACGAAAGTCAAAAAGAGCCATGGATGCGCGTGCCAGACGGGAAAAACAACAAATTACTGTCACTGAAGAACCGTCTGACAAAGATACTACTCCTGCCTCTTCGTGTACTGACATTCTACCAAGTGAACAGCCTTTAACACCTCCCATGACCTCCATGGAAAACAAGGAAGCAAAGGTTCAGAAGGAGTCTGTGCGTATGCGCAAGAAGCGTGCCGACGAGAGTTCTGAAGAAAGACGACTTCGCTTGGATAAGGAAAAGGCTGCTTTGAAAACACGGGTTTCAAAAGAGTCTTTTGAAGGAAGGACGGAACGATTAGGCAAAAAATCCATGCCTGCGCGTCAAAGACGCAAACACCAAGAGTTCATGCCTACAGGAGATCCGTCTGACCCTCATACTGCTGCCACCTCTTCCTGTGACCCTCATACTGCTGCCACCTCTTCGTCTGACCGTCATACTGCTGCCACCTCTTCGTCTGACTGTCATACTGCTGCTACTTCTTCGTCTGATCCTCATACTGCTGCCACCTCTTCGTCTGATCCTCATACTGCTGCCACTTCTTCGTCTGATCCTCATACTGCTGCCACCTCTTCTTCTACTGTGTTAACTACAACTGAACAGCCTTTACCACATCGCAAGGCCACATCTAAATGAAAACACTCTGCTGAGGAGACGCCATACAGCAAACAGTGTAACATTTTGAGGCTTAAAAGGAAAAGACAGATGCGTCAAGATACAGAGTCTCCTACATCTAGAACAGTCCGCTTGACCCATTTGGCTACATCACGTCGTGACCAACGCCAAAGTTCTTCTTCCGCTTCAACATTGCAAGAGGCAGAACGGAATATATATTCAACTTCTTCATTTATGGAATGCTTTGAATCTACGTCCCTTCCACGACTCATCTATGTAGGATTACACAATAAAATTCTACCTTTCTTATCTTCACCTTTCCCTCATCAAATCGGATTTATTGATCAGGATCATGCTATTCTAGAACATACCTGTGGTTTCATGAATGTAATATGTGAACATTGTGAGGCTCGACATTTTACTGATGAACGCCCATCAGATCAACAGTTTACTCTTTGTTGCCACAAGGGAAAAGTAAAGGTACCATTACCTCAATACCCGGAGGTCTTCCAACGCCTGCTGAAAGGAGAGAGTGAGTACAGTAAAAATTTGATGCAGAATATCAGGAGCATTAATAGTTCTTTTGCTTTTCCCTCCATGGGTGCCCATGTTTCTCCACCACCTGGACACGGCCCTTACTGTTTCCGAATTAATGGGCAAATTTATCATCGCACGGGAACACTCCATCCTGCTGAAGATCAACCTCCAGTATATGCACAACTGTACATTTTAGATACTGCAAGCGCTGTAGAACAACGGATACAGTCTCCAGAAAATGTGAAATGTCATCCTACTTTAATGAGTATCATTGCTCTTCAATTGGATAATATTAATCCCTTTGTTTCGGCCTACAAAATGCTACATGACGTTGAATTAGAAGAACAACAGAAGGCAGTAGAACATGGCACCGTTATGCCAAATATTATCATGACTCTAGACGCTATAACAATCCTACTGTCAATGAAGTTGCTGTGGTCTTTGAACATGCTGATGGAGAGCCACCATTCAATAGAGACATTTTAATTCATTTGAAACCTGATCCAAATAACCCCTTGGCCCCAAAAACACAGCAAGTCAGTATTCTACACAGCAATTTAGATGCATTACTGTATCCCTTATTTTTCCCTCATGGAGAACAAGGCTGGCATGAGGGACTCAAGCATCAAGGCCAAATTCAATGCAGGGTTACACAGCTCCGGTATTACTGCTATTTGTTGTCTGTACGGAATCGGTTCAATCCTGTCCTGAATGGTGGCAAACTAACGCAGCAGTACTTAGTGGATGCGTATGTGAAAATCGAGGCTAATCGCTTACATTTTATCCGTCAACACCAAAAGGATTTAAAAGTAGAGGATTATTGCGTACTCCAGGAACATCTCCTGAAAAAATCTGTTGAGAAAGGTATTCCCATTGGCAAGATGGTCATTTTACCATCTTCCTTTGAAGGCAGTCCAAGAAACATGCAGCAACGCTATCAGGATGCCATGGCTATTGTGACTAAATTTGGACGACCGGATTTTTTTGTAACCATGACCTGTAATCCTAAATGGAGGGAGATTACAAACAATTTAGAGCCATGGCAGCGTGTGGAACATAGACCTGATTTAGTCGCCCGTGTCTTCAGAATTAAACTGGAAGCGCTATTAAAAGACATTAACACTGGATTATTTGGCAAAATTTGTGCAATGGTTCATGTTATTGAATTCCAAAAGCGTGGCCTACCACACGCTCACATTTTGATCATTCTGGATAGCAAATCCAAACTAAGAACTGAGGTTGAAGTGGATAATATAGTTTGGGCTGAAATCCCTGATCCAGAAGATTACCCTGTGCTCCATGAAATTGTGATGCAACACATGATTCATGGACCCTGTGGACAACACAACCCCAATTCTCCATGTATGGATCTTGGAAAGTGTAAGAAAGGTTTTCCTAAAGATTTCCAAACAAAAACACTCTTAGCTGAGGATACATACCCTACTTATCAAAGAAAGGAAGGATCATCCTTTGAACACCATTGAAAGATGATTGATAATTCTTGGGTTGTTCCCTATAACCCTTTCCTACTATTAAAATACAAGTGTCATAGTAATGTTGAGGTATGTGCTTCCATTCAAAGTGTTAAATACCTATTCAAATATGTCTACAAAGGACATGATAAAGCCAATCTTGAAATTTGCCAAACTAATATTCACCATGATGAAACACATCAATTCATGGATTCAAGATACGTGAGTGCACCGGAGGCAGCTTGGCGAATCTTTGCTTACCCGATGCATAGACAATCGCACTCCATTATTCGCCTTGCCGTACATCTCCCACATTCTCAACCACTTTATTTTCATGAGGATGACTCTGTTGACAACATCAGTTACACAATGCACAGAAAATCCACTCTTATGGCGTACTTTGAGCTCAATGAGAATGACCCGCATGCTCATGATTACTTATACTGCCAAATTCCAGAGCACTATGTTTGGAAACAAGGTGCATGGGAAATTAGAAAGCGAGGAGGTTCTTCAGTGATTGGAAGAATGTATACTGTCAGTATGAAAGATCAAGAACGGTACTTTTTAAGGTTGTTGTTACTGCATGTCAAAGGAGCAACAAGTTTTGACAACATAAAGACTGTTAATGAAGTCACATACCCAACTTTTAAAGAAAAATAGGGAGGGGGACAAGAGGCGCAATAGTGCCCTATCACTAGTGACACTTGTGTATGCTGGTGGTGCTATGAAGCTGCTCACCTGGTCCAGTTGTGATCCCCACAACTGGTTTGAAGGCGTTTTGGAATCTGTGTTCCAGCTGCTGCAGGACCTCCACCGACCACTGGATAGTGGTTTAAATCCAAGACAGTGATGGGAGTGCTGGTGTGTCACGAGAATGTCCCTGAGGAAGGCGCCGGGTGTGGCGCTGAAACGCGTAGGAGAGAGGAGGAAATAAAGGATGAAAACTATCTTGGTTCTTTGGTGAGTTTATTCATACCACAGCAGCGCGGACCGTGACACACCAGCACTCCCATCATTGTCTTCAACTTTTAAAGAGGCAACATTAGCTCTTGGATTGCTATTCGATGACACTGTTTGGAGAAATACTTTATTGGATGCCTGTGTTCTTCACATGCCTGCACAGCTTCGTGATATGTTTGCATATATATGTATTTTTGGTCCTCCAGCTCATCCATTGGAGTTGTGGCAAGAATTTAAACAAGACTTTATCCAAGACTACTGCCATGCATATCACTCCAACACTGAGGAGTGTGAGAATTGTGAAGGATATACAATGACAGATGTCCAAAATGTTCTAAAATTTCATGGCAAAACGTTTACTGATTTTAATCTACCACGACCAAAAAGAAAGCCACACATCGCTCCACTATACAACAAGGATGATGAGTTAAGAAGAGCTCAGCAAATGAAAGCTACTTTAAATGACCAACAACTTTTGGCCTATGATGCGATCAATCAAGCTTTACACGATAGAAGTGTACAACCTAAGTGCTTTTTCATTGACGGTCCAGGTGGCAGTGGGAAAACATATCTGTATGATTTATTAATTCATGAACTAAGAGGAGAAAGTGAAATTGTCTCACCTGCAGCCAGTACAGGGATTGCAGCTAACTTACTGCAAGGAGGAAGAACCATCCATTCGCTTTATGGCATACCAATTCCAATTAATGAAACATCCGTTTCCAGAATTAAAAATGATACAGATGCTGCACAACATTTGAAAAGTACCAAACTTTTCATTATTGATGAGTCCACTCTGTTATCTAAATATGCATTACATGTGATAGATCAACTTTTACGGGATGTCATGACAACAGATATTTCCAATAAAAATACAACACCTTTTGGAGGGAAAGTCATTGTTCTGGGAGGAGACTTTCGACAGTGTCTGCCTATCATTCCTCATGGTACAAGAACTGACATTATAGAGAGTTGTATTAAATACTCACGACAATGGCAGCTTTTCACTCAATTGCCACTCTTCAACAACATGCGTTCCATTGATCCTGATTATAGCAGTTGGTTACTTCAACTGGGAAATGGTGAATTGTCCAATTATTTCAACCTTGGAGATGATATCATTGAAATCCCACAAGACATGATCTGCACTGGCTCACTCATACTTGCTATATTTGGTGAAAACATTCTCATTGATGTACATAACAATGAAAGCATTCAAATTGCTGCATCACATGCCATTCTTTGCCCTGAAAATGACCATGTGGATATGGTGAACTCTAAGGTTATGGATTGCATTGCTGGTGAATACACTGAGTACATTAGTGATGATTCCATTGAGACTGAAGATTCAGACCAATATCCAGTGGAATTTTTAAATTCACTCACACCAATGGGAATGCCTTATCATCGCCTCAAATTACAAATCGGTACCATTGTCATGCTTTTGCGCACCTTTAACAGCATAAAAGGTCTTTGCAATGGGAATCGCTTCATTGTCATCACTTTGTTTGACAATCTGATTCAAGGAAAAGTCATTACTGGGTCTGCAGAAGGAAATGTGGTGTTTATTCCAAGGATTTATTTATCTCCATCAGAGACTGCCTTACCTTTCAAGTTAAGACGTCGACAATTTACCGTGAAGTCTACTTTTGCCATGACCATCAACAAATCCCAAGGCCAAACACTGGAGAAAGTAGGGATTTTTTTGTCACAACCCGTTTTTGGACGTGGACAGGCTTTTTCACGAGTGAAAAGACGATGCAATGTTAAGGTGAAAGTGCTGGATACACCCATTCAAGTCAAATTGCTGCCCAATAGTGAAATACTCTTTACTCAATATAATCTCTCTAATAATATTTTATTTTAAATTCTTTAGATACATATTAGATTTAGATACATAGTTACTTTCTAATTAAACACAAATATTACAATAAATTACTTTAGCTATAGATGTATAGGAATCGAAAAAAAAACATACCAAAAAAATTCGGTTAGTTATAGATAAAGACATTATAATTAGTTATTAGATATAAAATAGTCATTTAAGAAATATAGTTGTTAGTGTTCATTTTCACTAAGAATATAGTGTATAAAAATATTTTACTTAAAATTCTTTAGATATATGTTACATTTAGATACATAGTTATTTTCAAATTAGACACAAATATTACTATATAAATTAGTTTAGCCATAGATGTATACAAATAAAAAAAAAGACAAAAAAATTAGTTTAGCATTAGATGTATAGCAATATAAATAAATCAAAATACCAAAAAACTTAGTTTAGTTATAGATAAAGACATTATAATTAGTTATTAGATATAAAAGTCACTTAAGATATATAGTCGTTATTTTCACTTTTCACTAAAAATATAGTGTATAAAAATATTTTACTTTCAATTCTTTAGATACATATTACATTTAGATACATAGTTACTTTCTAATTAAACACAAATATTACAATAAATTAATTTAGCTATAGATGTATAGGAATAGAAATATACAAAAATACCAAAAATATTAGTTTAGTTATAAAGATATTATAATTAGTTTTTAGATATAAAATAGTTATTTAAAATATATAGTTATTACTTTTTTAGCTTAGAAAATTTATTTTTATATTTCATAGTATATTATTGTAAACACACATTTTTTTTGTAGATTGTAGATGTGTATCATCTAAATGCTTGCATTTAGTGATAAGAACCTGAAGCTCCAGCAGTATAGCTGCTGCGAGATTTCATTTTCTTTTTACACAGGGTGAGGTTTTTGTGAACAGCTAAGGCTGCCTTCAGACTTGCAGATGCATCTGCAGCGTTTTGAAGATGCATCTGAAAGCATCTGCATGCAAACGGCAGCCCCTATCTTTATAATGGGACGTACGGTGTCTGCAGATGCTTGCAGACAGCCGTGCGCACCCATTTACTCCTATATGTGATCTCTGCACAGGCGCATGCCTGCATACAAATCACACACTCCCGCCCGCACTAGGGATGCAACATGTCGCGTCCCTGGTGCGGAGGAGAGTCTGTGATCTGTACGCAGGCATTCGCCTGCGCACAGATCACATATAGAAGTGAATGGGTGCGCACGGCTGTCTGCAAGCATCTGCAGACACCGTGTGTCCCATTATAAAGATAGGGACTGCTGTCTGCATGCAGATGCTTGCAGATGCATCTGCAAAATGCTGCAGATGCATCTGCAAGTCTGAAGGCAGCCTAAGAGATGGGTGGGACGGCTGTTCACACACATCTCTATCTTGAAGTGTGTTCTGTACATATAAATACATATATACACATAGGTACATATTTAGACACATAGGTACATATTTAGACACATAGGGAAAGAATAGACATTTTGATTTTACATCTGAATTATTCTGCTATTTGTGGAATTTTTAGTGAGAAAAAATCAATTTTGCCACTTGCTGCCTAATGGTGACCTACAGTACTCTTACTGTAAGTTGCATGAAATGTTTATGGAATTTGTGGTTTACTTGCGGTAGTTGCGGCACATGTGCTTTCGACAGTTTCAACCGCCAAAATCAGTTAGCTCTCATTTTTAGTGGTTGCATTTAGTCAACCTGTTAAAGCTCTGCTTGCCGTATTTACTGCAAGTTAAGTGCAAGTTCCATATTTATTACATGTTACTTGCTGAAAGTGAGCTGTAGGTAGTCCCTTTGGTGCCAAGCTCAGAAATTGTATTTGGTTACTCCATACCTTCTGCAAATAGCCAAAAAATATCTGCTTTAAAAGGAGTCTAACTATTAATTATTAGGGATAGAGTAGAGTAGGTCCCACCAGCTGTAAGGCTACCTTCCCGTGGTTGGTGGGGAAACATGTACTGGCTCAATCATAGATTTTTAATATTCATATATAAATTGAATATATGTAATCTGTACAAAACATCGGTACTAGTATCTGTACGAAAAGCCTTGCCTTAGAATCATGACATGTACTACACTGACATATACCATACAAACATTGGTAGTTGATAGATAGATATCATGTCTTATGTGCATTATTGTCAAATTTGAATGAATAATGTATATATGCATGCTACACTCCCGATTCTTTAACATTGGGCCGCCATCTATCATGGAATAATTGAATTATTAGTTAAAACTCTAATTTAATAAACTATACACCGATTCTAGAATCCCGATGCAATCGCATCGGGCTCACAGCTAGCATATATATATAAGCTAATGAAAAAAATAATTGCTCCCCTCTATTTGCCACTGACTCAGGTAATGAAACAAAATAGTGAGTAAAAATATTACTGGTTCGAAGACCAGAGGGTCCTGATTGGGAGCCATGGTCCTGTGGTAAATGGCCCATCGGATGGTCTCATATCCTCCGCATTATCCAAGGTTGCATCATGCTGAAACGCATAGTCCAGAAGGATCTCTGTGGTTATACTGTTTAGTTGGATAAAAGGACTACAGTCATGGCCAAAAGTTTTGAGAATGACACCAAAATTATATTTTCACATAATCTGCTGGCCTCTGGTTTTTATTTGTGTTTGTCTGATGTTTATATCACATAGGGCCACGTCACACACGCAGATAATTGTGCAGATATTGTTTGCAGATATCTAGTTGCAGTGAAATCATGGACACATTGTTCCATTTTGTGGCCGTGTACAAATGAACAATGTGTCCATGATTTCACTGCAACCAGAGATCTGTTCAGAAGTTGGACACAGAAGTTGGTGGGTGTAAAGCGGCCCATACAGAAATATTATTGCAATCATATTATGAGTACCAAAAGGTTATATTGACAGTTAGAATGAGTTAATGCAGCAAGTCAATATTTCCAGTGTTGACCCTTCTTCTTCAGGACCTCTGCAATTGTCCCTGGCTGCTCTCAATCACCTTCTGGACCAAATCCTGACTGATAGCAGTCCATTCTTGCATAATCAATGCTTGCATTTTGGCAGAATTTGTTGGATTTTGTTTGTCCACCCGTATCTTGATGATTGACCACAAGTTTTTAATGGGATTAAGATCTGGGGAGTTTCCAGGCCATGGACCCCAAATCTCTATGTTTTGTTCCCTGAGCGATTTAGTTATCACCTTTGCTTTATGGCAAGGTGCTCCATCATGCTGGAAAAGGCATTGTTGGGCGCCAAACTGCTCTTGGACGGTTGGGAGAAGTTGCTCTTGGAGGACATTCTGGTACTATTCTTTATTCATGGCTGTGTTTTTAGGCAAGACTGTGAGTGAACCAATTCCCTTGGCTGAGAAGCAACCCCACACATGAATGGTTTCAGGATACTTTACAGCTGGCATGAGACAAGACTGGTGGTAGCGCTCACCTCCTCTTCTCCGAATAAGCTGTTTTCCAGATGTCCCAAACAATCGAAAAGGGGATTCATCAGAGAAAATGACTTTACCCCAGTCCTCAGCAGTCCACTCCCTGTACATTTTGCAGAATATCAGTCGGTCCCTGATGTTTTTTCTGGAGAGAAGTGGCTTCTTTGCTGCCCTCCTTGAAATCAGGCCTTGCTCAAAGAGTCTCCACCTCACAGTGCGTGCAGAAGCACTCACACCAGCCTGCTGCCATTCCTGAGCAAGCTCGGCACTGCTGGTAGTCCGATCTCGCAGCTGAAACAGTTTTAAGATATGGTCCTGGTGCTTGCTGGTCTTTCTTGGGTGCCCTGGAGCCTTTTTGACAACAATGGAAGCTCTCTCCTTGAAGTTCTTGATGATGGCATAGATTGTTGACTGAGGTGCAATCTTTGTAGCTGCGATACTCTTCCCTGTTAGGCCATTTTTGTGCAGTGCAATGATGGCTGCATGTGTTTCTTTAGAGATAACTATGGTTAACTGAAGAGAAACAATGACACCAAGCACCAGCCTCCTTTTAAAGTGTCCAGTGGTGTCATTCTTACTTAATCATGACTGATTGATCGCCAGCCCTGTCCTCATCAACACCCACACCTGTGTTAATGCAACAATCACTAAAACGATGTTAGCTGCTCCTTTTAAGGCAGGACTGCAATGATGTTGAAATGTGTTTTGGGGGTTAAAGTTAATTTTCTAGGCAAATATTGACTTTGCAAGTAATTGCTGTTAAGCTGATCACTCATTATGACATTCTGGAGTATATGCAAATTGCCATTAGAAAAACTGAAGCAGTAGACTTTGTAAAAATTAATATTTGTATCATTCTCAAAACATTTGGCCATGACTGTATGGATAACGTTTTAAACAAAATTTGAGTAAAAGCTGTTTTTTATAACCACCACCAGAGGAATAGCTGGAGAAATTTCTTGCAAATCTATATATATATATATATATATATATATATATATATATATATATATACATATGCATATAGTATTCAGACACCTTTAAATTTTTCGCTCTTTGTTTCATTGCAGCCATTTGTTAAATTCAAAAAAGTTCATTTTTTTTCTCATTAATGTACACTCTGCACCCCATCGTGACTGAAAAAAACATAAACGTAGAACTTTTTGAAAATATATTAAAAAAGAAAAACTGAAATGTCACATGGCCATGACCCTTTGCCCAGTATAGAGTAGAAGCACCCTTTTGAATTAGTACAGCCGTGAGTCTTCTTGGTAATGATGAAGCAAGTTTTTCACACCTGCATTTGGAGATCCCCTGCCATTCTTCCTTTCAGATCCTCTCCAGTTACGTCGGGTTGAATGGTGGACAGCCATTGTCAGGTCTCTACAGACATGTTCAATTGGGTTTAGGTCAGGGCTCTGGCTGGGCCAGTCAAGAATGGTCAAAGAGTTGCTCTGAAGCCACCCCTTTGTTATTTTATCTGTTGGCTTAGGGTCATTTTCTTGTTGGAAGTTGAACCTTCTGCCAAGTCTGAGGTTCAGAGCACTCTGGAAGAGGTTTTCATCCAGAATATCACTTTTCTTGGCAACCTTCATGTTTCCTTCAACTGCAACCAGTCGTCCTGTCCCTGCAACTGAAAAACACCTCCATAGCATGATGCTGCCACCATTATGTTTCACTGTTGGGATTGTATTGGGCAGGTGATGAGCAGTGCCTGGTTTTCTCCACACACAGCGCTTTGAATTATCACCGAAAAGTTATATCTTCATCTCATCAGACCAGAGAATCTTATTTCTGAGTCTGGGAATCCTTCATGATTTTTCTTGCAAACTCTATGCAGGTTTTTATATATCTTGCACTGAGGAGAAGCTTCCATCAGGCCACTCTGCAACATCTCCCTACTGTATCTCTGGAGCTCAGCCACAGTGATCTTGGGGTTCTTTTTTCCTCTCTCACCAAGGCTCTTGTCCCATGATTGCTCAGTTTGGCTCGACAGCCAGGTTTAGGAAGACTTCTGGTGATCCCAAACTACTGCTATTTAAGGATTATGGAGGCTACCGTGCTCTTAGGAACCTTGAGTACTTCAGAAGTTTTTTTATAACCTTGGCCAGATCTGGGTTTTGACACATTTCAGTCTCTGAGCTCATTGGGCAGTTAATTTGACCTCATGTTTCTCATTTGGTCTGGCATGCACTGTGAGCTGTGAGGTCTTATATAGATAGGTGTGTGCCTTTCCAAATCAAGTCCTACCAGTTTAATTAAACACAGCTGAACTCCAATACAGGAGTAAAACCATCTCAAGGAGGATCACAAGGAAATTGACAGCATGTGACTTAAATATGAGTGTCTGAGCAAAGGGTCTGAATAATTATGACTGATATATTTCAGTTTTTCTTTTTTAATCAATTTGCAAAAATTTCTACACTTCTGTTTTTTTTCAGTCAAGATGGGGTGCAGGGTGTACATTAATGAGAAAAAAAATGAACTTTTTTGAATTTACCAAATGGTTGCAATGCAACAAAGAGTGAGAAATGTAATATCTAATATATAAAGATGTATGTATGTCCGGGATTGGCATCTACACCGTCGCAACTACAGCCACAAAATTTTGCAGTCACATGTCTGGACCCCGAGAGCGTCATAGGCTATGTTGTGAGGCGAAATTTTAACCCTGCGCGTTCCAGTTGACCAAACAATTTTGGCCCTATCTACATAATGGGGAAAAAGTGACAGTTACCAGTTGACATTTGTGAATGAGAGGGGCTTAATGACAGCACCAAAGACTAACAGCATATACCAGCATATAGTTACTAAGGTGGGGCCCCAACATGGGATATTCACCACGCACGGGGACATGTATACACACCACACGCACACAAACAGTAACAGCAAGTGTATAGTCGCTAAGGTGCAGCCCCAACATTGGATACTCACCACGCACCCGAACACACACACACCACAAAGAGACCCACACAACACAGAGATACACACACACACCCCACGGGGACACACACACCCTATAGCGACACATGCACTCACCCCACAGGGACACAAACACACACCACAAAGAGACACACACAACACTGTGACACACACACACCACAAAGACACCATCCCCCCTACAGGGACACACACACATACCCACCCTATAGGGACACATGCACGCACCCCACAGGGACACACACACACACCCCAGGGACACACACACCACACAGACAGACAAAGATGTGCACAAATCGCCTCACACAACTCGCCTCATACGTCTGCTATCTTTAGTTTCCAAAAATAAACATCTGATTAAAAGCAGCCAATGTGCAACACATGTGCCATATATGGAATTAAGGCAGATGTCAGTCACATGAGCTGTCTATTATGTGTATGTGTGAGGTAACATATACTGCCCGGCCAGGAGGAGGGTTTACTGTTGGCTGGAGATTTATCAGGCTGCCTATAGCAACCAATCACAGCTCAGCTTCTATGTTCCTACATGTCATTAATATGACATTTTCAAATTCTATTTTCTTATAGCTAACATCAGTTATTTAATAACCCGGGCGTAGCCGGTAGTACAGCTAGTACAAAATATATATATACATACAGTGCTTTGTGAAAGTATTTGGCCCCCTTGAACTTTTCAACCTTTTGACACATTTCAGGTTTCAAAGACAAAGATATAAATTCTAATATTTTTGTGAAGAATTAACAACAAGTGGGACACAGTTGTGAAGTGGAATGAAATTTATTGGATATTTTAAACTTTTTTAACAAATAAAAAACTGAAAAGTGTGGCGTACAATATTATTCGTCCGCCTTAAGTTAATACTTTGTAGCGCCACCTTTTGCTGCGATTACAGCTGCAAGTCACTTGGGGTATGTCTCTCTCAGTTTTGCCCATCGAGAGACTGAAATTCTTGCTCATTCTTCCTTGCAGAACAGCTGGAGCTCAGTGGGGTTGGATGGAGAGTGTTCGTGAACAGCAGTTTTCAGCTCTTTCCACAGATTCTCGATTGGATTCAGGTCTGGACTTTGACTTGGCCATTCTAACACCTGGATACATTTATTTTTGAACCATTCCACTGTAGATTTTGCTTTATGTTTGGGATCATTGTCTTGTTGGATGATAAATCTCCGTCCCAGTCTCAGGTCTTTTACAGACTCCAACAGGTTTTCTTCCAGAATGGTCCTGTATTTGGCTCCATCCATCTTCCCATCAATTTTAACCATCTTCCCTGTCCCTGCTGAAGAAAAGCAGGTCCAAACCATGATGCTGCCACCACCATGTTTGACAGTGGGGATGTTTTTTTGAGGGTGATGAGCTGTGTTGTTTTTATGCTAAACATATCGTTTTGCATTGTGGCCAAAAGGTTTGATTTTGTTTTCATCTGACCAGAGCACCTTATTCCACATGTTTGGTGTCTCCCAGGAGGCTTGTGGCAAACTTCAAACGAGACTTTTTATGGATATCTTTGAGAAATGGCTTTCTTTTTGCCACTCACCCATAAAGGCCAGATTTGTGCAGTGTATGACTATGGACAAACTCTCCCACCTTAGCTGTAGATCTCTGCAGTTCATCCAGAGTGATCATGGGCCTTTTGGCTGCATCTCTGATCAGTCTTCTCCTTGTTTGAGATGAAAGTTTAGAGGGACGGCCGGGTCTTGTTAGATTTGCAGTGGTCTGATACTTCTTCCATTTCAATATGATCGCTTGCACAGTGCTCCTTGAGATGCTTAAAACTTGGGAAATCTTTTTGTACCCAAATCCAGCTTTAAATTTCGCCACAACAGTATCATGGACCTGGCTGGTGTGTTCCTTGGTCTTCATGATGCGTTTTGCATTTAAAACAGAACCCTTACACTATCACAGAGCAGATGCATTTATATGGAGACTTGATTACACACAGGTGGATTCTGTTTATCATTACCAGTCATTTTAGGACAACATTGGATCATTCAGAAATCCTCACCGAACTTCTGGAGTGAGTTTGCAGCACTCAAAGTGAAGGGGCCGAATAATATTGCACGCCCCCTTTCCAGTTTCTTATTTGTTAAAAAAGTTTAAAATATCAAATATCGTTCCACTTCACGATTGTGTCCCACTTGTTGATTATTCACAAAAAAATATAATTTATATATATATGAAGCTGGATGATTGGGGATGTTGTGTTTGGAATCAAATTCTTGCAACAACACTTATTTAAATGAAACTTGGCAAATACGTCACAAACAAGATGTGAAAATGGCAACAAATTACAGACATAGCGGCAAAGCACAAAGGAAATTTGACAACAGTGACGAATGGAATTTCAGATTTTGTAGATCAGAGATTTGAATTTTGGAAATAGAACACTAACAATACATGAAAAATTACACCTAGCCATAAAGAAAGATTTATGCATGAATTCATATTTGATGGAACATTATTGGAGCAATATAATGGGAAACATGGCAAAGTGCAATCACTGTGAAACAATGTCCCCTAAAGCTAAACAGCATTATGTGTAAGTTTTTTAGTAGCTATTCTGCTGCAATTCAGCTATGAAATTTAAAATCATATAGAGTATAGAACGTTTCCATTCATTGAACAAAATAGCTATAAGTTGGTAAAAGGTCAACTATAGTTGTGAGCATGTAAGTCCCATAGTTACCCTTTAAATGCTTGTTAAAAAAAACACAATACAGACAGGGTGCTGATGCTGAAAAAGCATTAATTCCCAGAATGTGTTAACCATATACAGGCTTAAAGATTAAATAAGACATGTCAGGGATTAATATGTGACCTTCACTGTAAACAGAAGTCCTCAAGGAAGGATGCAGGTGTCAGCTATAGGGTACAGCTGAAAATTGGAGCATTCCTAAACATTGAGAGAGATGGGGGTTTGGTTAGAGGAGGGCAAAGTTTTGCCCACAGGCAAAATCTTGCCCACTGGCTACTCCAGTCCAGCCCACGGACCTAGACAGCTAGATGTCTGTCACCAGATTCCTGCGGGCCACACTATGCCTATATCACCACTATCTGCATCCATTTAGCATTGAATACATTAAAGGAAGATGATGCTGTCAGTTCTGTCTTCCACCAATTACCATGTGCAACTGAGACAGCAGATGTAATAATGTCATTGCATCTGCTGTGACAGTGTACTGAAGACTAGAATAAAGCACATCACTGTAGGCCTGAGCAGTAGGTTAAGTATGTGGTGTCTTTTTTTCTATGCGTGGATATACAAAAAAGTGCTGGGTTGGGTCTTATACTGTATATAGGGGCTATGTGGGTGCTCATAATGTATATAACAGGCCATGTGAGTGCCCTTAGTGTGCACAATGAAGTATGAATAGATATAAGCGGTCTGGTTAGAAGCTCTTTGGGCACAAATGTCAGGAGGCTCAGATGTTATTAAACAGACCTTTATTTCTTCCCCTCCACAGCTCCATAACGCGTTTCGATAGAAATGCTATCTTCATCAGGTGGTGCTTTAATAACATCTGAGCCTCTTGACATTTCTGCCCAAAGTGCTTCTAACCAGACCGCTAATATCTATTCATACTGAAATCATTCCCTCGTTGAGGGAGAAGCGGTAGGAGCAGCTGGGCACTGTTCACTGGATCACCGCAAGGACCTGGCGTCGCCTGGCAACAGGATCTAACACTTGAGGACCTGCGGTGACGCAATTTCCGGCAGCCGTACCACGTGACCGGATGGCCAATATATCCGGAGAAGCGGTGGTGAAGTGAGGAGGAGAAGCCCAGCAGGGGCCATTACAAAGTAGTACACCGGGTTGTGCAGGTTTTGCACAACCCTACAAGGTGAGTGGCCACCTGTACCATGCCACAAGATAATCATTGGTATTCCTACACATTGCGCCCCTTCTTTTCTTTTATTTTGCATCTTAGTGTGCGCAAGGAAACTGAGGGCTTATACTTTGCATAATGGGACCATCAGGGGACTCATACTGTATATGTGGCTATGTGGGGGCTCATACTATCTATAAGGAGATTATTTGTGGGTTGTGTATGGAAGTTCATATTTAATATACAGGGGCTATGTGGGGGCTCATACTGTGTATAATCAAATTTTTTGTGTACTCATACTGTCGATAGTGGTTCATACTGTGAATAAGGAAGCTATGTGGGGACTTATACTATATATACAGGGGCTATGTTAGGGCTCATACTTTGTATATAGAAGATAAAAAAGCCAAGAAGCCAGTGCTGCCTATGGTTAGCACGCAATACAAAAAGTGCATGTGAACATATTAATTTCTAACTGTACTTTAAACTGAGACATTTGGCAAACAATTGATCAATTCTTTGAGCTACCCCGCCACGTCACGGCATTCTCAGATGGGGTAGTCCTACTCTACATTTTTTAATACGCTGTGCCATTACGACCCCCTGAATGCATTAAAAGCAGAACCATATCAAATGCACACGTACCTGAAGCATTACTGAACTACTCCCATGCCACTGCCAACCGTCAAGGCATTCTCAGATAGGGTGGTCCTACTCTATCATTTTTAATTTTTATTGTGTCATAAGACTGCTGGTTGGGCAGCGTGGGGGTCAGATCTGATAATGTCCGGATGTCATGTCCGGACCTGGTCTGCCTTTATCTGCGCTGCTTTTCTGGCGTCATGGGTGGCTCAAAAGATTTTATAATCTTTTGCTAAATGTCATAAAAATTTTTTACAATTTGGAAGCAATATGTGTATTTACACAATGTTTATATTTCCTGGCAGTGCTGTTGCCTTTTGTTTTTTCCCTGAGAATGGTCTAGTGGCGGACCACCACTTTGCCGTGCACGCCAGATTTTGTCTGTTTCCATCTGTATTGACACTAGTATTCTTGGTAACTGTTCACACATGGTTATCACACCCAACCCTCAGGCTTAGTTAATTTTGCTTCATTCACCTGAACCTAACCTTCTTTTAACCATGAAGGCTATTCTGGTGCAGTGAGGGTTAACTTTGAAAACCCCAGACATTTGTGATGTAGGCTGCAGGTGCAGGGGCCTAGGTTACCTTAAATCACTTGTACTCACCTGCACCTTGGAAGCATAAGGTGAGTGCAAGCTTTATATGGTCCATTTTATGTTTATGTTTGAGGTCTTATGACAAAATAAAAATTAAAAATGATAGAGTAGGACCACCCTATCTGAGAATGCCTTGACGTTTGGCAGGGTGGCTCAAAAGATTTTATAATCTTTTGCTAAATGTCTCAAATTTTTTTTACAGTTTGGAAGCAATATGTGTATTTACTAGGGTACAGAGAGACTAAGAGGAGCACCACAATATAAGGATAAATTAAATCCAGGTGCTCACCATGCCACGGTACTCCCAATGTATGTATAAGAAAAAGACGTGGCATAAAAAGTGGGAGCACACAGGTATATAGTAAAGAATATCTATTATATAAAACCCGAAGGCCACTTCCGCCCAAAATCCGCTTCCGCTTCCGTGATGGCCTCCCTCCTGTGTCCAACTCCGGAACCGGAAGCACCAGACCCACGAGCGGCGCCACCGGCCCTGCACAGAGCCCCGTCTGCGGCCGCCCACATCCCGCCCACAGCCCTGCAGCTCACCGCCCACCAACATCCGCCAACCGGCCCGGAACGAGTGTGGGGCCTCCGCCGGCACAGCTCCCAGTCCTGCCGCTCTCTCCACAGACCGGCTGACGCTCCTCCATCACCCAGCTAGCCCCGCCCACACTCCGCCCCCGGCCTCCGGAACCGCCAACAGCACTGCCGCTGCCCGCCGCCCGCCAACAGCCCAGTAAGTCTTCCGCCACCCTGCCTCCGCTCTCCTCTGCACCCTCCAGCCCTGCTCTGCACCCTCCAGCCCTGCTCTGCACCCTCCAGCCCTGCTCTGCACCCTCCAGCCCTGCTCTGCACCCTCCAGCCCTGCTCTGCACCCTCCAGCCCTGCTCTGCACCCTCCAGCCCTGCTCTGCACCCTCCAGCCCTGCTCTGCACCCTCCAGCCCTGCTCTGCACCCTCCAGCCCTGCTCTGCACCCTCCAGCCCTCACTGCTGACCCCTGAGCCCTCACTGCTGACCCCTGAGCCCTCACTGCTGACCCCTGAGCCCTCACTGCTGACCCCTGCGCCCTCACTGCTGACCCCTGGCGCCCTGCCACTGCTGACCACCTCACTGCTGACCAGCCCTCACTGCTGACCCCTGAGCCCTCACTGCTGACCCCTGAGCCCTCACTGCTGACCCCTGAGCCCTCACTGCTGACCCCTGAGCCCTCACTGCTGACCCTGAGCCCTCACTGCTGACCCCTGAGCCCTCACTGCTGACCCCTGAGCCCTCACTGCTGACCCTGAGCCCTCACTGCTGACCCCTGAGCCCTCACTGCTGACCCCTGAGCTGCGCCCTCACTGCTGACCACTGAGCCTGCGCCCTCACTGCTGACCACTGAGCCCTCACTGCTGACCCCTGAGCCCTCACTGCTGACCCCTGCGCCCTCACTGCTGACCCCTGCGCCCTCACTGCTGACCCCTGAGCCCTCTCTGCTGACCCCTGAGCCCCTCACTGCTGACCCCTGCAGCCTTCACTGCTGACCCCTGAGCCCCCTCACTGCTGACCCCTGCGCCCTCACTGCTGACCCCTGCGCCCTCACTGCTGACCCCCTCGGCCCCTCACTGCTGACCCCTGCGCCCTCACTGCTGACCCCTGCGCCCTCACTGCTGACCCCTGCGCCCTCACTGCTGACCCCTGCGCCCTCACTGCTGACACCCTGCGCCCTCACTGCTGACCCCTGCGCCCTCACTGCTGACCCCTGCGCCCTCACTGCTGACCCCTGAGCCCTCACTGCTGACCCCTGAGCCCTCACTGCTGACCCCTGAGCCCTCACTGCTGACCCCTGAGCCCTCACTGCTGACCCCTGAGCCCTCACTGCTGACCCCTGAGCCCTCACTGCTGACCCCTGAGCCCTCACTGCTGACCCCTGAGCCCTCACTGCTGACCCCACTGAGCCCTCACTGCTGACCCCTGAGCCCTCACTGCTGACCCCTGAGCCCTCACTGCTGACCCCTGAGCCCTCACTGCTGACCCCTGAAGCCCTCACTGCTGACCCCTGAGCCCTCACTGCTGACCCCTGAGCCCTCACTGCTGACCCCTGAGCCCTCACTGCTGACCCCTGAGCCCTCACTGCTGACCCCTGAGCCCTCACTGCTGACCCCTGAGCCCTCACTGCTGACCCCTGAGCCACCGCCCTCACTGCTGACCCCTTGAGCCACCGCCCTCACTGCTGACCCCTGAGCCACCGCCCTCACTGCTGACCCCTGAGCCACCGCCCTCACTGCTGACCCCTGAGCCACCGCCCTCACTGCTGACCCCCTGAGCCACCGCCCTCACTGCTGACCCCTGAGCCACCGCCCTCACTGCTGACCCCCTAGCCACCGCCCTCACTGCTGACCCCTGAGCCACCGCCCTCACTGCTGACCCCTCAGGCTGCGCCCTCACTGCTGACCCCTCAGCTGCGCCCTCACTGCTGACCCCTCAGGCTGCGCCCTCACTGCTGACCCCTCAGCTGCGCCCTCACTGCTGACCCCTCAGGCTGCGCCCTCACTGCTGACCCCTGCGCCCTCACTGCTGACCCCTGCGCCCTCACTGCTGACCCCTGCGCCCTCACTGCTGACCCCTGCGCCCTCACTGCTGACCCCTGCGCCCTCACTGCTGACCCCTGCGCCCTCACTGCTGACCCCTGCGCCCTCACTGCTGACCCCTGAGCCTACCGCCCTCACTGCTGACCCCTGAGCCACCCACCTCACTGCTGAACCCCTGAGCCCCAACGCCCTCACTGCTGACCCCTGAGCCACCGCCCTCACTGCTGACCCCTGAGCCACCGCCCTCACTGCTGACCCCTGAGCCACCGCCCTCCACTGCTGACCCCTGAGCCACCGCCCTCACTGCTGACCCCTGAGCCACCGCCCTCACTGCTGACCCCTGAGCCACCGCCCTCACTGCTGACCCCTGAGCCACCGCCCTCACTGCTGACCCCTGAGCCACCGCCCTCACTGCTGACCCCTGAGCCACCGCCCTCACTGCTGACCCCTGAGCCACCGCCCTCACTGCTGACCCCTGAGCCACCGCCCTCACTGCTGACCCCTGAGCCACCGCCCCTCACTGCTGACACCCTGACCACCCGCCCTCACTGCTGACCCCTCAGGCTGCGCCCTCACTGCTGACCCCTCAGGCTGCGCCCTCACTGCTGACCCCTCAGGCTGCGCCCTCACTGCTGACCCCTGCGCCCTCCACTGCTGACCCCTGCGCCCTCACTGCTGACCCCTGCGCCCTCACTGCTGACCCCTGCGCCCTCACTGCTGACCCCTGCGCCCTCACTGCTGACCCCTGCGCCCTCACTGCTGACCCCTGCGCCCTCACTGCTGACCCCTGCGCCCTCACTGCTGACCCCTGCGCCTCACTGCTGACCCCTGCGCCCTCACTGCTGACCCCTGCGCCCTCACTGCTGACCCCTGCGCCCTCACTGCTGACCCCTGCGCCCTCACTGCTGACCCCTGCGCCCTCACTGCTGACCCCTGAGCCCTCACTGCTGACCCCTGCGCCCTCACTGCTGACCCCTGCGCCCTCACTGCTGACCCCTGCGCCCTCACTGCTGACCCCTGCGCCCTCACTGCTGACCCCTGCCTGCATCGCCCTCACTGCTGACCCCTGCGCCCTCACTGCTGACCCCTGCGCCCTCACTGCTGACCCCTGCCCCCTCACTGCTGACCCCTGCCCCCTCACTGCTGACCCCTGCCCCCTCACTGCTGACCTCCCCTGCCCCCTCACTTGCTGACCCCTGCCCCCTCACTGCTGACCCCTGAGCCCTCACTGCTGACCCCTGAGCCACCGCCCTCACTGCTGACCCCTGAGCCACCGCCCTCACTGCTGACCCCTGAGCCACCGCCCTCACTGCTGACCCCTGAGCCACCGCCCTCACTGCTGACCCCTGAGCCACCGCCCTCACTGCTGACCCCTGAGCCACCGCCCTCACTGCTGACTGACCCCTGAGCCACCGCCCTCACTGCTGACCCCTGACCACCGCCCTCACTGCTGACCCCTGACCCCGACGCCCTCACTGCTGACCCCTCAGGCTGCGCCCTCACTGCTGACCCCTCAGCTGCGCCCTCACTGCTGACCCCTCAGGCTGCGCCCTCACTGCTGACCCCTCAGGCTGTGCCCTCACTGCTGACCCCTCAGGCTGCGCCCTCACTGCTGACCCCTGCGCCCTCACTGCTGACCCCTGCGCCCTCACTGCTGACCCCCCTGCGCCCTCACTGCTGACCCCTGCGCCCTCACTGCTGACCCCTGCGCCCTCACTGCTGACCCCTGCGCCCTCACTGCTGACCCCTGCGCCCTCACTAGCTGACCCCTGCGCCCTCACTGCTGACCCCTGCGCCCTCACTGCTGACCCCTGAGCCCTCACTGCTGACCCCTGAGCCACCGCCCTCACTGCTGACCCCCTCAGCCACCCCGCCCTCACTGCTGACCCCTGAGCCACCGCCCTCACTGCTGACCCCTGAGCCACCGCCCTCACTGCTGACCCCTCAGCTGCGCCCTCACTGCTGACCCCTCAGGCTGCGCCCCTCACTGCTGACCCCCTCAGGCTGCGCCCTCACTGCTGACCCCTGCGCCCTCACTGCTGACCCCTGCGCCCCTCACTGCTGACCCCTGCGCCCTCACTGCTCTGACACCCTTGCGCCTGCGCCCTCACTGCTGACCCCTGCGCCCTCACTGCTGACCCCTGCGCCCTCACTGCTGACCCCTGCGCCCTCACTGCTGACCCCTGCGCCCTCACTGCTGACCCCTGCGCCCTCACTGCTGACCCCTGCGCCCTCACTGCTGACCCCTGAGCCACCGCCCTCACTGCTGACCCCTGAGCCACCGCCCTCACTGCTGACCCCTGAGCCACCGCCCTCACTGCTGACCCCTGAGCCACCGCCCTCACTGCTGACCCCTGAGCCACCGCACTCACTGCTGACCCCTGAGCCACCGCACTCACTGCTGACCCCTGAGCCACCGCACTCACTGCTGACCCCTGAGCCACCTGTACACACACAATTAATTTCACCGCACTCCCCTAACTATTACTAAATAAACTATATATATATATTCTAGACTACCCGATTCTTCAGAATCGGGCTGCCATCTAGTACATATATAATTTTATTCACACATATCCAGACAGAATATTAAAAACAATTAAAAACCACAATCAAGGGTTCCCGTGCTTGATAAAGCGAACCAAATGTGCTCATGAACATCAGATAACGAACCCACAGTATACAAAGTTCCAAGGTAACATAGTGCTATATAACAGAACATACAGTGCAATTATGAAGGGCAATATAAATTTAACAAGTCAATTGCAGCTGATACTATTGGTTCTGGTTATGTGCAGTGTTACCTTTAGGCTGGCATTCATTTTGGTTTCTATTATGATGCTATTTTCTATACAACCTTCTAACTAGATTCTCTAGCCTAATATTTGCCTGGGGTGACCATTGCACTCTCCAGCCTATATTGACTGTGTGTCTATATGCATCTTGCTTTGTGTGCACACCATTTAGGACGTGTTAAGTACCAGCATATGCTTAATTACTTGTAACATCTAACGTATGAGACCACTTAGTGCATCTCGCAGTAATGTGATACTTACAATTGTAGTGCCATCCTGGAATATTATTTCCATTTACCTTACATGAGTACAGGGAGATCTATATTTGTTTACTCCCATGTCTGGGATAATGTACTGAATGTGTATTGATAACCCACTTATATGCCATTTCTCAGTGCAATTGCTTATACGGGTCCATAAAAAGGGTATGCACTTTAATTTGCTACAATTTGGTAGTTGATACTTGATATATGATATCTGCATTATACAGTTTATTATGTATACAGACCTGCTGACATACAATAGTATCAGCTGCAATTGACTTGTTAAATTTATATTGCCCTTCATAATTGCACTGTATGTTCTGTTATATAGCACTATGTTACCTTGGAACTTTGTATACTGTGGGTTCGTTATCTGATGTTCATGAGCACATTTGGTTCGCTTTATCAAGCACGGGAACCCTTGATTGTGGTTTTTAATTGTTTTTAATATTCTGTCTGGATATGTGTGAATAAAATTATATATGTATATTCTTTACTATATACCTGTGTGCTCCCACTTTTTATGCCACGTCTTTTTCTTATACATATATTTACTAGGGTGACCACAAAAAATCAATGTCGGAATTTTGTCCGTCTGAACCCCACAAAACAATTCCCCTTTCCACATATTGAAATAGCCAAAATTTAACCCGTGCCGCTCGTCACTCAAAGTTTGATAAAATCCACATTTTTGGCCAAAAAGCTGACATATGGAGCCATAACTCCAGAACGGTAAATAATAAAAACACGTTTAATATCTCAAAAGAAAGCTAATGTTGTTCTTCAAAATTTATATTTTATACATAATTGTTATTTTAAGTCAAACTGAGTTACAATAGCTTTTAGCCCCAAGAACGTGACCTGGTACCACTAGGAGCATACTTCGTATATTTTGTTATGAAGTGATAAATTTTTTTTTTTGGTATATTTTTGAGTTTAAAGTAGAAATATAATAAAAAAACAAGTAATACTGATAAGTCTAATGATATTTTTATTTTAAAATATAAAAATGAGGTATATAATACATACAATACAGACAGAAAAGATACAGACGTAGTACCTACATGAGTTGATAATTTTCCATGGTTATCTACCGTATATACTCGTGTATAAGCCGACCCGTGTATAAGCCGACCCCCCTACTTTTGCCCCCAAAAACTGGGAAAACGTATTGACTCGCGTATAAGCCGAGGGTGGACTCCAGCACAGGTATACAACCCCCAGCAGTGAGGTATACAGCAGCCTCCCCAGTGGTAGTATACAGCAGCAGCCCCAGTGGTAGTATACAGCAGCCCCAGAGGTATATACAGCCCCATATGCAGCCCCAGAGGTATATGCAGCCCCATATGCAGCCCCAGAGGTATATGCAGCCCCATATGCAGCCCCAGAGGTATATGCAGCCCCATATGCAGCCCCAGAGGTATATGCAGCCCCATATGCAGCCCCAGAGGTATATGCAGCCCCATATGCAGCCCCAGAGGTATATGCAGCCCCATATGCAGCCCCAGAGGTATATGCAGCCCCATATGCAGCCCCAGAGGTATATGCAGCCCCATATGCAGCCCCAGAGGTATATGCAGCCCCATATGCAGCCCCAGAGGTATATGCAGCCCCAGAGGTATATGCAGCCCCAGAGGTATATGCAGCCCCATATGCAGCCCCAGAGGTATATGCAGCCCCAGAGGTATATGCAGCCCCAGAGGTATATGCAGCCCCAGAGGTATATGCAGCCCCAGAGGTATATGCAGCCCCATATGCAGCCCCAGAGGTATATACAGCAGCAGCAGCCCCAGCCCCAGGGCTGTATACAGCAGCAGCAGCCCCAGCCCCAGGGCTGTATACAGCAGCAGCCCCAGGGCTGTATACAGCAGCAGCCCCAGGGCTGTATACAGCCGCAGCCCCAGGGCTGTATACAGCCGCAGCCCCAGGGCTTTATACAGCAGCAGCCCCAGGGCTGTATACAGCCGCAGCCCCAGGGCTGTATACAGCCGCAGCCCCGGAGGTATACAGGCCCCCCATCAAGTTCCAGGGCCCCCCCCACTTGCGCGCCAGCCTGTAAGGTAAATTCATACTTACCGGTGTCCAGTCGCGCCGCCCGCAGCTGCCGACATGACGATTCCGGGCTCCATTCAGCGTGTCTTCCCGCGGCTTCCTGTAGTCGCGGGCAATGACGTCATTGCCCGCGACTACAGGAAGCCGCGGGAAGACACGCTGAATGGAGCCCGGAATCGTCATGTCGGCAGCTGCGGGCGGCGCGACTGGACACCGGTAAGTATGAATTTACCTTACAGGCTGGCGCGCAAGTGGGGGGGGGCCCTGGAACTTGATGGGGGGCCTGTATACCTCCGGGGCTGCGGCTGTATTTTTTTTTTTTTTTTTGATACTCGCGTATAAGCCGAGGGGGGACTTTTCAGCCCAAATTTTGGGCTGAAAAACTCGGCTTATACGCGAGTATATACGGTAATCTATTCTAGAGCTTTTGTTAAAGTAGTTTTTGAAATGTCAGAATATAATGCTCGGCATTTGCTTACAACTTGCAGGACATATTGCTTTTGTTCTTCATCTTTTGTCAGAAGGTCGTTAAAGTCGGTTATTAATTTAACACCATGCTCAGCCATATATGGTAATAACCAGCTAAAAGGGAAGTAATAATTATGTGTAATAATTTTCACAAAACCTTGTATTATAGGTCAGTTCACAACTATGCTTGTAGGTGGTAATAGCTTTTTTATGACTGGTAAATTATCAATGCACTGTCACTTTAATAATGTAATTTTTCCATATATAAAGACAATGGTTTTTTAGAAATTATCATTGAAATTGATATATTAATTATACACTAATATGAGTCACTAATTATGTCTAAATTTATAACTATATACATATATATTGTAATTTATATTGTATATTTTGTATTATTTTATGTTTAGGCATATGCACTGTCACTTTAAATATTCACTCAATATGATTTTTTAATTATCATGTTTAAATATATGTATTATGATTTGTATAATTTGTATAAATTATAGTGTATGGTTTTTATATATATATATATATGCACTGTCACTTTAATATTAAGATAACTAACACTTCATTGATAATGTAGTGGTAATCAGATTGTTATGGTCACATACTATGTATGGTAATACCAGGTTATAGGGATGCTTTTGCAACCATTATGATCAGGTGAGGAGTTGTGAACAAAAGTATAAATAAATAGTGGAAAGAGTATTAACATCATCCATTTTATATGAACAACAGTGAAATAACACAATATTATCCCAGTAGCTGTAGACAATAATATGGCACATCATAATATGAGCCCGTAGCTGCAGGAGTAGAAGTGAACGATTCAATCTAGTTCCCAGCCCTAAAGAGTAAACAACACAGCCGCCACGAGTGCGCATGACAGGCTCGACACACACCCAGACTCGGCACCGGTCACGTGACCCGCTGGCACGCAGAAACGCTTGCTTGCGGTTCACGGGCAGGATGTGCGAGTTCTGGCTTGACACGTGGCGTGCGAGTCGGAAGTGATGCGCCGATTGGATGGCAGCTGCAAAGTGTTAGCGATTATTACAGGGTATATAAAAAGCAGTGATGTAGGAGCAAGGTTACACCCTGAGGAAGGAGACGAAACGGACGTTGGCGGTGGGGGTGCCAGGACTGCGGTTATAAACAACACTTAACCAGGTATGAGACACTAAATAGGAAACTAGGAAGGCACGAGGGCAGCAGTACACAGTGTAACTCTGATTAGAAGGGACACCATTAGTGCATAGGCGTGCATATATAATTGTGGCTTGTATTAAGGATAGGGGCCAGTGCACAGGTGCTCTGGAATTGTAAGAGACAAGAGTGTTAAGACACACACTTGAGTGTATGGCTGCCTGAAGTGATAAAATGAACAAATAAATAGTATTCCCCTATATACCTGGTATCACCGGTTACTGTATAATTTATACTGTAGAAATATTGATTTAAGCGGTTTCAGTCCTGGACCTAGATATAAATCATTTTATGTTATCAGGATACTCCTATGTAATTATTATTTTTAATGTTTTTTATGGAATATTTATAAATTAATGACTAATAAAGTGATCACTTAAAAATAGAAATTGTACTCATTATTCATCTGAGAGCCCTTGATAGGGAATTCTGGGTGATTTTGAAGTGGTTCAGCCATATCATTAACTACTTTTAATGTTTTGACAATTTTCAATCCTTCTTGGAAGTCATTATTTTGAGGCCAGGTATTTGGATTTTGTCTTAGGAAATCTGTTTTTATATTAATTCTGTCAAAGAATGGAAACGTTTCTTTGGTAAGTAAATTTACCAATCCTCCATCAACTACCTCTTTTAATTTTTCTTTCCTAACTTTTGGATTTACAACCCTAGCGTGCTCTGATGGGGTTGTAAATCCAAAAGTTAGGAAAGAAAAACTAAAAAAATTAAAAATATAAAAATAAATGGACACTCTTAAACCTAAAGGGTTAAATCTATTAACAGAGATTATATCATAATGTTGCTACTGTTATCTAATTGTCGGGTTAAATCCTTTTATTTGGTTTTGTATATATTCTGGATCTCCTGTTTTTTTACCCACAGTCCTGACATATGTTTATGACTATGTATTGAGTACCATTGCTTGAATATATGATAAATGAAGGATTGATATGATACATCTAATAATACCACTGTCAGTTCATTCCAGGAATGAGGCTATCCATATGACTTTCTGCTGTTTTCTTTGTTTCTTCCTATCTGCCCAATGCTATAAATATACATTTAATTTTAGTAACTGTATCACTCTTCAAATAGAACATATTTCTGAAAAACTATCATCAATTCAGGGGATAGAACACGCTTTGGACCCCCTAACATTATCTTTTATTGTGGCGACCCCCTAAGCTTATTTCATATATCTCATACTGCGGTATAACTCACATTCAATAGGTATACATTGAATTACTATTTCAGATTCTTACTGAAGTCTATTGATGGCATACACCTGATGCATGATGCACCCTGAACTGGTTAATGCAGTTCATGAACCATTTCGGTATGTAGTTAAAGTCAATTGATGGCACACGCCTGTCGCGTGCAGTTCTTTGCACTGTATCATAATGTAGTTGAAGTTAAGTGATGGCACGCGCCCATCGCGTGCAGTTCATTTGTACTGTTTCAGAATGTAGCTAAAGTGATGGCACGTGCTTGTCGCGTGCTGATCATTGAACTCCTAAACATAGAATGTAGTCGCTGTTAATTGATGGCGCGCACCTGTCGCGTGTAGCTTGTTATACTTTAGGAAAAGAGCTCGCTTATCTTGAGCTCCTATGAAACATTGTTTCAAAATGTAGCAAGCTCTGATCTCCGGCACACGCTAGTCATGTGCTGGCCATTAGCTCACCATATAGTTTCCCTGATACAAAGAAAAGAGAAAAAAGGAGATTTTCAGCTTCTGTCTCATCCCCAGTTCAATTCTCTTAGACCCTCAAGGTTCCTAAAGAGTTTTTTAAGAATTTTTAAAGTTTTTTTAAATATTAGAGAACAAAGATTCCTGTTTTTAGAGTTATTCTTATCTCAATGGGAAATAAATATATTTTTTATCCCATTCAAATACATGAATAATAATGAATATAAAATAGATTGCTTACCAAGTATGTTTTATTGATTATAAGTATCAGAATTTAGAACATAATACATGTATACATAGATCTTACAAATTCTTATGAACTTTTTTAATCAAAAGTAGGTTTTTAATGACTCTTTTTAATTTTTTTCAATAATATTTCGTTTTTATTATATTTATTCAATTTTTATTGTGTATAAATTTCCCAATTAAATTACATAAACGTTTTTATTAAATAAATATTATTAAATAAACATTTTTTTATAGAAATTTTCTCAGACGCAATTCAGAAGCATGACCCCTAAATATTCCCAAACAGCCTATTAAGAGAAGCAAAGAGAATAATACAAAATTATTTTTCATGTTATTATCCAATTATTTTTCACTATTATGTAGTTATAATTTTTTCCCTCTCAATCCTACACTTATCACTCACGAGCTACTGTTTTTCCACATTTTTATATATTTTAATAGATTTTTATATTTTTATTTATTATACACACCGGTGCATTTTGTACGATGCACATATATGTATCCACAGAACATATGGCTTACCCCTTTTTTCATGTCATTACTTCCACACCGATATAGATTAGGTACTCATCACCAACAGCACGGTTTCATTTTTCAAATACCGGGTTGGTTCCCCTAGCTAATATCCCTTCAGTTCAGTTGTTTCTCTTTTCACTATTACCTTTTCTCACATTTTGACACACAAGTTCGATCACTGTCTCATCCACACAGCATTAGAAATAATTTTCCCATCGTTTTTTTTCCCTCTTTTCTCCGTTTTCCTTATAAATTTGTTTTTCCTTCCTTTAATTGTCTGATGGTTATATAGATTTTTGTAATACACTACCGACACCCATACAGATCATTGCCAATGTGTTGTTTTCATTATCTGACAGAATTTACATTACACTGTTTGTAAACATTGTAACGTCATAACGAGTACCCTCCCCATACAGTGACGTATTTGTAGGTGGACTGAGATCATGTTTTGGTGCTTTTTTGGGTTTAAAAAGGATTGTCTGCAGTGTAATCATGTCATTCCCAGAGGAAGGAGCTGGGATTTGGGCTCCGAAACGTGTCGGAATACAGCAGAAAATAATTCATTCAAAGCATTCCGGTGTCTTTGATACTTCTTTGTGGCAGCAGCGCGGACCTGGAGGCGCTTGGTCCTGGAGAGAGTTCGTATTCCCACATCGTGGAAGTGCGGTCCTTGCGGCAGCTGCTAAGTTTGAGCGATCAAGCTAGTTGTGAGCTTCACAACCAAACCAGGTGAGCAGATTTTATGCTACACGTTATCTATCTCTTAAGTGGGATAAGACCCTATGCGCATTCTCATTTTTATAGACAAACATGAAGTTGATATCACCAACCATTCCCATTTTATTTAGGTGCATCTATATAAATTGCTCACCTTGTATATAAATCAGGATTGTATGGGGGTTTATACTTTACATAGGGGGCTGTGTGGAGTCTCATACTGTATATAGTGTAACTGTGTTGGGGCTTATAATTTACATAGAGGTGCTCATATTGTGTGTAGGGGGAAGTGTGTGGCTAATGATGTATATAGGGGTATATGTGGGATTAAAGTTTATATAGGGGTGCTGTGTATTAGCTCATGTTATATATAGGAGATGTCAGCTTTACAGATGAGTGAACCTTTTGAAGTTCAGTTCGGTTTGCCGAACTTCCAGAAGTTCACCAAATAGATCAGCAAACAGTTCACCAAACCTGATAAACCCCATTAAAATCATTGTGAGGCAAAATCAAAAGCAAAGAAAACACTTTCTAAGGAGCCTTAAAGCTACCAACCACAGCTCAAACCATTTTACAGTGAAGCTCAGCTGTTTGGGTACAGACATTAGCTTCCTACACTATTATTTACCAAGCTTCAGCATTGGTGTCACCCTGCTTCCGGGTCCATTCATTAACTTCAAACATAGTCTCTACTCCCCCAATGATTGGTTAAAGTCAGACTCTGACAGCATCTGTGATTGGTTGCCAGCATGGCAACCAAATGGACGTTAGATTACAGTAAAAATAACTAACTGAAAAAATAGGTGTGTGGTCCCCCCACTAATTCTGATACCAGCCAAGATAAAGTATACAGCTGTGGATTTACTATTCTTACTCTGGGAAGGCACAGAGTTATTGCCCCCAGCAGAATAAGAATAACAATCTGCAGCTGCCCCAGAATATAGCATCTTTCATTGGAAGCACCATATCCTGGCCCTTTGTCCTGGCTCTTCTTTAAATTAGCAATGTTGAGGCATCTATGACATTCCCATAGCCAGCCAGACTCATAACCTAGCCAGTCTCCAGACCTTAAACCCACTGAAAACTTCTGGAGGGAGCTGAAGCTCCAAGTTGCCAAGCGACAGCCTCAAATTCTTAATAATTTAGAGATGACTGCAAAGAGGAGTGGACCAAAATTCCTCCTGACATGTGCAAAAACCTTATCATCAACAACTAGATATGTCTGACTGCTGTGATTGCCAACCAGGGTTTTGCCACCAAATATTAAGCCTTGTTTGCCAGATGGATGAAATACTTATTTCTCTCTGCAAAACGCAAATAACTTTATATAATTTAGAAAATGTGATTTTTTAAAATTTTATTCTGATATTTTATCGCTGTTAAAATTAAGCTACCCTGCTTCTGGTTCCGGTTGTGTCTACAGTAGGAACTTAGAGGGAACACTCCCACTGCCCCCCACCATGACCACAGAATAAAAGAGGCTGAACTGAGGATTTCAAATCCTGTAGATGTGATTATCTCCCTTTCTGACCATCTGCAACACTTTTCCTATGCATATGACAACATGAGGGAGAAAGTCGACGACCTGGAAAACAGTTCCAAGTGGAATAATCTGAGAATTGTAGGGCTACCAGAATATGTGCTGCATGGACAGCTGGACAGCTTACGTGAATAGGAACTACTGAGTGTGCTAGACCTGGATCACAACTGCAGAGTGGAGAGGGTGCACAGGGTAGGCCTGCCGAGAGATCAAGCTGGTCCCAGTGACAAAGAGCAGTTGTCGACCACCCGCACCAGACAAATCATCATCAAATTTCTTGACTACAACAATAAGGAGGAGATACTAAGAGCTTTCCATGAAAAATTTCAGCCACTACAGGTCAAAGGTTACTATTCAGTGACTACTCAGCTGAAGTGACGAGAAGGAGAAAGGCATTTAGCAAAGTATGCACGGCTCTATTTCCTCGGAAGATACGCTTTGATCTCCTATACCCAGCCACCCTTAAAGTGCGACGAATGGATGGCTTCTTTGCTTTCTTCAAAAACCATGAGGAGGCAGAAACACAGCTACTGAAGGCAATGGACAACAAAGAGGTGCCGAGGAATGGAACCAGAGATGATCACTTCACGAGATGGGACACTCCACCTGCAACAGTGACACAGGGAGAGAGATGAGGGAGATCACCCGATGGGGAGAGAGGAACAGCTCGGTAGACTCCTAGACAGCAGCATCGAAAGAAGTTGAGCCAGGAAGAGAAAAAGGGGTGGGGGAGGTGTCCAAGGTCTATTGACTATAGCTGACTCCCCACTCTAAAGCTGTGTTCGTGTTATGTGATGTTGACCCTGTTCCTTCATGCCTTTACCTAGCCCTTCTTTTTAACTTTTTTTAATTTCTTTTTTTAAGTTTTTTTTTTTTTAACTTTTTTTTTTCCTCCAATGCGAGGACAAAGCAACTGAACAATACATGCTTGAACAGCCTCATGGGGGATGGAGAGCGTAGAGGGGCCTTCACAGATTCCATGGGACATGTCTTCAGTGATTGCAGGTGGACAAGGGAGTGTGCGGTGGCTAGAAATAAGGAAGTCAAGAAGATGTTGATGCAGGTTTTATTCTTGTTTGCATGCAACCAAGTTCAAATTGTTTTGGGAAGGGAGAAGGGGAGGGAGGGGGGAAGAGGGTATACAGGGAATTGGGTAGCACACGGGAAAGCCTTTAAAGTACTGGCAGAAATGCCTAGAGAGCTTGCTTTTCAGTTTGACAATGGTTAAAATAGTTTCATGGAATGTCAACTGGCTAAAGTCACCAGGTAAAAGATCCATGGTCTTGCGCCATTTAAAAAGGTTGTGGGCGGATGTGGCTCTCCTACAGGAAATGCACCTGTTAAAGGAGGATTTTTTTAGAATGCACAAACATTGGGTAGGTAAGGTATTTGGCTCGCCGGCTCAAGGACGGAAGGCAGATTCCCTTATCTTGATACACAGAAGCCTTAATCACTCGGTGGTGTTGCAGGAACATGACTCTGTAGAGAGAAAACGCCTTGTGATTATGGGCCCCTCAGGGAGACTAAGTATTCATAATGTATACACCACCAACACAAAGCAGGACCCATTTTTCAGGGAGTTGACAATGAATATCTTGCAGGACACTGAGATCTGCAAGGTAGTGGGAGGAGACTTCAATGGGGTTCCTTGCCATGAAGAAGATAGGACACAAGAGGAGAGAGTCCCTAAAATGTTGAGGTGGGGTGGAGTAGGTACATGTCGGAGGGATGTTTAGGCCTCAGGGACATTTGGCGATTAGACCACCCTAATGATAGAGAATACAACCACTACTCTGACCCACACAGCAGCTGGTTACGCATTGATCAGATCTGGATGTCCGAGAACCTAATACCCAGAACGTGTGAGAGTATGATTGAAAACTTGGTGATCTCTGATCATAGCCCAGTGAGTGTGTCGATCCAGGATAACATTCTGAGGGGGTTGGACACTATGTGGAGGCTTTTTTGACTAAGCACAAAAACTTTCACAGGATACTGAGAGAGTGGTGAGAGGACTTCAGGATGATGAATTTGTAACATGAACAGAGTCACCTGCTATACTGGGAGATGGCTAAGGCGGTTCTGAGGGGACGTCTGCTGGGGAACACGACCACAATTAAAAGGAGAACCAATGAGCAGTACACTAAGGCCAGTGAACTCCTTAGAAGAGCGTACATGGCATTTGTAGCGGACCGATCGGCATCAGCAAAGCGGAGCTTTGACACGTGGGCGGACAAGAAGGAGCAATTGATTTGAATACAACAGGAAGTGGCTCTCCATAAATACATGAACAAAGCAGGGAAGCTGTTGGCCAATTTGGCTAGAGGGCAATGACATCTTACACTTATCCCAAAGTTGAACAAACATGGAGGAGGCCAGACGACTGACCCTAGGGAGATAATCAAGATAATAGGGGACCACTATAGGAAGCTGTATGAGGAGAAGGGGGAAAGGAGTGGCTGAAGAAGGCAAAGATGCCAAGTTTCTAAGGTCAGGAACTCGAGTTCCTAAATGCTGAGATAAAAGTGAAAGAGGTAGAGGCGGCCATTAGAGGGCTAGGGAATGGTAAAGTCCCGGGCCCTGGTGGATTTGTTAGTGAATTTTATAAGACCTTGAACAACCAGATTTCTCCCATCTTGACGGGTATGTTTAAGGTCTGGGGAACTTGCTGTCTACTTTATGAGAGAGGAGTTTGCCTGCAACCATAAGAAGACAGTTAAATAGGTAAGGAGGTTTAAAACCACATCCTTCCTTTAGGAAATATGCAAATTTGCACTTCAGTGAGGAAGTGGATAGACTCCAGCACCACCTTTAGGTAGCTTCTCAAAGTCATAATTGACTTTCTGACAAGCCTTTTAATATGACCCTAGCCCACTCACACAGCCAGATCAGAATATCCCACACACTACATTGATGAGGGGCAGTTAAAACGAAATGCAGCGTCTGTAGTTTTGGGTTCTGATCTGACATAAATCCCTAGTCATATTAAAATGCTTGTCAGAAAGTCGATTATGACTTTGAGGAGCTACTTAATGGTGGCACTGGAGTTCATCCACTTCCTTACTGAAGTGCAAATTTGCATATTTCCTAGAGGAGGGATGTGGCTTTAAATCTCCTTACCTACTTAACTGTCTTCTTATGGTTGCAGGCAAACTCCTCTCCATAAGGTAGATAGCAAGTTCCCCAGACCTTGTCCTAGCCCACTCACACAGCCAGATCAGAATATAATAAAAGGCTTGTCAGAAAGTCGATTATGACTTTGAGGAGCTACCTAAAGGTGGCGCTGGAGTCTATCCGCTTCCCCACTGAAGTGCAAATTTGGGTATGTTTAATAAATTAATGGGAGGGGAGGGAATATCCAAACACGCCAACACAACATACATTAAGCTGTTACCAAAAGGAGGTACGGGGGATCCTTCCAGATATAGATCGATCTCACTTATCAACCAAGATCTAAAGCTGATTTCCAAAATTCTGGCAGATAGGTTGGCGGCAGTTTTGCCCAAAATCATTATGCCACAACAGTTGGGTTTTGTAAAATGCCAAACTGCAGCATCAAAACATCAGAAAAGCTATGCTGATCATGGATTTGTTTAAAAATTCAACACCAAACACTCAACATGAGAACATAGCCTTACACTTTAAGATGAAAGTTCGTTATATAACAAATAAATGAAGCACTATTCACTAAAGTTAATAAAAAGTAGTCCACAAGTAGTATGCCACAGTCAGAGAGAGGCCATTGGTTTCCAAATAAAACTGCCTTATGTAAATGAAAGCCGCATGATTGGGGTTTGTTCAAGTTTACAGAAATGCTGCAAAATTCTATTTAGAATGTCTGGATGAAAATCAGCAGAGATTTACAGAACCAACAAAATGGATGAGAATTGGACTTTGAGGGAATGTGTGTGTGTGTGTATGTATGTTTGTGTGTGTGTATATCCGGGATTGGCATCTACACCGTCGCAACTACAGCCACAAAATTTTGCACAGTCACACGTCTGGACCCCGAGAGCATCATAGGCTATGTTGTGTGGTGAAATTTTAACCCTGCGCGTTCCAGTTCACCAAACAATTTTGCCTCTTTCTACATCATGGGGAAAAAGTGAATGAAACAGTGTTGAAGGAAAATCGACAGCTGTCAGTTATAGCCACAAAATTTTGCACAGTCAAACGTCTGGACCCCGGGAGCGTCATAGGCTATGTTGTGAGGCAAAATTTTAACCCAGCGCATTCCAATTCACCAAACAATTTTGCCCCTATCTACATAATGGGGAAAAAGTGACAGTTACCAATTGACAGTTGTGAATGAGAGGGGCTTAATGATAGTGCCAAAGACTAACAGCATATACCAGTATATAGTCACTAAGGTGGGGCCCCAACATGAGATATTCTCCACGCATGGGGACCTGTATACACACCACACGCACACAAAGAGTAACAGCAAGTGTATAGTCGCTAAGGTGCAGCCCCAATATTGGATACTCACCACGCACCCGAACAAACACACACACACCACAAAGAGACACACACAACACAGAGACACATACCACACCACAAAGAGACACACACAACACAGAGACACACACACACACCCCACGGACACACACACACACCCTAAAGCGACACATGCACTCACCCCACAGGGACACACACAACACAGGCACACACACCACACAGACCCCCCCCACAGGGACACACACACATAGCCACCCTATAGGGACACACACACACACCACAAAGAGACCCACACAACACAGAGACACACACCACACAGACCCCCCCACAGGGACACACACATACACACCCTATAGGGACACATGCACTCACCCCACAGACACACACACACACCACAAAGAGACCCACACAACAGAGAAACACACACCACACAGACCCCACCCACAGGGACACACACATACACACCCTATAGGGACACATGCACTCACCCCACAGGGACACACACACACCCCATCGACACACACACCACACAGACAGACACAGATGTGCACAAATCACCTCACACAACTCACCTCATACGTGTGCTATCTTTAATTTCCAAACATAAACATCTGATTAAAAACAGCCAATGTGCAACACATGTGCCATATAGGGAATTAAGGCAGATATCAGTCATATGAGCTGTCTATTATGTGTATGTGTGAGGTAACATATACTGCCCGGCCAGGGGGAGGGATTACTGTTGGCTGGAGATTTATTAGGCTGCCTATAGCAATCAATCACAGCTCAGCTTCTATTTTCTTACAGGTCATTAATATGACGTATTCAAATTCTATTTTGTTATAGCTAACATCAGTTATTTATTAACCCGGGCGTAGCCGGGTAGTACAGCTAGTCTGGAATAAAGGACTTTTTGTGGCTTTTCAGATCAGTAGAATTAGCAAAAAAATTACACTAATAAAAAAAATGAAACCATTACTGCAGCTGGTTTCTAAATTCCTATCAGTCTTTTCATGACAGTCTCAGAGCAATAGAACTACATGTACTGACATCACATGTGAGTGCAACAACCAATCAGAGACTGTAGACGTCACACAGGTCACTAAAATAGGCTGGGACATCTCTGGACCTGAATCTGCTAGAAGGAGAGAAATTGGTAGCATTGTATTTTTTTAATTTTATTTATTTTATGTCCTTAATTTTGTAGATACACCACGTCCTGCCCTGGCTCTTCCTTAGCTAGGCCCATTTTGTTTGAGCTGTCTGGATCTGTCTTGAAATTGCCTAAAGTTGCAAAAGTTTTGCAGCCTTTGAAAGAGTTTTATGCCAGTTTTCTGGCTTAGGCTATGTTCACAGGCTCAGTTTTTGGTCAGTTTTTCACATTAGTTTTTGTAAGCCAAAACCCGGAGTGGATGAAACATACAGAGGTGGTGACATCTTTCTACAATCCCTGCCAAAAATTATGGAATCACCCTCTGCTTTGTCTGAAAAAAGGTACCCTTTCTGATATGGCACCCTGCCATTATAGGTAGCCACAGGACCATCTATGGCATGGATGGATTTCCACAACAGGTAACTTACATACACCCAACAATTTCCACACCAGAACAGTAGGGGGAGCTCCACTTGCTGCCTTTAAGCAAGATCCCCTATAAATACTGATGCTGGGGGTGGAGTTAGCAAGAGTGTGCAGTCGCTAGGAGAACTGTGAAGATGTCCTGGTGTGTCGGAGCCGTGCAAGGCCCGAGCCAGTTGACCTGCCAAGCCAGGTTGAGGGCCTGCAAGTGAGGTTGAAGGCAAGGCTAAAGTAGTAGAGAAGCAGACTGGGGCAGAGGAGCCATATCGGTTCACCCCATGAGGCACCGTAGTCCGAGTCTGCAGGAGAGCATCAAGCCCAGCAGAAACACTGGTTCACAGAGGAGACTCCAGTCTCCCAGACACCTGTCACACAACAAATAAGGGAGCCAGGAACCGCAGGAGAAGTCATAACGGTAGCCTACACAGAGGTTCGACACTATAGAACGGGTGAGAGAAAGACACAGAGGAGGTCAGGCTTAGTTTTACACGGGTCAGAGACTTCAATGAGTGAAAAGAGGCAAGGAGGCCTTATCCATCACTCACTGTTGAAATCCAGAAGTGCCATCCCAACCACTGGAGTGTACCCTGGACAGTGCCTGCAATACCATCAGTAAAGAAACGATCCACAGTGTGTTTGTCAGTTTGTCCATCCCTGAACCCATCCGGCCTAGAGACTGTTACCGCAGCCTGACTGCCTAATCACCTTCCTGTGCAAATCCCCATCACCTCATCACTACCACCTGTGGGGAGCTATACCACCCAAGCTGCCCATCCATCATCCCCGGAGGTCTGAAGCAGCGCTAGTGCATTCACCAGAATCTTCAGGTGGTGTCACAAGACTTTATTATTTCTTTTATTTTTTTTTCCCTTTTTCAAGTGACCCCAGGGTACGGGTCCGAGCAGGCCACCAGTGACATCCCTTGACAGTAAACGCCCGGATACCAAGTTCCCATAGACCCCTGGGCGGGTCATTGACTACCACATTTTTTATCTTGATTTCTTTTAGTGTTTCTTAAAGCCATAAAGTTGCCATTTGGAATGACTTTAGTTTTGTGCCATGTCAGTGATCTGCTTTTTTTCTTCAACATTAAACAACTGAATGGACATCCTCCGAGCCAGGTGATTCCATAATTTTCCCAGAGGTTGCATTAGGCCACATTCACATGCTGGCTATTAGGTCAGTATTTTACATCAGAAGCCAAAGCCAGAAGTGAAACACTTGGAGACAATCTAAAATAGAAACACGTCACCACTTCAGTATTTTTCGTTTACTCTTGGTTTTGGCTTACAAACACTGATGTGAAAAACTGACCAAAAACTGAACATGTGAACATGGCCTTAAACATTTGGTGAGTTGTTGTCGTTGTTCTCTTGCGGTAAGGTACAATTATATACTATAGAGCCAGATAGAAGTCTTTGGGTGCTTCATTGATCTATTACATCCATATGCAGGAATTAGGCTAGGGTCACACTTGGGAGCTTGCATCTGTTTGCAGAATGCATGAAAGGATCCTTTTTTTTCCCTTACCATTTTCATGGCATGTGTGCATACTTGTTGGCTCAATTAACTGATGCATTAATGCAAGGTACATGTATGTACCATGCGTTAATGCATCCGTGAACACATGGTACATACATGTACCATGCGTTAATGGATGAATTGCCTATAGACTCCCATTTAAAAAAAAACGCATTGGTTTTTGCAAAAGCACCAAAACACACTGCTTACCGCGTTTTTTGGTGCACTTGGAAAAATGCAATGCGTTTTTAACATCGGAGTCTATGGGTGCATTAACAGATGCGTTTTTGCCCATTTGCACATGAAAACAGCGAATGTATTTAGCAAAGGCATGACGCGAGTCGGACCCTAGCCTTATAGTATGCAATAAACCTACATTATTTAAGAAAGAAATGTTTAAATATTTAGCTTTGATTGCAGCAATACACGTTTCCCTGTCAATGAATTGCAGATACTATTACAAGTATTTATACAACTGCTCGAAATATCACAAATTTATCTAAAGCCATGAATGATTTTATACACTGGATTGACGTCAGTTAATAAATTATAACACTTTAGTGCACACCGCGGAGTTTTAAACAAATCTTAATAAAAGCATGGTTTAAATGAGGCCAATTCAGCTTTGCCTCAACGATGCTTAGCATTCAACTGTCGTGCTGAGTTATTTATAAGATTTATAATGTTTACTATACCATTATTTTTTGCTTTCTTCTTTCCTCTGTTAATGAGTGTTAGAATTTTCTTTGTAAAGTAATTGGTCCGCTCTTGAGCTAATATTGTGCACAAGAGACCAAACAGAAATTGTTTCCAAAAAATGTATTATTTGTAATAAGCATTTTTTACATGTGAATATATGTGGAGAATGAATATTAGTTACCAATTCCATGACACTAAGATACGATCCACAAGACGGAGGCAAGGAAATAAAAACAAATCTAGATGCTACATCTGGTTAGTAAATTTTGACTGGAGGGGAAGGTGAAAGGTCAATATTGAATGTTCACTTTAATAGGTTGTGCTAGAATAGGCACAACATTATTCATCAGCATGTAGGAAAGAGATGTAAGTATGCAGCCAGTACTCAATTCTCTCTAGGGTCAAGGTTTCAACCTCGCTGGGAATACAGAACATAAAAGTCTTGTCTTGTAACCAGTGCTGGAGACTGATGGAAGGACAAGTAGCATACAGAGGTGCAATCATCCAAGGAAAATGTTAAATAAAAGCAGAAAGCTATAACCTAGATAATGAAGAGCTAGTTCATAGACCATGTTGCTATTATAAAAGATGAAAATAAACTGCAGGAAAATAACAACAAGCTTTTTCCTTTGGTAATTGCTCTTCCATAATATGGTACTCATTCTTCCATTGATCTCCTGCACTGGAGGTTATCACTGCTTCTTAAAGTGTCATAACCTTGGGGGGCGTGTCCTGCTGCTGATGGCGCCGGACGCTCGCTAAGGAGTCTCCGCCGCACAGATCATCCAAACGGCTCTTAACGGCTCTTCCCGAGCTCTAAACAGCAGCCCCGGAGATCACCTAGTGCACCAGTAGCTGCCGGTCATGCCAAGGACGAGTTCCCGCCTGCGAGAAACGGAGAATAAGCTGACTAACTTCTTCCCACCAGAGGGTCAGAGGACCTCTAAGATGGCGCCCGCCAAGGAAAATCCAGCAGCCTCGGCTCATGCACCCCGCTCTCCTCGTCGCTCTGCAGAACATGACACGGTGAGTAGAGATGACTCACCGGTCACTAAAAGCTGCCTGAGAGATATGCTGAGCGCATTGAGGGACACCATGCTAGGTGAAATGCGCAGTATGATGGGAGAGATGAGGGCAGAAATGGTGGCACTGGGAGAGAGAAGTACGAAGGTGGAATCTAAAATGGCCGAATACGCATCGGCACATAATAACCTAGCAGACAGCTATGACGTCCTGGACAGGGAGATGGGGGTCTGTGCAATCAACGCTGTGCCACCTGGAAGATGGATTACGTAAAAATAACGTAAAGTTGAGAGGGGTTGCAGAGGCTCAGGACGCGAGGATCTCCCGGCAGTCGTAGCAGCTTTCTTATCTGCAGCGCTACCGGACGCCTCACCGGAGTTGCTAGAGGTGGTGAAAACCTATAGATTTCCAAAACCAACAAAACTACCTAAAGAGTTACCTAGAGACATTTTAATATCGTTCCTGCGACCGGGGACGAGAGATATTCTTCTCCAGGCTATGAGAGCGAATCCCACTCTACCAATGCCGTTTGACGCGACTGCGACATACCCGGATCTCTCACCGGGAACGTTGGCCAGGCGACGTGAATTCGCACCTAGTTGCCGTGTACTGAGGGAAAAGGGGAACCAGTACGCCTGGGGAACCCCAGTGGCCATGAACTTCCGTTACAAGGGGACTAGGCACTCCTTCTCGTCCCCTACTCAACTTAAAAGAGCATTAAGATCTTGGAACATGGCGACATCTGGCCCAAACTCCCCACGATCTCCACAATCAGGAGCACATGGATAACACCTCCGGGGTCAAGATTGAATGCGTTGTGGCTTGGGAGAACTAATTTTGGTCTGTCCGGCTCGGACTCCGTTTTGGCTGATTGCCAAGTTCTTGCCACCGGACCTCTCCTGTGGGGACTCCGATAGGACCCCTAGATGGGTGGGTAACACCCTAAGTCTGGGAGATCCTTGAGGTCTTTGCCATGGTAAAAGAAGTGTCTGGTGGGATTTTCATAACCCCTCCCCCAGGGGCTCAGACAAATGAGTCTGACCAAGTTTTTGAGTTTACATTTGTGTTTACCTCCCCCGCTTTTTCCTGCCCCTTTTCCCCCTCCCCCCTGCCCCCCTTAACCGCCCCTTCCCCCCCCCCCCCATCCTTCCCAAATCCTTTTTCTGACCTTTGGTTTCTTAAACCCTATCTCTCAGCTGTTTCTCTCTGGGCTTTAACACCTCCAGGAGGCCGTTGATACTCACAACTCAACCCCAAATTATCATGTCAGGCACTGCTACTACTCTGCAAGTGACGTCACTTAATGTTAAGGGCTTAAACTCTCCGGTTAAGCGTTCTTTCCTGTGGAGAGAGACCAGGAGACTTAGAGCGGATGTTTTTTGCATACAAGAAACCCATTTATTGTCTGAAGATAACCATCGGGTGAGACATCCCTCCTACCCCCATACATTTTTTGCTAACAACAAAGTAAAGAAAGCAGGAGTTTGCGTTATGGTAAGGGTCAGAGTCCAGTTTCAGCTAAAGTCATTGGAAGCGGACCCATTGGGGAGATTCCTCATTTTAAAATGTCTTATTTCAGGGGAGCTGTTCACCATAGTGACGGTATACGCCCCGAACAATGGTCAAATGAGATTTCTGAGACTTCTATTCAAGAAGCTAACTGAATAATCTGAGGGTGATTTGCAGAGATTTTAATCAAGTTATGGAAGTGAGACTGGACTCTTCTGCGCCAACTACAAGGAGGGGGGGGGGTCTAGCAGGAATGAGCCGGGAATTCAGACTCCATGATGTGTGGCGGTATCTGCACGCGGAGGAGAGGGATTACACCTTCTTCTCCAGCTGTCATAAGTCCTACTCTAGGATTGACTTCTTCCTAGTAGGGGACGATGTCTTGCCCCACTGCAATGCAGCCTCAATAGGTCTGATCTCGTGGTCGGACAACGCACCGGTAACTCTGGGGATCAGACTGGGGCAAAGAGGTGGAACCCCACGTCGTTGGAGAATGAATGTTGGCCTCCTGTTGGATCAACAGACCCTTGACTCCTTAGATAAAAATCTGGAGGATTTTTTCCAACTAAATGACAACGGAAAGGTTTCAGACGGCACTCTCTGGAGTACACATAAGGCGGTTCTTCGGGGCCTCCATATCCAGAAAGCATCCCAGCAGAAAAGGGTACGGGAGAAATTTTGGAGGGAGTGGTCGGAACAAATAGCGGAACTAGAGAAAGTAAATAAAGCTAACCTTATGCCCCTACTGGCCTCCCAAATTCTGGACCTACGCACGAAACTTAGAGCCCAGTTGCTTTTTCAACACGAACTCAGCTTGAGAAAAATTAACACACAGTACTACTCAGCAGGAGATAGAGCAGGTAAACTACTGGCCAGAAGACTTAAGAAACGAGTGATCCAATCAGTGGTAACTTCTATGACCACGGCGGAGGGGAAACGAGTTAGAGACCCAAATGGGATAGTGGAAGTTATGGCTGATTATTATTCCAAACTATACAACCTAGCTGACGACCCCCAGACTCCACAACCCTCACTGACATCGATACAAGAATACTTAACACGGATTGACCTCCCAGTCGTCTCACCTGACATATTGACGGAATTGAATCAACCTTTTACGCTTCCAGAAGTGACGGCAGTTGTTCGGACACTTAAATCAAACTCTGCCCCGGGAACGGATGGGTTTGCTAATGAATATTACAGGATATTCTCCTCCCGCTTGGTGCCCTACCTTCTCCGACTCTTCAAATTTTGGCAGGCTGAGGGGTCTCTTCCGGCTGAGGCCCTGGAGGCCACGATCACTACCATTCCAAAGCCGGGGAAGTCCCCTGACCTGCCAGGCAACTATCGTCCCATCTCGTTACTTAATACAGATGTGAAGATTTTTGCTAGACTGTTGGCCTCCCGCCTAGCGCGGGTGATCCCACAACTGGTGGACTCGGATCAGGTGGGCTTCGTGGCGGGACGACAAGCCAGGGATGGCACTAGACGCATGTTGGACCTGATCGAGATAGTGGAGGGGAGGGGGGTCCCCAGTGTATTCCTGTCGCTGGATGCTGAGAAGGCTTTTGACAGTGTACACTGGGGTTACCTACGTGCAGTCCTCGGGAGGTTCGGTTTCTCGGGCCCATTCCTGACAGCTGTCTTAAGCCTCTATTCCAATCCGGGGGCTCGGGTTTCTACGGGGGGGTTCTTATCACGTCACATTGGCATTACCAACGGGACGAGGCAGGGTTGCCCCTTTTCTCCCTTGGTTTTTGCTCTGGTAATGGAGCCTCTTGCCGCCTCGATTAGGTCCAACCCTCAGATTTCGGGTATTCAAGTGGGAACAAAACATCACGTCATAGGGCTGTACGCTGATGACGTCATTGTTTCTTGCACAGACCCCGCCAATTCAATTCCGGCTATAGTTCAGGAACTGGAAGTTTTTTCGGGAATATCCTACTACAAATTGAACATGGGGAAGTCTATGGCACTCCCAATTAATTTATCGGAGATGGAGTTGAAGGACCTCTCATCACAATTTTCCTGTACATGGGCGCCGGACGGCATACCCTACTTGGGCATTACGTTATGCGCATCCCAATGTATAGCACGGGTGAACATGCTTAAACTAATGAGTTCTCTACGGGGTTCCCTTGACTCCGGCTCTTTTCCTACTTTATCCTGGATGGCGAGAATCCAGGCGTTTAGGATGCTCTGGCTGCCTAGACTGTTATACCTCTTCCGATGTCTCCCGATAAACTACCCGAGTAAACTTCTTTCCCAATTACAGAGACAGATCAACAACTTCATCTAGGCGAAGGGCAGACCGATTGTACAGAGACGGACGATGTACCTGAGACTGAGGGGGGTGGCATGGGAGTGCCTGACATAAGTGCTTATCTCAGAGCAACACTTCTCGAAGCTTCTAGGGAACTGTGGAGACGTCACTCAACCTTGGGTTGGGTTCAGCTGGAAAAGGAGATATCACCAGAGATCTCGCCTGACAGGCTTCTAGCTGGAGTTGCACTAGGAAAGGTCGGGGTGGTGCACCCACTGACCACAGTCCGGCTGTTACAATTGGTGTGGGGAAAAATTCCCGCTTTCTGGACTAAATTGCCCCCGGAGAGACTCCCGCTGGAAGCCTTCCGGATACATATCCCATCTCTGAATCTTGTAGTTTGGCGGAATCTGGGAATTGACACTCTGGGAGATCTGATGAAAGATAGGAAGTTACTTACTTTCCAAAATTTCAGTGGAGAGAGACGAGAGCTGCAGAATACCTTCTTGCAATACTCCCAGATACGTAATTTTCTTGAATCTTCAGATTGTTCACATGACTTGAAACAACCCATCCCCTCTCCATTCCAACGACACCTTTTCGCTGAAGAAACTGTCCCTAAGGGTCTATCCATTATATACGAAGGTGTACTGTCTCAGAACTCACCCATCAAGTTACCTTCTATGGTGATTTGGGAGAGAGAACTGAACTTCTCGGCTGACGCAGATGACTGGGAAGGAGCGTCACTCAAGCCACAAGGTGCATTAACCACTTGGAATCCCTCAAAAAGGTACATCTCCGATGGTATACCCCTCCTTCCAGGCTAGCTAAATTTGGCACGGGTGTTTCATCCCTGTGCTGGAGACAGTGTGGACAGAGGGGAGATCTGGTCCACATGTGGTGGTCGTGCCCTAAGATTTCTCAGTTCTGGACACTGGTGGCAGGCCTGGTGGGATCGGTTACAGAGACATATATCCCTATGTCCCCACAACTTGCAATACTACATATAGGAGCGGAGTCCTTCCCTCCAATTCCCCGTCATGTAACTTCATACATCTTGATTGCAGCCAGACTGTGCGAAGCGGCCGCTTGGAAAAGCTCGGCCCCTCCATCTTTAAGAGATGTCATCAAAAAATTAAATTCAATATTTTGTCATGAATACCATCTAGCCCTGGACGCGCCGAGACGCAGATACATTGCTGAAGCCTGGAACATGTGGGCGAAATATCCGGCGGCTATGAAGCCACCGCCCTGACCAATACTTGATGCAGCTGAGAGACGGTTTCTACTCTCTATTTTATATTTTCTACTCTCCAAGTGTTACTAGCTTTCTTGCATTCATTACTTTTCTTCCTTCTGCCGACGCAATACTCATTGTTTTGCTCTACTACTCTTCTCTCCTTCCCCCCCCCTTTTTCCTGATCTCCCTCTCTTTGCACTCATTTTCCTTACTATAAGAATCCCTAAGCTTATCCTACCCCCCTCTCCCCCCCCCCATCTTACCTTCCACCCTCCCTTATTAATGGAAGATTGAGAACTCACCTTATTGAAAACTATACTCATAGGTGCTGGGGTCAGAACTGACCAAAGACTCAATCAACATAGGCTCATGTGTACTCTCATTTGGAGGGATTGGAAACTTGTGGTCCGGTTTTGATAAGACTTTGAGACCTCTTCTTTACCTAACATGAGTCGGCACCCTGGAGAGTTGAATCTGTCATAAACGCAATTTACATTGTGTTGTATACTTACTTTCCTTTCAACCCTATTCCTCCCCTCTCCCTCCCCCTCTCTTCTTTTTTGGTATCCTCCCCCTCCTTCCAATATTCCCTGGACTTGTTTGTTACTTATGTCTAATATATGTTATTGTTAGTAATTGACCTATGTTTGTCCTTTTCATATGCACAATAAAAATTATTGAAGACTAAAGTGTCATAACCTGAATAATATCAAATTATATTCCATTAATAATAAGTTAAAATGCTAAAAGGAATCTGTTAGTGTTTTTGCTATGTAATCTAACAGAAGAATGATGTAAGGTTAGAATCCCTGACTAATCCCTGAGTGGGAAAAATAAGACTAGAAAGTCCACAAGCAAAACTTTTAAATCACTGATTTAGGGGGGAAAAAATGATAAAATGTAACTTTTAATAAGTGGTTGAAAATAGACATAACAGGACCACTGTACAATTCTAAAGTCTTCAGACAAGGATAAGTCTGAAAATTATTGGGAGGACATGCCAAACAGTGTAGGCCAAAGATAATGGTGGTTGTTGCATTGAAACTGCTATATATGCCAAAAAAAATTGGAATCTGAGAGCCCTCAGTGGTTGGTACATTTTAATGGCTAACTGAAAAGATGGTCAGAAAAAGCAAAGCAAGCTTGCAAAACACTATGGCCTCTTCATCAGGCTTAACAATGATGCAACTTATGGAGAAACATATATATATATATATATATATATATATATATACAAACGCAGAGTGGGATAATGCAACACATAACACAGGTGATGTGAAGCATATAGTGCTCAGTTGGGAGGGGAAGGAGCAGCTGGGGCAGTAAAATCAGAGTTCAATGATAATAAGCACAGACAGTTTTATTGTCCTTTGATTAGTGGTTGGTCTAAGAACAGGAATGTGACTGGGTGAAATGGTTGTGGTAACAGTTCACGTAAGAAGTGTCAAAGTTTTATTGTCCTCTAACTGGGGTCTGTTCAAAGATATGTTACCCCCTAACGTCCTTTCAATTGATGTAAAAAGACATGAATTCATGTGAAACGCTCATTCCGGCATTGAATGTGTCAAAGGCCGTTATCAATTTGTATTCCCAAATTCTTCTCAGAGATTTGAAGTTACTTTTTAAAATGAGCAGCCTAATGTATGTTATACTGTGGTCAAGCTACAAAAATGCTTGGCTACAGGTAGATCCATATGTCTTTCTTTTATTGAGTGGCGATGAGAATTCATGCTTGTTCTACATTTTTGTCCTGTCTCACCTACATACATACCCCTGTTGGACATTTGGTATATAATTTTATTAAATATATCCATGTTTCTTGTGGTGCAACTGAAGTTACCTGGGATCTTGTAGTCCGGATCTGTGCTGGGAATCTTTATTTTGTCAGTTGTCATTATAGATGGTCAGGTTTTGCACCTGCTTTGGTTGCAGGGAAAGGTTCCTGTTGCTGTAGGAGAGGACTGGGAGCTTCTGACAATGATGCATTTTGTATTCGGAGGTTGTCTAAAACACAGAAGTGGGGGGTCCGGAAATATTGATCTTAGTCGGGCATCTTTTTGTAGAAGTGGTTGCAGTTTCAGTGCAGCTCCTCTTAGCACCTCCAGATTTGGATTATAGTTGACTACAAGAGGGACCCGGCTGTTTTCTTCTCTAGTTTTGTAATGTAGGAGATGATTCCTTGATATTCTGGTGGCTCTTGTTATCTGGTTTTCAATTGCTTTTCGATGGTTCTGTTTCTCCAGAAGTTGTATCATTATTAAGCCTGATGAAGAGGCCATACTGTAACAAAAGCTTGCTTTGCTTTTTCTTAACATGTTTTCAGTTAGCCATTAAAAGGTATCAACCACTGAGGATTCTAATATTTTTCTATCCACTGGCTAACATGGTGCAAACATTTTTTACCTTATCATATATGACAAATTCCAGTTGGGAGATAAAGTGTAATCCCAGTATAGTCATTAGCACACATACTGATAGCTTGAGTGAGCCAAGGAAGGCCCCAACTAGGATCCGACTATATATGTGACAACAGTGACTATGTCCTAGATGAAATTGAAAGGTCTCATGATAGTTATTACACCAATTTGTCAGAGGATGAATCATTCTCTCATAAGACTATATTGCACCGGTCTCACTAAGAAGAGGTAGATATGTTGTTTTTGCAGTTTATAAATAGATTACCGTGCATTAAATAATAACATGAAGATCCAGACCAACATAATATAGACTATCAGGATTTGGCATGATTAGTTTCCGCCCTTATGGTCTATCAGTTACAGGTAGATAGTTCACTGCAAATATTCACAGGCTATTAGTCATATAATGACTGAGAATTGTGAGTATAGCGATACTTTTGAAGTTTGTGTTCGGTCCTACTTGCCGAGCAGGCATATGTTTGCCAAATATATCAGCGAACAGTTCTCCCAACTTCCGAACCCCATTCAAATCAATAGGAGGCAAAATCAAAGGCCTAGAAAACACCTTCAGGGGAGCCCAAAAGCTGCTAAATACATCTCAAAGCTCAAACCTTTTTACAGTGGATCCCTGCTGTTTTGGCACAGACATTAGCTTGCTAGACAATTACTTGCCAAGCTTGAGCACCTCTGTTACCCTGCCTCCCAGCCGCTCATGAACCTCAGACATATTGAATGCTTCTCCCATTGATTTGTTAAAGTTAGACTTACTCCAACCTTCTCTGCCAGCGTTTGTGATTTGTTGCTAGTATGGCAACCAAACTGACATCAGATTATTGTAGAAATATAATAATTAGCAAAAATGGGTTTGCGCTTCACCATATTTTTGTTTTTAGCCAATATAACCCAGGCAGCTGGGGCTGAAATTTTCCGGCCCAAGGATTCTGCACCTCCATACTAATAATGTCAGCATGCAACTGCCCCAGAATCGGTGCCTCCATGAGAGAGGCCAAAACTTGCGGTTACCACGCTGTTCTATTTGCACTGGTTCCAGAAGCAGCCTGGGTAATAAGGGGTTGATGTCATTTGAGGATTAGCCAACTGACACCGAGCCCTACATTGATAATGTCAGGTCTATATTAGATCTGGCTATTATCAATCTATAAGTAAGTGGTAAAAGCACACAACACAGAGACAAATTGTGTTTTAGTACAAAGAAACAAAGACATCCCAGTTTATACTGTTTATTATTACTAACGAAGCATTCCCGCATCGAGGAACCATCTTAGCTCTGCTAAATTTCGATGAGTAGAGTCTGGAGATGTGTCCGCCAATTCAGGTGTTGATGACAGGTGAAGATACTCATCTGTTATTAAACCCTTCTATTACCCTAAATGCAACTGCATCAGGGCTCAGGAAGAGACGGGATGTATCACCAGGATTGGCACATTTTATGGAGGTGCTCTACTATTTTTAGGGTGATGAGGGCCAATAAAAGATGGCCCTTCCCACACTGAAATACCGGACCCTGGCAGTCTGCTTTATCTTGGCTGTTGATCCAAAATGGGGGGACTGTGCACCTTTTTTTCAAATTATTGTGTAATTTATAAATAAATAATTTGAAAAAATAGCTTGGGCTGACCTTTGCTTTGGTTATTTAACCAATGTTAATCTTGTACCCTAGCAGGTGATGAAAAATAAGGGGTAACCCACACTTTTTTTAATTAATTATTTTTAGCTAAATAAAAGACTAAAACACCCTTTAGTGCAGGGGTCTCGAACTTGACTGAGTTGGTGGGCCGCACATAGACAAACATTTATAGCTGGGGGCCGCATCCCTTGTAGGACTAAGTGATATTTTTAGTAATACCAGAATTTTTTGCTCAATGTAGTAAAGTACAAATCCTGATCCCCTTCTTCTAGTAATATCCCCATCCTGTAGTAATGTCCTTTTCTACTGATGTCCCCATCCTGATCCCTTTTTCTAGTGATGACCCCATCCTGATCCCCTTTTCTACTGATGTTCCCCATCCTGATCCCTTTTTATAGTGAGGTCCCCATCCTGATCCCCTTTCCTAGAGATGTCCCCCATCCCGATCCCCTTTAGTAGTCGTGTCTCTCATCCCGGTTCCCTTTTGTAGTGATGTCCCCATCCTGATCCCCTTTTCTAATAATGAACCCCATCCAGATCCCCTTTAGTAGTGATGACCCCCATCCTGATCCCACTTAGTAGTGTTGTCCCCATCCTGATCCCCTTTAGTAGTGATGTCCCTCATCCTGGACCCCTTTTGTAGTGAGGTCCCGCATCCTGGTCCCCTTTTGTACTGATGTCCTCCATCCTGATCCCCTTTTCTAGGTATGTCCCCATCCTGATCTACTTAAATAGTGATGCCTCCCATCCTGTTTTACCTTCTTTTTACACATGCACATACACACTCATTCACACTCACACACACCCTCACACACAAACCCACACACACACTCTCACACATCCTCATACACACACTGAAACTCACACACACTTTCTTATACACACATCCCCACTCACATACACCCTCACACACTCACCCTCACATACACTCACACTTTTCTCACTTTAATGATGCATCGCTGCAGTGCAGGGGGCCGCCACGGTCCCCGCTGTGCTTGCTGACTTCTGGCCTCTGCTGCGCTATGACTTCCTCCAGCCGCCGCTCAGACAAGCTCTGTTGCTCAGCAAGATCAATGCAATCTGCCTATTCTGCCATCAGCTGCGGGCCTCTCATTGGCTGGCAGCTTGCATTGATCTTGCTGAGTGGCAGAGCTTGTTAGTGCCGCAGACGGAAGTCATCACACAGCGGGGACTGCAGAGGCCCCCTGCACTTGGGTGATGCATCATTAAGTTGTCCAAGGTGCCGCGGGCTGCATAGTGAAGCCCCAGGGGCCACATGCGGACCTCGGGCCGCGTGTTTGAGACCCCTGCTTTAGTGAAACATAAAGGGCACTAAGAGTTCAAGCTTACAATATATAGGGGAGTGGAACATTATTTAGCTGTTTGACATCTATTTATCTATCCACAATTGAAACCCGAAGTTTAAAAAGACACACATGCATGTTTTTCCCACTATCTGACATGAAATCAGAATAAACCTTTCCTATTTTAGGTCAATTAGGATTACCATAATTATTAATCTTTCCAAATTCTGGAATAATGAGAGAGAATGTTTAAGGCATTTTTATTACTTTCTGCAAAGTCACAAGTTTACATATATTTCGTTAGTATTTGGGACCATTTCCCTTAAATTGCATGACTTTGGTCAGATGATTTGAATATCCTTCCAAAAGCTTCTAACAATAGTTGGTAGGAATTTGGGACCATTCTTCCTGACAGAACTGGTGTAACTGAGCCATGTTTGTAGGTCTCGTTGCTCACACCTGCCTTTTCAGCTTTGCCCATATATTTCAATATTTTAATCAGATTGAAATCAGGGCTTTGTGATGGCCACTCCAAAACATTGACTTTGTTCATCATAAGACATTTTCTAACCAGTTTAGCAGTATTCTTTGGGTCATTGACCATTTGTAAGACCCTTTTCTGCCCTGGCCTTAACTTACTGGCTAATGTCTTTACATGTTGCTTCCAAATTGCTACATAATCTTCTTTTCTCATAATTCCATCTATTTTGTGAAGTTCACCAGTCCCACCTGAAGTGAAACAACCCCACAAAATGATGCTGCCACCCTCTTGTTTCACAGTTGGAATGGTGTTCTCAGGCCTCCAAGTTTTTCCCTTTTTCCTCCAAACGTAACAATGGTCATTATGGCCAAACAGTTCAATTTTAGTTTTGTCAGACCACAGGATATGTCTCCAAAAATCTTGATCATTGTTCCTGTGTGCATTTGCAAAAATTAATCTGGCTTTTTTAGGTTTCTTTTGGATTATTGGCTTTTATCTGCCAGAGTGACCTTTGAGCTCATGTTGATACAGTACTCATTTCACTGAGGATAATGACAACTTCTTACTAGCTTCTGCCATCATCTTCACAAGGTCTTCTGCTTTTTTTCTTGGGTTGATGTGCACATGTCAGACCAAAGCATGTTCATCTCTGGGACCCAGAACCCGTGTCCTTCTTGAGCAGTATGATGGCTAGACATTCCCAAATTGTTTGTACTTGTATGTAATTGTTTGTACAGATGAACGAGGCACCTACAGATATATGGAAATTGCACACAATGATGAGCTGCACCTCTGCAAGTCCACAATTCTCTTCTTGATACCTTGGTTGATTTTTTTAGACCTTCATATGATGCTATGCAAAGAAGCAGTGTGTGTCAGGTGTGCATTAAAATACATCCACATGTGCGTCTCTAAATACCTCAAATGTCGTGAATAAAACTATCAAAAGCTTCCAAACACATAACATCATCATATGGGCTGTCCCAATTTGTTTAAAGACATTGGGTGTAACCTTGTGACTTTGCAGATGGTAATAAGAATGCCTTAAAACATTCTCTCTCTCTTATTATTCTGGCATTTGGCAAATATAAATAATTTTGGTAATCCTAATTGACATAAAATGTGAAAGGTTTATTGCGATTTCATGTCAGATAGTTAGAGAAACATGCATATGTGTCTTTTTATATAGTGTGTGTAAGCATCTGGTTTCAACTGTATCTCTAAATCTGTTTTTTCAATATATCTATAAATGTATCTATCTATCTATCTATCTATCTATCTATCTATCTATCTATCTATCTATCTATCTCTCTATCATATGATACCAAAAAGGAATGCAGCACTCCAAATCAAGTGTCCAAAATCTGCCTTTAATAGGCCATCATGTGCAGTGTGCAACGTTTCTGGCCCAGTCGCCCTTTTAGTCAAACATAAAGATATAAACACTAAAAGCACTTTAATATTTATAAGTAAAATGATTTAGATGTCCACCCACTTAGAAGTGGGATAGGGAGGACAAGGAGGACAGGGATGTCAGCGTAGGACTCATCAGATCTGGGGTCACCGTGGAGTGGTTGATGAGCAAACAGATATTGGCCAATATATGTACCAAGAACCCCAGTAAAAAAAAAGATAAGAATAATGAATTTTTTGAAAAAAACGTAAGTTTTAAATTTTCTCCTCATATATAAACCACTTATTAGCATGTGTACATTTTTGGTAATAACTGAGTGCTGCAGTGAATTTGTTCTGGTTGTTTGTTCCAGCATTGCAGCTTGCACCAGTTCACACTATATATTGAGTGCTGTGCAGCTTTTTTTCAGTTTATGTGTAATATGTGGAGTTGACGGCTCCACAGCTGCACTTAGCACCCTCATCGCCCCAGGTGGTCCGAGATTGAGATGGTGTCCACCCACTTAGAAGTGGGATAGGGAGGACAAGGAGGACAGGGATGTCAGCGTAGGACTCATCAGATCTGGGGTCACCGTGGAGTGGTTGATGAGCAAACAGATATTGGCCAATATATGTACAAAAGAACCCCAGTGAATAAAAAGATCAGAATAATGAGATTTTTGAAAAAAATGTAAGTTTTCAATTTTTCCTCATATATAAACCACTTATTAGCATGTGTAAATTTTTGGTAATAACTGAGTGCTGCAGTGAATTTGTTCTGGTTATCTATCTATCTATCTATCTATCTATCTATCTATCTACAATATAAATAAATTGACTGCAGCACTCCTTTTCTTTTTTCAGTCTGCCTTTATTGGTCCGTCAGGTGTACAGCAACGTTTCGGGAACAACCTCCTTTCTTCCAGCAGCTATCCACAACTAAAGCAAGACCTTTCATACACCCTAATTACATCTCATTTGCATATATACATAAAATATTGGTATTCACTCATCATACAAAATTAACAATTCCATGTCTCATTTTATATGCCCCTTATGTGTTCTTTGTGCCACACTAACACCATCTGGTGTTTTATACTGTATTTCCCTAATCCGTCTTATTTGCCTATATCTTTAATATCATGCCCCATACTCTCTTATACAGTGAATTAAGCATAACTTATTCTCAACTGCCCGATATCATGGTTTTATACAGCGTTATCATAGCAGAAGCACTCACTGTTTACCAGCGTCGCCATTGTCCATGTGCCAGACGCCCGCACCTGCGCACTGCACATAGTTTGTAGCTGTTGCCATGGCTATCTCAGATATCCGCCCCTTGCCATCTTTAGACTCCAGTGCATGCACAGTACCTATTATGAGGTCTGCACCCATCGCGCTACTCCATATTATTGACTCCATCTTACTAACCCTGTGCTCATATATTAAAAATTGATTATCAATCTTACAAGTGCATTTTTGAGCTAAAGTGTAAAAGTGCTACTAAAATCATATTATCAGATTCATTATAACTGCATAGTTTATATTTAATACCCATTTAAATTATCTTACTCTCCTTTATATTGTTGTTCTTTACTATTATGATATTTTGCCTCTTTATAGTCCATTTATTTAATACTTCTACCCTTCACCCAGGGTTCCTCTGTCATAGCATCCTACGACGCTCATGACAGGTTCACCTGTCAGCACCCAGGGCACAGTTTTTAGGCTGTATTCCCTGTATACTACTCATGGGGTCAATAGGGTTATATTTAATTATTTGGACATATATATTTAGGCCAACCGTACCACATTTCATAAATAATTCTCTCAACCATTCTGTATTTTCTAATAGGGTATTTATTTAGTTGCATATAATCATGATTCTTATATGAAAGTGATTTAGTGCATATTATGTTCATAAAGTGCTATCTTCTTTTTTTCTTTTTTCTTTTATATATATATATCATATTAGTGATTAAGTTACAATGTATATACAGATATTACTTAATTACGTGTCCAGGGGTTTTATTAGCGATGATAAATATCTATTGGTAGGCTTCTCTCCACTCGCTGCTGACGCCATGATATTCTTCAGCTGTTACAGTCACCATCTGCCTTAACATGAAACGAATACGGACATAAGCATACAAAAGGAATCATGAGAAACCCATATAAATACAAATGAAGTACAAACTTATCCTTCACTTATTGTTAGCGTCAAGGTTGTGACTAGTGCTCCTTACTTAATACTACAGTATATCAAATTCGCTTCTCCTTAGGGTTATCCGGGCCGGTTTCGTTCTCATGTTTTACATCATTCTAGCATAATATTTAATCTATAATCGACATTCATCCTCTTTGGTTTTAGTGTGTCTAATTTATGAATCCATTCTAATTCCTTAATTTTTAACATCCTTGTTCTATCACCCCCTCGTCTTTGTTGGGGTACCATGTCTATTAATCTAAACTTTAGATCTTTTTCAGAGTGCCTGTAATCTATGAAATGTCTATGTACAGGGAGATCTTTTCTTTTCTTTCTAATAGTGTTGCGGTGTTGGCCAAATCTTATTTTAAATTCCAAAGTGGTTTCCCCTATATATATTAAGCCACAAGGGCACTCCAGCATATAGATTACATGATCACTATTGCAAGTTAAGAAGTGCTCAATTTTATATTCTGTTCCATCATGTGTAAAACTCGCTCTTTTTTGCATATGTGGGCAATTAATGCATGAGACACATGGATAGCAACCTACCTTTTTTCCCATAGTTAGGGTAGCCTGCCGACTCTTTTTTATTGATCCAAAATCAGATTTCACTAATCTGTCTTTAAGATTTTTGTTTTTTCTATACGACATCATGGGGCTATTTTTGAATTCCTCCACTTCTGGTAAACAATCACCCAGTATGTGTCAGTGCTTTTTAATTATTTTAGATATATCCAAAGCTTCTTCATTAAATGTCAGTATTAATGGTATTCCTTTGACATTTTTGTTTTTATTAGACCCCCTTACTCCCTTCAATACTCTCTCTCTGTGTTCGTTCAATAATGTCGTAGGGTATCCCCTCTCTATAAACCTATTCAATTACTCTGTAGTTTTAATATCCAGCTCATTTTCATTACTAACTATTCTTTTTATTCTTTCCATTTGTCCTACTGGTATTGCTTTCTTAAGGGCTGGTGGATTGTGGCTATTGTAGTGTAAGAGTTTATTTTTATCTGTTTTTTTAACATAAAGAGTCGTCTCAAATTTGTTCTCATTCAATTTTACCAGCACATCCAAAAACTGAATTTCCTTTTCTGAATGTACTTTACTAAATTTAATTGTTCCATCTATTGTATTTAAATATTTGAAAAACTCCTCCAGCTCTCTCTCTGTACCTCTCCATAGGACAAACGTATCATCTATGTATCCCCACCACTTTATCACTTTAGCGAAGAGGTGGGATACATAGATCATTTCTTCCTCAAGTACCGCCATGACGGTGTTTGCATAGGCGCATGCCATCCTCGCCCCAATGGCGGTTCCGACTAACTGCAAAAAATATGTGTCTCCAAAAAGAAAATAGTTTTGCGTGAACACAATCTCCAAAAGATCAATGATAAATTGTTTAGTTGGTTCACTATATGTAGTTCCTTCTAGCTTTTTAGCTACCGCTTTTATCCCTCTTTGGTGGTCAAAGTATATAGAGACACTACGTCAAACGAGACTAGTATACAGTTATTTACTTCTTTAATTTCCCTTAGTTTTTGCAAAAATTCATTAGTGTCTTGAATATATGAAACGGCCGAGGTTGCAAACGGGCTCATCACTTTGTCCAAAAATAACCCTATATTACTAAATACTGACCCTATTCCCACTACTATAGGTCTTCCAGGGGGGCTTTCTAGGGTTTTATGTATTTTGGGATTCACATATATTACCGGGGTTTTTAGATGCTCTATATAGAGAAAATCCGGCAGATCTTCATCTATAATGCCTCCAAACTCAGCCTCCCCCTATACTTTCGATATATTTCTTTGAATGTCAAATCTTGGGTCTTTATTCAATTTTCTAAATACTACCTCATCGTCTAGTTGTCTCATAACTTCTCCTACATACGCTTGTTTATTCATAATGACAACCGCCCCTCCTTTGTCCGCCTGCTTTATTACAATGTTGTCATCATGTGCTAGCTCTTTAATAGCTTGGAACGCCCCTTTGGTGATATTGGGTCTACTGAAATTGCCCTTGAATACACTTTGCACATTTTGTATGTCTCTTTTTACTGCTCCTATGTACGCTTCTATTGCTGGATTTTCTATTTCAGGCACAAAGCTACTTTTTTCTTAATTCCCAAATCTGACATTGTTATTTCACTCAGCTTTAGTTTTTCAACATTAACTCTATCATGGAACCACATCAATAACACTGATGACTGTCACACTATATAAACTTAACACAATCTATGAGTTGTACACTGCTGGAAGAAGGTTCTTGAGGAACTGAAACATTCAGTTCATATGGGCCAATAAAGCAAGGCATGATGTGCAATATGGAGTGCTGTCCGATTTTTTGGTAACTATATACAGCTGAATACTGCTGGACACTGCACCCGAGGTGAACTGTTCCTAGTGCTGCTATCATTCTTCTTATTGTATACTGATTTCAACTTTGAAAGATTGCACAGGAAGATTTGATTTTTTGTCAGTTTTTTATGAAACATGGAGCCCGGAGCATTTGGCTATACTGTTGAGGATGAGGAGAGGATACTGAGGGGAGTGGAGGAAGATGCTGGTTTTTTGAATACACCCACAGTGAATGAAATTAAACGTAAATATGAGTGATATGAAACGTGTACTCACCCAGCAACTACACCTGACCACTCTGGGGCAATATTACAAAGAGAAAAGAATTCCCCGGGGACTGAGGTCTAATGTCCGCCCAAATCTTTTTATGACTGACAATATTTTTTGTGAAAGATTTAGTAGCATATCTAACAAATATGCATTTGAGATGATGCTATTAAATATGGAGTTTTTGCAAAAGGACATTAGTTCGTTACAGGTTGAAGTTAAGAGCAGTGAAGAGAAAATCAAAGCGGCTATGACTCAAGAAGAGTGGAATAAGTTTACAGATCTAGTCAAGGGGAGAGTGGATAAAACCAGGAGTGAACTGGAAGAACAAAAAAGAAAGAAATGGAATAGGGATGCAGATGACTATAGGAATGGACAAATCTACAATTGGCAGAGAGAAGGAGCAGCAGTACCGTGGAGGAGGAGAGGTGGTGCTGATACAATAGTCAATCATGAAAGGCCAAAAGCAATAAATCGTGAGAATTTGATTGTGATTACCTCTAATGACTTTCCTTTACCTAGATTTAGGAGACCCACCAAAGGACTACGACGACAAAGAAGAGGAGGGTGGAAGCACCACAAACAACAAAAAAGGCAAAGGGAGGAACAAATTGAATCAGCAGCGCCAAACAAGGAGAAAGGAGATGAACTAGTGATCAACATCTCTAACAAGACTTTAACCTCGGCTCAGGTATCAGTCTTAAACAAAGGACTATCGTTCAGTATGTATAAACATGTGGACTGGTTTAGATTAGAACTAGATTTACAAAAATTCTATAGAAATATTAGATTAAAGAAATGGTTTGAAGGAAAATCCAGTAGACTGGTGGAGAGGAAAAGTAAATTAATGTTATCAGATGTAGGATTATACAAGAAAAGTACTTTTGTTCCCAATGATAATGTACCAGCCATTGAAGCTTTTATTTCTGCAGTTGAGAGAGATATTGCAGGTATAAGGAAAGGATCGCAATACCAATATAAAAAAACCAAATATAACAAAGGAATATCTGGAGATGAAGCACCCGATCACACCAGTACTATACATAGTGCCGAAGGTGCACAAAGGGTTGGATAACCCCCCAGGGAGACCCATAGTCTCAGGGGTAGATTCAGTGGTGAGTATGATTGGAGTGTTTCTCGATAAGTTACTGGGCCCTATAGCTATAAAAGCAGCAACATATGTGAGGGACACTGGAGTTTTTTTGAGTAAATTAAGTCAGGTGACGCTAACGGAAAAAGTGATTTTAGCGTCGTTTGACGTAACATCACTTTATACATCAATCAATCATGAGAGAGGAATAAGGGCGGTAGAAAAGAAACTATGTGGGACCAACTATTCTAATGAATGTAAAGAATTTTTGTTGGAGTTGTTATTATTGGCGCTTACATGTAATTATTTTATGTTTGGGGACAAGTTTTATTTGCAACAACAAGGAACAGCTATGTGGGCACACATGGCCCCAGCGTATGCAAACATTGTCATGACTGTACTGAAGGAGGACCTTGTCTATGTATCCCACCATCACAAACATGTTCTAGTGTGGTGGAGGTACATAGACGATGTCTTCCTCCTGTGGAAAGGTACAAAAGAGTATCTACTAGAATTCCACCAGTATCTCAATACTATAGATGAAACAATAAAATTCACATTAGTTTAATCTGAAAGTCAGATACAGTTTTTAGATGTGTTGGTAACCTTGGATGGACAGAGTTTGAATACATCATTGTATGTCAAACCAACAGATAAAAATAATATGCTGCACTTTGAGAGTAACCATCCAGTGAGGATGAAGTGGTCAATTTCCTATAGCCAAATGTTGAGAAATAATAGGATAGAAACAACGGAGGAGGGGAAACAAATGTCCCTGGAAAAACTAGTTCGTAAATTTGAAGACAGGGGGTATCCTAAAAAGTTGTTGAGAACACAGATGGGATTAATTGGAAAGAAGACAAATGATAGAGGAGAAATTAACAATCCTAAAAAAGAGAAAAGGGTCACCTTTGTTACGTCATATGGAGAAGAGAGTGAGGATGTAGCTGGGGTGATAAAAAAACATTGGCCGATACTAACGAAATGTCTTCCTCAAGTTGAGGAATTCAAACTACCTCCCCGCATTGCATATAAGAAAAACATTAATATTAAAAGCAAAATGGTACAAGAAATCTACACAACTGACCCTAATGAGCACAAGAAGAACAGGTTGCTACCCCTGCTTATCGTGTGTGGACTATTCCTATATGATTAAAGGTAACAGATTTGTGCATCCAGTAACTAACAAAGAATATAAGATCAATCACTTTTTAACCTGTGACAGTGATCACGTGATATATCTTCTGGAGTGTCCCTGTAGGTTTTGGTACGTGGGGGAGACGACATTAGATGTTAAAACACGTATCAATAACCACAGGTACACTATACGGAAGAAGAACACGGAGTTGCCTGTACCAAAACATTTCACTGAAGCTGGACATAGTGAGAAACATCTAAAATTTAAGATCATCGACCATGTACCGCCATTGAGAAGAGGAGGTAATAGGTAGAAAAAACTCAAATTATTAGAGCTTGAGTGGATACATAGGCTGGAAACCTTGAGACTCCAGGGACTGAACATAGATTTTAAGATAGGCCCTGTACTGTAACTGAAAGTATAACCTTGACAACTCATGACTAATGGTATTTGCTGAATAGAGTTATATATGTAGTTATATCTATGAGAAATAACATATTTCTATTTTATATTTTTATCTTTTTAGATGAAAATAAATGAAGATAATAACCTGAAGACTCATCCATCCATGTATGAAAGTAAAAGGAAGGGGGTAATATATATATATATCTTCCCCAGGGACATGTGAGTAACCCACCAATCATAATATGAATAAAACTTAATTGAAGGATTTCTTTTTTGGCACTGTAGTGACAAATTGGCATTTTTTAGCTCCCGGTCATCGGTCCTAGTCTATGTAAGGGAACTGTCCATGGGGGTTAATTCTCCTGGGCAGTGACCTAGTAGGCTTGTATAGTGATATTATGTGACCGTACAGGGTCATAATCACAATTTGGGACTGTAGGGAGCAGTGCCATAAGATGCAGATAAGACACTCTAGTGCTATTAATATAATATGGAGTATGGGCAGAAATCGTCCCTCAACAAAGATGGAGGACGGAGGCCCAGGTACAAACAGGCAGCGTCATGAGGCAGCGACGCTGTATGTGGAATGAACGCGCCGATTCACTATTGGCTGCTGCACCATGTGACCGCTCGAGCAGCAGCGGGATTGGTGGGAAACAACAGGTGACGCTGCACCTTACAGAGATTGGTGGTCTACTGCGCATGCCCAGGGAACCCGGAAGACGCCGGTCTCCGGGACATAGCGCCATTTACATGTGATGGGTGAGTCTGATGAATTAAAGCACATGAGATGAATTTAAAACACCTGGAGGCACTTTATATATTAATATGTTTGTATTGTATACACTGTAATACTTATATCAAATAAGCACTAGGCACTTTATATTTATAAATGAGATAAGGCATTTGATGGTTTATGATATGTATATGAGGTTAAAAACCACTGTAATAATGCACTTTAAGGATAATTGAATGTAATAACACTGATGACTGTCACACTATATAAACTTGACACAATCTATGACTTGTACACTGCGGGAAGAAGGTTCTTGAGGAACCGAAACGTTCAGTTCATATGGGCCAATAAAGCAAGGCATGATGTGCAATATGGAGTGCTGTCCGATTTTTTGGTAACTATATACAGCTGAATACTGCTGGACACTGCACCCGAGGTGAACTGGTCCTAGTGCTGCTATCATTTTTCTTATTGTCCTATGGAGAGGTACAGAGAAAGAGCTGGAGGAGTTTTTCAAATATTTAAATACAATAGATGGAACAATTAAATTTACTAAAGTACATTCAAAAAAGGAAATTCAGTTTTTGGATGTGTTGGTAAAATTGAATGAGAACAAATTTGAGACGACTCTTTATGTTAAAAAAACAGATAAAAATAAACTCTTACACTACAATAGCCACCATCCACCAGCCCTTAAGAAAGCAATACCAGTAGGACAAATGCAAAGAATAAAAAGAATAGTTAGTAATGAAAATGAGCTGGATATTAAGACTACAGAGTTATTGAATAGGTTTATAGAGAGGGGATACCCTAGGAAATTATTGAACGAACAGAGAGAGAGAGTATTGAAGGGAGTAAGGGGGTCTAATAAAAACAAAAATGTCAAATGAATACCATTAATACTGACATTTAATGAAGAAGCTTTGGATATATCTATTATATAAAAGCCGAAGGCCACTTCCGGAGAACCCGAAGGGTTACTTCCGTGACGGCCTCCGACCATGCTGCTGACGTCACAGTGCGGGGTAGCCGCGCGGAACTTTCCGTGCAGCTACAGGCACCGGCGTTTCAACGTTCCGCGCGGCTACCCCGCACTACTGTCTCATCAAACACACACACAGCCTCTCACTACAGTCAAACACACACACACACACCATCCCAACCACATCACACATACACACTCACACACTCACACCCACACAAACACACACCCACACACACACTCCAGTATACTTACCCCGCCGCCATCCCGCTGCACCGCTCCCGCCATGGCTCCGCCCACATCGCGGGGGGCTCCCGCCATGGCTCCGCCCACATCGCGGGGCTCCCGCCATGGATCCGCCCACCCCGCGGGACTCCCGCCTTGGCTCCGCCCACCTCGCAAAACTCCCACCTTGGCTCCGCCCACCTCGCGAGACTCCCGCCTTGGCTCCGCCCACCTCGCGATACTCCCGCCTTGGCTCCGCCCACCTTGCGAGACTCCCGCCTTGGCTCCGCCCACCTGGCCTGCGCTGACCACAGAGCTGCCGTCCTCTGCTGACCACAGAGCCTCCTTCCTGCGCTGACCACAGACCCGCCGTCCTCTGCTGACCACAGACCCGCCGTCCTCTGCTGACCACAGAGCCCCCGTCCTCTGCTGACCACAGAGCCCCCGTCCTCTGCTGACCACAGACCCCCGTCCTCTGCTGACCACAGACCCCCGTCCTCTGCTGACCACAGAGTTCCCGTCCTCTGCTGACCACAGAGCCCCCGTCCTCTGCTGACCACAGAGTCCCCGTCCTCTGCTGACCACAGAGCCCCCGTCCTCTGCTGACCACAGAGCCCCCGTCCTCTGCTGACCACAGAGCCCCCGTCCTCTGCTGACCACAGGACCCCCGTCCTCTGCTGACCACAGACCCCCATCCTCTGCTGACCACAGACCCCCGTCCTCTGCTGACCACAGAGTTCCCGTCCTCTGCTGACCACAGAGCCCCCGTCCTCTGCTGACCACAGAGCCCCCGTCCTCTGCTGACCACAGAGCTCCCGTCCTCTGCTGACCACAGAGCCCCCGTCCTCTGCTGACCACAGAGCCCCCGTCCTCTGCTGACCACAGAGCCCCCGTCCTCTGCTGACCACAGAGCCCCCGTCCTCTGCTGACCACAGAGCCGTCGTCCTCTGCTGACCACAGAGCCGCCGTCCTGCGCTGACCACTCTGCCTCCTTCCTGCGCTGACCACTCTGCCTCCTTCCTGCTCTGACCACAGAGCCGCCGTCCTCTGCTGACCACAGAGCCGCCGTCCTCTGCTGACCACAGAGCCCCCGTCCTCTGCTGACCACAGAGCCCCCGTCCTCTGCTGACCACAGAGCCCCCGTCCTCTGCTGACCACAGAGCCGCCGTCCTCTGCTGACCACAGAGCCGCCGTCCTCTGCTGACCACAGAGCCGCCGTCCTCTGCTGACCACAGAGCCGCCGTCCTCTGCTGACCACAGAGCCGCCGTCCTCTGCTGACCACCACAGAGCCTCCTTCCTGCGCTGACCACTTCTGCCTCCTTCCTGCGCTCACCACTCTGCCTCCTTCCTGCGATGACCACACAGAGCCGCCGTCCTCTGCTGACCACAGAGCCGCCGTCCTCTGCTGACCACAGAGCCGCCCTCTTCTGCTGACCACAGAGCCGCCGTCCTCTGCTGACCACAGAGCCGCCGTCCTCTGCTGACCACAGAGCCGCCGTCCACTGCTGACCACAGAGCAGCCGTCCTCTGCTGACCACAGAGCCGCCGTCCTCTGCTGACCACAGAGCCGCCGTCCACTGCTGACCACAGAGCCGCCGTCCTCTGCTGACCACAGCCGCCGTCCTCTGCTGACCACAGAGCCCCCGTCCTCTGCTGACCACAGAGCCCCCGTCCTCTGCTGACCACAGAGCCCCCGTCCTCTGCTGACCACAGAGCCCCGTCCTCTGCTGACCACAGAGCCCCGTCCTCTGCTGACCACAGAGCCCCCGTCCTCTGCTGACCACGAGCCCCCGTCCTCTGCTGACCACCGACAACCCCGTCCTCTGCTGACCACCGAGCCCCGTCCTCTGCTGACCACCGAGCCCCCGTCCTGCTGACCACCGAGCCCCCGTCCTCTGCTGACCACAGAGCCGCCGTCCTCTGCTGACCACAGAGCCACCGTCCTCTGCTGACCACAGAGCCGCCGTCCTGCGCTCACCACTCTGCCTCCTTCCTTGCTGATCACTCTGCCTCCTTCCTGCGCTGATCACTCTGCCTCCTTCCTGCGCTGATCACTCTGCCGCCGTCCTCTCCTGACCACAGAGCCGCCGTCCTGCGCTCACCACTCTGCCTCCTTCCTGTGCTGATCACTCTGCCTCCTTCCTGCGCTGATCACTCTGCCTCCTTCCTGCGCTGATCACTCTGCCTCCTTCCTGCGCTGATCACTCTGCCGCCGTCCTCAGTCCTGACCACAGAGCCGCCGTCTGCGCTCACCACGCTGCCTCCTTCCTGCGCTCACCACTCTGCCTCCTTCCTGCGCTGACCACTCTGCCTCCTTCCTGCGCTGACCACAGAGCCGCCGTCCTCTGCTGACCACAGAGCCGCCGTCCTCTGCTGACCACAGAGCCACCGTCCTCTGCTGACCACAGACTCTGCTGACCACAGAGCCGCCGTCCTCTGCTGACCACAGAGCCCCGTCTCTGCTGACCACAGACCGCCGTCCTCTCGACCACAGAGACTGCTGTCCTTGCTGACCACAGACCGCCTTCCTCTGCTGACCACAGAGCGCCGTCCTCTGCTGACCACAGAGCCCCCGTTCCTCTGCTGACCACAGACCCCCGTCCTCTGCTGACCACAGAGCCGCCGTCCTCTGCTGACCACGACCTCCGTCCTGCGCTCACGACCTGCCTCCATCTGCGTCACCACTGCCCCGTCCTGCGCTCACCACCGCCCCGTCCTGCGCTACCACTCGCCTCGTCCTGCGCCACCCTCTGCCTCCGTCCGCGCTCCACCACTCTGCCTCCGTCTGCCTCACCACTCTGCCTCCTTCCTCGCTCGACCACTAGCCTCCGTCCTGCGCTCACACACTCTGCCTCCGTCCTGCGCTCACCACTCTGCACCCCGTCCCTGCGACCACGAGCCCTTCCTCGCTGACCACTGAGCCTCCTTCCTGCGCTGACCACGAGCCTCCTTCCTGCGCTGACCACTGAGCCCCATCCTGCGCTGACCACTGAGCCTCCATCCTGCGTGACCACTGAGCCTCCATCCTGTGCTGACCACGAGCCTCCATCCTGTGCTGACCACTCAATCCTGTACTGACCACACAGCCGCGTCCTCTGCTGACCACAGAGCCGCCGTCCTCGCTGACCACAGAGCCCCCGTCCTCTGCTGACCAGGCCCCTACTCTGCTGACCACAGAGCCCCGTCCTCTGCTGACCACAGAGCCCCCCGTCCTCTGCTGACCACAGAGCCCGCCGTCCTCTGCTGACCACAGAGCCCCGTCCTCTGCTGAACAACACAAGCCGTCGTCCTCTGCTGACCACAGAGCCGCCGTCCTCTGCTGACCACAGAGCCGCCGTCCTCTGCTGACCACAGAGCCGCCGTCCTCTGCTGACCACCACAGAGCCTCCTTCCTGCGCTGACCACTCTGCCTCCTTCCTGCGCTCACCACTCTGCCTCCTTCCTGCGATGACCACAGAGCCGCCGTCCTCTGCTGACCACAGAGCCGCCGTCCTCTGCTGACCACAGAGCCGCCCTCTTCTGCTGACCACAGAGCGCCGTCCTCTGCTGACCACAGAGCCGCCGCCTCTGCTGACCACAGAGCCGCCGTCCACTGCTGACCACAGAGCCGCCGTCCTCTGCTGACCACAGAGCCGCCGTCCTCTGCTGACCACAGAGCCGCCGTCCTCTGCTGACCACAGAGCCGCCGTCCACTGCTGACCACAAGCCGCCGTCCTCTGCTGACCACAGCCCCGTCCTCTGCTGACCACAGAGCCCCCGTCCTCTGCTGACCACAGAGCCCCCGTCCTCTGCTGACCACAGAGCCCCCGTCCTCTGCTGACCACAGAGCCCCGTCCTCTGCTGACCACAGAGCCCCCGTCCTCTGCTGACCACCAGCCCCCGTCCTCTGCTGACCACCGAACCCCCGTCCTCTGCTGACCACCGAGCCCCCGTCCTCTGCTGACCACCGAGCCCCCGTCCCTGCTGACACCGAGCCCCCGTCCTCTGCTGACCACAGAGCCGCCGTCCTCTGCTGACCACAGAGCCACCGTCCTGTGCTGACCACAGAGCCGCCGTCCTGCGCTCACCACTCTGCTCCTTCCTGTGCTGATCACTCTGCCTCCTTCCTGCGCTGATCACTCTGCCTCCTTCCTGCGCTGATCACTCTGCCGCCGTCCTCTCCTGACCACAGAGCCGCCGTCCTGCGCTCACCACTCTGCCTCCTTCCTGTGCTGATCACTCTGCCTCCTTCCTGCGCTGATCACTCTGCCTCCTTCCTGCGCTGATCACTCTGCCTCCTTCCTGCGCTGATCACTCTGCCGCCGTCCTCTCCTGACCACAGAGCCGCCGTCCTGCGCTCACCACGCTGCCTCCTTCCTGCGCTCACCACTCTGCCTCCTTCCTGCGCTGACCACTCTGCCTCCTTCCTGCGCTGACCACAGAGCCGCCGTCCTCTGCTGACCACAAAGCCGCCATCCTCTGCTGACCACAGAGCCACCGTCCTCTGCTGACCACAGAGCCGCTGTCCTGCGCTCACCACTCTGCCTCCTTCCTGCGCTGATCACTCTGCCTCCTTCCTGCGCTGATCACTCTGCCTCCTTCCTGCGCTGATCACTCTGCCTCCTTCCTGCGCTGATTACTCTGCTGCTGTCCTCTGCTGACCACAGAGCCGCCCTCCTCTGCTGATCACAGAGCTGCCGTCCTCTGCTGACCACGGAGCCGCCCTCTGCTGACCACAGAGCCGCCGTCCTCTGCTGATCACAGAGCCGCCGTCCTCTGCTGACCACAGAGCCGCCGTCCTCTGCTGACCACAGAGCCGCCGTCCTCTGCTGACCACAGAGCCGCCGTCCTCTGCTGACCACAGAGCCGCTGTCCTCTGCTGACCACAGAGCCGCCGTCCTCTGCTGACCACAGACCTGCCGTCCTCTGCTGACCACAGAGCCGTCGTCCTCTGCTGACCACAGAGCCGCCGTCCTCTGCTGACCACAGAGCCGCCGTCCTCTGCTGACCACAGAGCCGCCGTCCTCTGCTGACCACAGAGCCGCCGTCCTCTGCTGACCACAGAGCCGCCGTCCTCTGCTGACCACAGAGCCCCCGTCCTCTGCTGACCACAGAGCCGCCGTCCTCTGCTGACCACAGAGCCGCCGTCCTCTGCTGAGCACAGAGCCGCCGTCCTCTGCTGACCACAGAGCCGCCGTATACAGTGCTAACCACTGAGCAACCATATACAGTGCTAACCACAGAGCCACCATATACAGTGCTAACCACAGAGCCATTGTACAGTGCTAACCACTGAGCCACCGTATACTCTGCTACCCACTGAGCCACCGTATACAGTGCTAACCACTGAGCCACCGTATACAGTGCCAACCACTGAGCCATTGTACAGTGCTAACCACTCAGCCACCGTATAGTCTGCTACCCACTGAGCCACCATATACAGTGATAACCACTGAGCCAGCGTATACAGTGCTAATCACTGAGGCACCGTATACAGTGCTAACCACTGAGCCACCGTATACAGTGCCAACCACTGAGCCACCGTATACAGTGCCAACCACTGAGCCACCGTATACAGTGCCAACCACTGAGCCACCGTATACAGTGCCAACCACTGAGCCACCGTATACAGTGCTAACCATTGAGCCACCGTATACAGTGCCAACCACTGAGCCACCATACAGTGCTAACCACTGAGCCACCATATACAGTGCTAACCACTGAGCCACCATATACAGTGCTAACCACTGAGCCACCATACAATGCTAACCACTGAGTCACCATATACAGTGCTAACCACTGAACCACCATATACAGTGCTAACCACTGAGCCACCGTACACTCTGCTACCCACTGAGCCACCTGTATACACACAATTAATTTCACCGCACTCCCCTAACTATTAGTAAATAAACTATATATGGATTCTAGACTACCCGATTCTTTAGAATCGGGCCGCCATCTAGTCTAAAAATAATTGAAAAGCACTGACACATACTGGGTGATTGTTTACCAGAAGTGGAGGAATTCAAAAATAGCCCCATGATGTCGTATAGAAAAAACAAAAATCTTAAAGACAGATTAGTGAGATCTGATTTTGGATCAATAAAAAAGAGTCGGCAGGCTACCCTAACTATGGGAAAAAGGGTAGGTTGCTATCCATGTGTCTCATGCATTAATTGCCCACATATGCAAAAAGGAGCGAGTTTTACACATGATGGAACAGAATATAAAATTGAGCACTTCTTAACTTGCAATAGTGATCATGTAATCTATATGCTGGAGTGCCCTTGTGGCTTAATATATATAGGGGAAACCACTTTGGAATTTAAAATAAGATTTGGCCAACACCGCAACACTATTAGAAAGAAAAGAAAAGATCTCCCTGTACATAGACATTTCATAGATTACAGGCACTCTGAAAAAGATCTAAAGTTTAGATTAATAGACATGGTACCCCAACAAAGACGAGGGGGTGATAGAACAAGGATGTTAAAAATTAAGGAATTAGAATGGATTCATAAATTAGACACACTAAAACCAAAGAGGATGAATGTCGATTATAGATTAAATATTATGCTAGAATGATGTAAAACATGAGAACGAAACCGGCCCGGATAACCCTAAGGAGAAGCGAATTTGATATACTGTAGTATTAAGTAAGGAGCACTAGTCACAACCTTGACGCTAACAATAAGTGAAGGATAAGTTTGTACTTCATTTGTATTTATATGGGTTTCTCATGATTCCTTTTGTATGCTTATGTCCGTATTCGTTTCATGTTAAGGCAGATGGTGACTGTAACAGCTGAAGAATATCATGGCGTCAGCAGAGAGAGGAGAGAAGCCTACCAATAGATATTTATCATCACTAATAAAACCCCTGAACACGTAATTAAGTCATATCTGTATATACATTGTAACTTAATCACTAATATGATATATATATATAAAATAAAAAAGAAAAAAAGAAGATAGCACTTTATGAACATAATATGCACTAAATCACTTTCATATAAGAATCATGATTATATGCAACTAAATAAATACCCTATTAGAAAATACAGAATGGTTGAGAGAATTATTTATGAAACTAGATGGCGGCCCGTTTCTAAAGAATCTGGTAGTCTAGATTCCATATATAGTTTATTTAGTGGGCGGAGCCAGGGGGATGTTGCGCGAGGTGGGCGGAGCCATGAGGGAGTGGTGCGAGGTGGGCAGAGCAAAGCAGGATCGGCGCGAGGTGGGTGGACTCTGACGGGATCGGCGCATGGTGGGCGGGGCCAGATGGAAGCATTGACGGATGGGCGGAGCCAGGCGGAAGATGCGTGGAATGGGCGGAGCCAGACGGGGAGCGCCATGAGGTGGGCGGAGCCAGGCGGGAGCGGGGCATGGTGGGTGGACTAACATAGGAGCGCCGTGAGGTGGGTGGAGCCTGGCAAGAGTGGCGCGATGTGGGCGGAGCCAAGCGGGAGCGGCGCAGCGGGATGACGGGATCCGATGGCGGTCTTTTAAGTATACCAGATACTAGTAGTCTGCATGACAGTATGAGTGTGCGTGTGTATGTGTGGGGGGAAAGGGGTACAATAGTGTTGTGCCAGGGGTGTACGTGTGTGTGTGGACGTGGCGTGGGGGGGTGAGTGCTGAGTAGTGTTAAGGTGAGGGGTGTGTGGCAGGCAGGGGTGTAAGACAGGAGGGTGTGGGGCGCAGGGGAGGCCGCCGATGGCGAGAGTGGGGTAGTATTAGCATTAACGGTCGGCCATCTTGGTTAGGTATACAGCCGTCTTCAGTCAGGATGTGACGTCATTTCGATAAAAGCTGTCTTAGGGTTTTATTAGAATAGATGTGGTATGGTTGGCCTAAATATATATGTCAAAAAAATTAAATATAACCCTATTGACCCCATGACTAGTATACGGGGAATACAGCCTAAAAACTGTGCCCTGGGTGCTGACAGGTGAGCGTCGGAGGATGCTATGACAGAGGAACCCTGGGTGAAGGGTAGAAGTAATAAATAAATGGACTATAAAGAGGCAAAATATCATAATAGTAAAGAACAACAATATAAAGGAGAGTACGATCATTTAAATGGGTATTAACTATAAACTATGCAGTTATAATGAATCTGATAATATGATTTTAGTAGCACTTTTACACTTTAGCTAAAAAATGCACTTGTAAAATTGATATGAATCAATTTTTAATATATGAGCACAGGTTTAGTAAGATGGAGTCAATAATATGGAGTAGCGCAACGTAATACGGATTATAACGCAGACATAGCACTGATAGACACCAGCGATGGGGGCAGACCTCATAATAGGTACTGCGCATGCGCTGGAGTCTAAAGATGGTGCAGAGCGGATATCTGAGATAGCCATGGCAACAGCTACAAAAAATGTGCAGTGCACAGGTGCGGGCGTCTGGCACATGGAAAATGGCGACGCTGGTAAACAGTGAGTGCTTCTGCTATGATAACGCTGTATAAAACCATGATATCGAGCAGCTGAGAATAATTTATGCTTTATTCACTGTATAAGAGAGTATGGGGCATGATATTAAAGATATAGACAAATAAGATGGTTTAGGGAAATGCAGTATAAAACACCAGATGGTGTTAGTGTGGCACACAGAACACATAAGGGGCATCTAAAATGAGACATGGAATTGTTAATTTTGTATGATGAGTGAATACCAATATTTTATGTAAATATGCAAATGAGATGTAATTAGGGTGTATGAAAGGTCTTGCTTTAGTTGTGGATAGCTGCTGGAAGAAAGGAGGTTGTTCCCGAAACGTTGCTGTACACCTGATGGCCCAATAAAGGCAGACTGAAAAAAGAAAAGGAGTGCTGCAGTCAATTTATTTATATTGAAGGCAGTGGATGGGAGAGGAACTGGACTGAATTGCACCCTGACGAAGCTGTGCTGCTTCCTTTATAAGTATCTATGTATCTATCTATCTATCTATCTATCTATCTATCTATCTATCTATCTATCTATCTATCTATCTATTCTATCTATCCATCAATCCACTTGAATAGCTGAAAACTTTAATAATTTTTAAAATCTTGAAAAAATTACCATGAAACAAATAAACACACCAATAAATATTTTGTTTGAACATTATCTCCAGTACATTCATCTTTCACCATTTTTTTTAAATTAAAATCCAAAAAGGATGTAAAAAAAATTTGAAAAAAAATGAAACCCATGCTGATGTAATCCCATCATATGATAGGCAAGATCAGTGAGTGCATCCCACTTATGGTGGGACTACAGGCACTGCATGGCTCTCTGTATTGTGAAAAGCTGTGACTTCCCTGTTTTTGTCTCAGGTTGCACAACAGGTATCACACAGCAGGGAATCCTGCTTTGTGAACTGAGATAACCTCAGTGGCATCAGCACTCATAACAGTAGCTATCTCACAAATACTGTGATATTGCAAGAGATTTAGCAGGTGTATCTCACCAGTATCATGAGTGCATGTGAGGTGTGGTGATGTCAGGGAATGCAGTGTAGTTCAAGGGTAGCCCCCGTATGACTGCTTGTGTCTGAACTGCATTAATTTTTTTGATAGCACTGCTTGTCACACTGTCACCATTGTCTGCGTGCCTGCTCTTTCAGCATATTGGGGATGTTTCCTGTCAACATTACTCTCCCATATGCTTGTAAAGGCCTTGTGCCCATGGTGCATTGTTTGATTCTTCTTTGAAGGATATTATTCAGAATCTGCATCAAAATTTCTATGTCTGACCTTAAGCCAGCAAAGACTATGATGGTTCAGAAGTGCTGTACCAAGGTGTTTCATTTTCCTTGCACATTTGGTGCAGATTTTGCGACAGAAAAAAGAAATCCACACAAAATCTGCAAGGAAAAGAAAACAATGTGGGCCCAGCACTTCTCAACTGTCATAGATTTTGTTATCCTCAGGATCAATATGAAAAGTTTAATGCAGATTCGCAAAATCGGTGTAAAAAACACCCTTAAACAATGCACCATGGGACAAGGCTAAAGAGAGCCCAGGAAGAGCCACAGTTGTGGTGAAAGGGACCAAGGATTCATCTTGCCCCCTGGCTACCTCCATAGACATTGCTAGGGCACTGGTGGGCAAATACAGCCCTCAAGGTCTGCAAACATGGCAAGTTTTCAGGATTTCTTTTAGCATTGCACAGGTGATACTTTTCTCACCTGTGGAGGTGATGATTCTAAAGCCAAGTGTAATGCTAAGGAAATCCTGAAAACATGCACTTTTGTGACCCTTGATGACTACAGTTGCCTAGCCATGTTCTACAGAACTTTGTGTAGTCTATTGCATTTCTATACCTCACAAACTTAGTCCAGAGACCTGCAGCTTCCTTGTCAGCATCTGTAGAGCAGTATCAAAGCACATTTTAGTTTGCAGTAATGGTCCAGCACGCAAGGAGTGAAGTAAAAAAGCTTTACTTTAGCAACTTTAAAAAAAGCACATTTTGGTACATGATGTAATTGTTTACATTTATAATACACAGTGATAATTTTAAAATATGCACTGTATAGGCTATAAAAAGTCTGAAAACACATGTGTATACAAATATATTCAGTATATACGTAAGTCCCAAAAGAATCATAATACTCTATAATCATGAGGTACAAGCCATCAAGATAACGGGGAAAAGTTCATTTAGAGCACAGTCCAATAAGGGCACAGACTATTAAGAGTTTTGAGGTGTAGCCTGAAGGCTGCAGTGTGGCTAATCCAACTGATGCTAAAGTTGGGAAGGGAAAAAATAAAATTAACAAAAACAAACAGGCTTCGCTCTTTTGAGAACTCAAAATAGTTCTTATATGGCCAAAAAAGCAACTTCAGGATAGGTCAGTGACCCAACAACAGGCCTCTTTTAGGGCAGTCCTCTTTAATCGGAGTAAAAAGACTTGGGCAGCTTTTTGAACGCTGTCAGGATGAAGGTTGCCATTGCACATTGTACTCCGCTACTGGATGGTCTCAGGGGGTCATAGTGACTATTACTTCAGGTGCATTCTCCCCCATCACCAGCCCCCCAGCACATCCCATCATGGCCAACACTGGAGAAGAGGATGGAGGAAATTGGGGACCACCACCCCCTCTAGCAGACATATGAGGAACTCAGGCAACCTGACAGGCCCTTCAGGATCTCTAGTCCAGTGGGTTTTTCTTCAGCTGGATGGCTAACAAGATCAGGCCTGGCCTTCAGTTGACACAGCATCATTTCAATGTTGGCCTCCTTCTACCAAACTTGGAATTAGTCCAGGGTGGTGAGCCAACTGATGCCTACCAGAAAATGACTGCTTGCTGTCCTTTACCTTCATGAAGGTGACCACCTCCCTAATATAGGGGATGCAGAGTCGTGAAGGCAGATGGTGACACAGCAGTGTGGATTAGTTTTCAAAGCACCTGTCACCAGTCCCGTCTTCATCTTGGATCCCAAACCCCGTCTTCAGAAAATATGTTGCAATCTGGTGCTGAGTGCATTGCTCATCAAAGGCAACAGCCTTAGGTCCCTGCAACCACTCTCAGGTGAAGGCATCAGAGAGTCTAATTGCTTTGCGAAGTGAGATGAGCCTGGGTGGTTTATGCCTATTTGGATACTTTCTGGGATGGGGGAGTGGTCCCCATATGGCATTCTGAAAGTCAAAGGCCTCGGCCAGGGGTGCTACACAAGGCAGGGGAACAGGGCCTTTTGCCAATATTACCCAGTCCTCCTCGTCATCCTCCTTGATTTGCCAATCCACCAGCTGTGGCATCAGCTGCAGGTATAATAATGCCAGGCATGCTGTAAAATTCTAAATCTGACTTGTGCTTGAAACAGCTAGTATATGGAGCAGCTGACCTCCTGACTCTGAGTTGCATTCACCTGGGACCTTTTCTTCAGGCATGTGGGAATAGCACTTGTTTCTGACCTTGCTGCATTTCAGACCCAATGCGGATAGTGTGCTCATACTTCAGCTCACATATGTAGAATTTATCATCTCCTCTGCGGGTTTCTCTGGCTTTGGTGAAGCACCTTTGATGCCTGGGGTGGTGAGGAAGATTATATTCTCCACAGAAAGCATGTATTGGGGTGGATCCATCACGTCTTCAAACTGGGGACTGCAGGGACACGGTAGTACAGTGTATCTGCGTTGTACGGCAATCCAAAGATGGGGCCGGCCCCTGACATAAAGCGTCTTTCTTTTGCTTAAGGGTCCACCTGTCTCAGTGCCAGGACCTAATCACATACATGATATTATTGTTTGCCCAATCTTGTTGTCTAGCTCCTTATTAACCACTCCATGGGGTGGGCTGTAGAATGCAACTGATTTACAAATCCCATTACTTATGCAACAGGTAACACCTGGGCTTACAGTTGATGGGTGTGATTGAAGCATGACATATTTTGAGAACAAATAAGGAAAATAGTTGTATTTAGCTCACCACCAATTCATGTTGAAGGTTAAATAAGGCTAGTGAGCAATGCACGTTCAACTCCAAGATGAATGCTACAATAACACACTTCTTCGCATGCCAAAAACTGTATTCTAACCATATAGCATTAAAGGAAATAAGGAGAATACATATTTTCAATAAGCAATATCCATAGTTAGGTGTTTCAAGAATGTGAACAGACCTATAAGACCATGTATGTTAGGCATATAAGGAACATATCAGATAGCAATTCAGATAAAAATAGCATAAGTGTAGAACATGTGGCCTCACACACTCCTGACCCTCTGCAATAATAAATGTTTGTTCTGTAAACAAAATCCATAAAAAATATTTAAAAAATAATATTATTTTTTTTTTTAATTAAAAGCTCTCATAAAGGGATGTGTAAAGTATATTTTAATGTTCCTGGATTTCACAGCTGCTGCCAAATCTGGCAGTGCTCTAAAAATTCACAGCCTGCAGGTGTCCTAACACTTGCAAACTCAAAAAAGCCAAAAAACTATCTTTTAAAGCTCCATTAAAGTCTGCAGGTTGAAAAAAGCGGGTAGTCCCAATGTCTGTGAATAACACCTAATCTTAGGTAAGGGTTATTTTTGTTAGCCATTAAAAGGTATTACAACTACAAGATTTGTATCTTGTTTCTCACACTGAGAACAATCAACATTTACTTACTATATCCTGTACGCCCCCCGGAAGAAGCAGGGAAGCGAAACGATCGTAGGGGAGGAGGGAGCACGAGCACACACTGACATCACGGCCTGGAAGGTATGAAGCACAACCGTGCCATATGTGTCTCATAAGGATAGTTATGGTAGCTGTGTAGGTAGTTACTCTGATGATCTCACAGCTCTCATGGTGTCTAGTTTTGCTATAACCAAGATATATTAGGCATCACTTCAATGTTATTGAGTGACTTTAGTATTATTAAGTGATTTCAGCTGAAGTGTGTTAATGTCCTGCTATTTTGGTCGGCATTTATGATTGATGGCATTATAGTTGCACAGTAGGAGTCAGGTTCTATATAGTAAATTTTGACCATCACTGTGGACTAAATTATTTTGGTTGTTGTAGCACATACTATATACTAATTGCCGAATAGTCTGTGGTGTTGTTTCTTGTGAATCCCCCCGGAGGGAATGCTCTGTTTTTAAGTAATTGTTTTTTATGATGTACAATAAAGATTGACTATTAATTTGGAAATCTTTTTGTGTAAATCTTTCCTAAAGGGTGGGAGGTATATACCCATTCTTGTGTTATGCAAGATTTGTATCTTGTTTCTCACACTGAGAGCAATCAACATTTTCTCAACTGGCTAACACGGTACCAAACCTTTTTCTTCTATTTGAAATTGGCGAACATGTTCAGGAAAAGTTCAGTCATATCTAATTGTGAGAAAATAATAATGGCAGTGATACATCAATTTACACTTCTTCCTTCATAATCTGTTAATCACAGTGTGGCTCCCCAGGGTCAAAGTGCCACAGTGTCATCACTGCCCCCGGTAGAGGTATCAACAGAGAGCAGCAAAGGGTATTCTCATCAGGTAACACACACACAACACCAACACCTCCAGGCCAGAAGGAGGAGACCAAACCCGGATTCAGGGTGAGCTCCCCTATATATTCTGGTCTGGGAAGGAGAAAGTCAGATCAGTTCCTGGGAGTACTGTGAAGCAGGCTTGGGTGTAAAGGAGCTGTGCTAAGCTCATCCCAAGGTCCACCAGCTAACACCTGGCCTAAGGCTAGGGTCTGATGTAAAGAGGAAGAAACACACCTCTCTCACACATGGCATAAACTCTGCTGCTGTGGGCATGTGCACTTGTGGGCTCTACAAACCTGGTATTATACTTAGCAGGCAAGAAAGCCAAATGAAACTCCCCTGATGACATACCCTGTATAGAAACGCGTCGGCAGGCACGTGGAGGGATGTTTTCAACCCTGAGCTGGATGAAGTGGCTGTCATAGCAAAGGACACACTGAAGGCTCAGCTGGCTATGCATTCATCATCAGAACGTCCACAAAGATGGGTGAGAACGTTCTGAGTTGCTAGAAATCTGTAGGACAATAGTCCTGAGTTATTGGCTATGCATGTTTAAAGGCATAATAAGTAACAAAGGCTTATATGTGATTAATATGCACTGGTTTTAAAATATAATTTTAGGTTTATATACCTTTTTAATTGGATTAGTAAAAGTTAAGTTTTATGTCTTTTACTTTATCTGTTTATCTGTTGTCGCCATTCACTGCTGGGCTTGATTATTTTTGTTGGTGACGTGTCTTCTTTTACCCAAGTGGATAACTAAGCATTTCGTGTTGCTTCGCTCCATCATTGTAGGCATCAAAACTTCATAGCAAACTTCTGTCAAGAATACACGTTTCTTGTTCTTCCTGTTGACATGGAGTTTCACTATAAACAATATAGCTATTGAGGGCTGACACATCAAGGATATTATAAAAGTTAACTACAGGCCAACGTTATGTCTGCCTCTTGCACGAATACTCTCCAATCATTTCATCCATCTTGTCCACACCTCCTTTTGTTTTATTATAATGCAGTATGATTTCAGATTTCTGTTTCCTGTCATTGGTGTCAATACTTCCATCATGATGCATTGTACTCAGTAATATCACAGTTTTTTCTTTCTTTGCTTTATAAGATACCATTGTCGCTTGATTGCAGGAACCAAGGACACACTCATAAAGTGGTCGCTTGGGATTATTCTTCATGATTGGAGGAATTTCGCGGCGGTTTGGCCTCATAGTACCAACAAGTGTGAGTTTTTTCTGAAGCAAAAATGTGCCCAGTTCCAGATTGTTAAAGTAGTTTTCCATTGTTATATTTTTTCCAGAAGTGAAAATTGGTACTGCGAGTGTTTTTACTATGTCAGAACATAGGTCTTTCTGGATTGGAGCATCAGCTTCTTTGCCACAGTAAATCAGACCATTCATGCCATAATAGCTTGTAGAATCACACATCCAGAAAATGTTTATGCCACACTTGGCAGATTTACTGTGCATATACTGAATGAATTTGCAACGTTCCCTAAAGGCAAGAAGTTGCTCATCCACTGTCACATTGTCATTAGAATGATAAAGCTTTGTACAGTTTTTGATGAAAAGATTCCAAATGTAGCTAATAGGGGCTAATTTATCTGTTTCCAACCTCACAGGACGAGTTCTCTTATCATCAAAACGAAGGCTTCTCCGAATATTCTCAAATCTATTGACTGACATTGTAGCTTTGTAGTGTGGAACTGAAAAAGGGTTCAGAAATAATTCTATGATTGGAACATCGTACAATTTTGTACACCCTGCCAGAAGAGTAAGGGCAATATAGCCATATAGGTCCTCTTTTGTTATATTTTTCCATTTTTTTTTTCTTCCTGAAGTGATATGTTTTCCTTATAAGTTAGTACACAAAAATACCACATCTGCAATATCAGCTGAAAAATTTTTACAGAAAACATCTCTTTTGGACAAGAATGGGGGAATTCCTACAGCGCCTTCAGCAACTCTCATAATATTATGTGATAGGGTGCGTCCACGAACCCCAGCAGTACTGTTCCAAAAACCATTTGTTTTGGATGTTCTATTTGTACATTCTGCTGGATTCACTACTTCTTTATCATCTGAAGAATCACTGAACGATGAAGTAGAGACATTAGCTGGTGGCATGTACTCTTCATCGGACAAAGAAAGTACACTGTCTTCATCACTATCAAAAATGATTGCCTCGATTTCTTGGTCAGTCAAACCCCTGGATGTAGACTATGTCATTGTAGTTTAAATTTCATTAAATAAAATGGAAAAAAAAAATGATTACAATCAGGGCTGTGAACTCTTTGTTAGTGTGTGTGCTAAAGGTAAAGTGCAGCCCCCCTCCTCTTACCTTCAGCAGGTCACCACTTTCTTTTAGGTGCAGTAGAAACCTCTGGATTTTTGAAGCTCAAAGTTTTTTTTTCCAGAAACAAGAAAGCTGACTCCTTCCTCTAAAGTCTCTTCAGCATGTAGCACACAATGAACAGGATGTTGTCTGTCCTCCTGTTCCTGTGTGTTCATGACCTGCGATAATGTCAGAGACGTATGACTTTGTGAGGGAGCCTTCCTCCCAAGATCACATGACCATGTAGTCAGGCAGAATCCGCACTCTTCCCAGCTACAGCAGAGTCATAAAGACTGAGTAATAAAGACAAAGTCTTCCCCAGCAACAATACAGACAAAAAGACTGAGGATCACATGTAAACCAAGTACAGGCCTAAAAGGCCCCAGGCATGTGAATATGGGGTAGTCCCAAAAAAGAGTTTTTTTACCGAAATGCCTATAACATAAAAAAATATGAACTGGAAATTACTAACAACTATATACCTGAGGAATACCTAGAGTTTCAAAATTCTAACTAAAGTAATCTTGCAGAAAATAGAAAACAAGTAATCGAGCAGGCCTGCGAGGCCCCAGGTATGCATTCTAGGGTTAAGATCTATGTGTCATGTATGACTATTATAAAATTTTACTTATAATAAAAGATTAAAAAGCTTTTATCTTTTTGTCCCCCTAAGTCAGTGCATTTTAAAGTCCCTGATTCCAGCAATGCATCATTTACTGGGTTACTTTCTGTCATTTTGATACAATCACAGAATTCCCTGCTACAGATCTGGAAATGTGTAACTCCACACCACTGATGGACAGCTTTCTGTGTACATTATGCTTTGACATAAAGTTGCTAATTAGTGCTGGTGGTGGGATTAGACACTGATTGTATTGAACACAATCCCTAGCAACTACAGTGCCTTGTGAAAGTATTTGGCCCCCTTGAACCTTTCAACCTTTTGCTACATTTCAGGCTTCAAACATAAAGATATAAATTCTAATCTTTTTGTGAAAAATCAACAAGTGGGACAAAATCATGAAGTGGAATGAAATTTATTGGATAATTTAAACTTTTTTAACAAATAAAAAACTGAATGGTAGGGCGTACAATATTATATGTCTCGCTTGGGTTAATACTTTGTAGTGCCACCTTTTGCTGCGATTACAGCTGCAAGTCGCTTGGAGTATATTTCTATCCGTTTTGCACATCGAGAGACTGATATTCTTGCCCATTCTTCCTTGCAAAACAGCTCGAGCTCAGATAGGTTGGATGGAGAGCGTTTGTGAACAGCAGTTTTCAGCTCTTTCCACAGATTCTCGAATGGATTCAGGTCTGGACTGTGACTTAGCCATTCTAACACCTAGATACATTTATTTTTGAACTATTCCATTGTAGATTTTGATTTATGTTTGGGATTATTGTCTTGTTGGAAGATAAATCTCCGTCCCAGTCTCAGGTCTTTTGCAGACTCTAACAAGTTTTCTTCCAGAATGGTCCTGTATTTGGCTCTGTCCATCTTCCATCAATTTTAACCATCTTCCCTGTGTGTGCTTAAGAAAAGCAGGCCCAAACCATGGTGCTGCCACCACCATGTTTGACAGTGGGGAAGGTGTTTTGAGGGTGATGAGCTGTGTGGCTTTAATGCCAAACATCATTTTGCATTGCGTCCAAAAAGTTCGATTTTGGTTTCATCTGACTAGACCACCTTATTCCACATATTTGGTGTGTCTCCCAGGTGGTTTGTGCCAAACTTCAAATTAGACTTTTTACAGATATCTTTGAGAAATGGCTTTCTTCTTGCCACTCTTCCATATAGACCAGATTTGTGCAGTGTACGACTGATTCTTGTCCTATGGTCAGACTCTCCCACCTCAGCTGTAGATCTCTGCAGTTCATCCAGAGTGATCATGGGCCTTTTGGCTGCATCTCTGATCAGTCTTCTCCTTGTTCGAGATGAAAGTTTAGAGGGCGGCCGGGTCTTGGTAAATTTGCAGTGGTCTGATACTCCTTCCATTTCAATATGATCGCTTACACAGTGCTCCTTGAGATGTTTAAAACTTGGGAAATCTTTTTTATCCAAATTCGACTTTAAACTTCACCACAACAGTATCTCGGACCTGCCTGGTGTGTTCCTTGGTCTTCATGATGCTCTCTGCATTTGAAACAGAACCCTGAGGCTATCACAGAGCAGGTTCATTTATATGGAGACTTGATTACACACAGGTGGATTCTATTTATCATCTCCTGTCATTTAGGACAACATTGGATCATTCAGAGATCCACTTCTGGAGTGAGTTTGCCTCACTGAAAGTAAAGGGGCCGAATAATATTGCACGCCCTACTTTTCAGTTTTTTATTTGTTAAAAAAGTTTAAAATATCCAATAAAGTCCATTTGACTTCACAATTGTGCCCACTTGTTGTTGATTCTTCACAAAAAAAATTTAATTTATATCTTTATGTATGAAACCTAAATTGTGACAAAAGTTTGAAAAGTTCAAGGGGACCAAATACACTGCAAAGCACTGTATTTTTTTTTAATGCTGAGAGGTATGTCTCACCTTTGTAGCTAGGGCAGCACTTGGGACCAGGCAGAGGCGCCTGCTGAAAACAAACTGGCTGATGTAAGTATTTCACTATTCACTATGCCATCATTTTATAGATTTGAAATGAAGTCTGATGGATTTTTTCACACTGATGAGAGCTAAATTTCATTCTTCTTTCTTGTATATGTCTTTAGACTTCCTACACACATTTGCTGAGAACACTCAAGCATACAGTGGAAATGTTTTTGTCGACTGCTGTTATTAACGCTTCAATACTAAATACATACCATTAGTTTGCGGCAACAAAAAGCTATTCAGCTGCACACTAGAACACTTAGAATTAAAAAAAGAAGACTATGACCTTGCATTACTGCAGTGGGAACATTAGAGAAAAAGGGAAAAATACAATTAGCTTACTACAAAGAACAGAGAAAATATGGCATAGTGTTTCTGCCGTAGGTATACTTGAACAAAGGAGATGCTTAGCTAATGTATGGGCCACTGCATATGAGTCCGATAAGCTAACAACAAGGTGCATCTCATTTATTTGGACAGTAATATGAAATGCCTCTATACGCGATTAAAAATCTACTTCCATGGGCAGATAGGGTACTAGCTATATAGGGAAGTGATTCCACCATGGTTAACCGGTGGGGGTCCACAGACAGAAATAAATACTACAAATTAAACAAAAGACTTAGAAATGAGAACAGGTACTAGCAGGAAAAACATGACTACAAATAGCTATTCAGCTGCAAACTACTGTAGAACACTTAAAATTAAATAAGAAGACTATGACCATGTATTACTGCAGTGGGAACATTCGAAAAAAAAAGGGAAAAATACATGTAGAGCAACCTTCCTATATAGGTAGGATCCTATTTGCTCACACATGCAGATTTTTAATCGTATATAGAGGCATTTTAAGGAAGAGTCCCGATATATGAGATGTACCTTGTTGTTGGTTATTGGGCTCATATGAATTGGCCATTACATTGGCTAAGTGTCTCCTTTGTTCAAATATACCTAAAGCTGTACTAATATGTCATATTTTCTCTGTTCCATTCAGCAGTAAGCTAAGTGTATTTTTCCCTTGTTTTCTAATGTTGCCATTGCAGTAATGCTTGGCTATAGTCTCATTTAATTCTGTGTTCTTGTGAGCTTTCTGCAGTTATGTTTTTTTCTACAAGCACTTGTTCACAATTTTTGATGTTCCAGTCAGTCTTTTGTTAAATTTGCAGTATTTGTTTCTGGCTGAGCACCCCTGTCCGTTAACCATCGTGAAATCACTACCTAAATAGCTAGGATCTTATGTGGCCACGCACGCAGATTTGTAACCGTATATAGAGACATTTTAATTTAGTGTCCTGATATATGCGATGCACCTTGTCGTTGATTATCAGGCTCATATGCATTGGCCAATAAATTAGCTAAGCATCTCCTTTGTTCAAGTATACCTGCAGCAATAAAGCTATGTCACGTTTTCTCTGTTTAATTTTGCAGTAAGCCAAGTGTAAGTTTCCTTTTTGTTTAATGTTTACCACCACAGTAATGTTTAGTCATAGTCTCCTTATTTAATTCTAAGGCTGGAAACACACTTCCCTACTTACATGTGAGTGTCTTGGATGAGATTAGGATGAGACTGGATCAGTGACCCTGAATGGCCTCTCTCTCTCTGGACAGGAATGTCAGCTGCTTGTGTTTTTGTTCAGTATCCCACTCCCCATTCAGAGAGGGAGAGGCTGTTCAGGGTCACTGCTCCAGCCTCTTCCGAGTCTGGTCCGAGAGACTCGCATGTAAGTAGGAGAGTGCGTTTCCAGCCTAAGTGTTCTAGTGTGCAGCTCTATAGCTTTTTGTAGTCATGTTTTTTTCTTCTAGCACCAGTTCACTTTGCTTGGTGTGCCAGTCAGCCTTTTGTTAAATTAGTTTGCATCAAAACATCCTTATTATGGGCTCGATTTTCTACAACAAATAAAATTGAATATATATGCTTAGCTGCAGTTGAGCTTTATGTTTCGGGATATTCTATCATTATAATAAATGGTATGTATTTTTATCTAGATATTTGATATGGCCAAGTTCACACCTACAAATCCGTTTTTTAAGCCATTAGAAAAACGGATACATTTTTCTAAGGGTGCCAATAGCGTCCCCTGAGGTCCTGGACATTTTTGGCAAATTTTGGGACTTAGTCATTTTTTTATGAAAAACGCATATGTGTTAATGCAGGTGCCTATATGTGAAAAGCGTTAACGCATGCGTTTCCCATAGGGCCCCATGTTAATAATTTTCACCAGCTCTGATTTTCTACTCTCATAATTGTGAATGTTACTCATTTTTCCAACACTAAACAAATCTCTGCAAACGTTTTCACTTTTTTTCTGTCAGCTTTATTAAAGGATACCGTAACTATGTAAAAAACTGTTTACACTACAAGGTGGTTTGTTATTGAGCCCTTTGGCCTGGTTTTCAAAATACAGTAATGGCTGAAAGTGTTGGCACCCTTGAATTTGTTAATGAAAATAAAGTATTATTGCAGTTAACATATTTTTTACATACACGTTTATTTCCTGTATGTATTTTAAAAACACACCAAAACAACACAGAAAAAAGGAAAATTGGACATAATTTAACATAAAATTTTACACAAAAAATGGACAAGACAAAATTGTGGGTAAACAACTTTGTTTCAAGAATGGGATGCTCATTCCAACACAGCTGTCGCAAGTGACAAATGACAGCTGTGACAAGTGACAAATGTGTGTAATATGAAAATCACTCCTGAAACTAGATAGAAAGGGGAGAAGTTAACTCAATCTATGCTTTGTGTGTCTGTGTTTGCCACACAAGCATGGAGAATAGCAAGAGAACAAGAGAGCTGCCTGAAGACTTGAGAAATATAATTGTTCAAATACAGTTAGGGCCAGAAATATTTGGACAGTGACACAATTTTTGCGAGTTGGGCTCAGCATGCCACCACATTGGATTTGAAATGAAACCTCTACAACAGAATTCAAGTGCAGATTGTAACGTTTTAATTTGAAGGGTTGAACAAAAATATCTGATAGAAAATGTAGGAATTGTACACATTTCTTTACAAACACTCCACATTTTAGGAGGTCAAAAGTAATTGGACAAATAAACATAACCCAAACAAAATATTTTTATTTTCAATATTTTGTTGTGAATCCTTTGAAGACAATCACTGCCTTAAGTCTGGAACCCATGGACATCACCAAGCGCTGGGTTTTCTCCTTGTTAATGCTTTGCCAGGCCTTTACAGCCGCAGCCTTCAGGTCTTGCTTGTTTGTGGGTCTTTCCGTCTTAAGTCTGGATTTCAGCAAGTGAAATGCATGCTCAATTGGGTTAAGATCTGGTGATTGACTTGGCCATTGCAGAATGTTCCACTTTTTTGCACTCATGAACTCCTGGGTAGCTTTGGCTGTATGCTTGGGGTCATTGTCCATCTGTACTATGAAGCGCCGTCCAATCAACTTTGCAGCATTTGGCTGAATCTGGGCTGAAAGTATATCCGGTACACTTCAGAATTCATCCGGCTACTCTTGTCTGCTGTTATGTCATCAATAAACACAAGTGACCCAGTGCCATTGAAAGCCATGCATGCCCATGCCATCACGTTGCCTCCACCATGTTTTACAGAGGATGTGGTGTGCCTTGGATCATGTGCCGTTCCCTTTCTTCTCCAAACCTTTTTCTTCCCATCATTCTGGTACAGGTTGATCTTTGTCTCATCTGTCCATAGAATACTTTTCCAGAACTGAGCTGGCTTCTTGAGGTGTTTTTCAGCAAATTTAACTCTGGCCTGTCTATTTTTGGAATTGATGAATGGTTTGCATCTAGATGTGAACCCTTTGTATTTACTGTCATGGAGTCTTCTCTTTACTGTTGACTTAGAGACAGATGCACCTACTTCACTGAGAGTGTTCTGGACTTCAGTTGATGTTGTGAACGGCTTCTTCTTCACCAAATAAAGTATGCGGCGATCATCCACCACTGTTGTCATCCGTGGACGCCCAGGCCTTTTAGAGTTCCCAAGCTCACCAGTCAATTCCTTTTTTCTCAGAATGTACCCAACTGTTGATTTTGCTACTCCAAGCATGTCTGCTATCTCTCTGATGGATTTTTTCTTTTTTTTCAGCCTCAGGATGTTCTGCTTCACCTCAATTGAGCGTTCCTTTGACCGCATGTTGTCTAGTCACAGCAACAGCTTCCAAATGCAAAACCACACACCTGGAATCCACCCCTGACCTTTTAACTACTTCATTGATTACAGGTTAATGAGGGAGACGCCTTCAGAGTTAATTGCAGCCCTTAGAGTCCATTGTCCAATTACTTTTGGTCCCTTGAAAAAGAGGAGGCTATGCATTACAGAGCTATAATTCCTAAACCCTTTCTCCGATTTGGATGTGGAAACTCTCATATTGCAGCTGGGAGTGTGCACTTTCAGCCCATATTATATATATAATTGTATTTCTGAACATGTTTTTGTAAACAGCTAAAATAACAAAACTTGTGTCACTGTCCAAATATTTCTGGCCCTAACTGTAGATAAACAATCTCAAGGTTACAAGTCCATCTCCAAAGATCTTGATATTCCTTTGTCGACAGAGTGCATCATAATCGAAAAATTTACAATCAATGGCACTGTAAAGGCAGCTCTACATGTGTCAACATTGCTAACGATGTCGCTGCAACTTGTGACGTTGCAGCGACCTTGTAGCGACGTTGCAGCGACCTCGTAGCGACGTCGCTGTGTGTGACATCCCACAATGATCAGCGATCAGCTCACTGATCATTGCGGAATGGCCAGGGCCATTTTTCGGTCGCTGGTCTGCTGCGGTCACACTTGCATTGGCATGTGTGACAGGGGCAACGACCAGCAATCCCCAGTCTGCGCCCGGCATCCTGAACGATCTTAACAACCGTCGGGTATCGGGCGCAGACTAGCTGATCGCTGGTGGGTCTGCTTGTTTGACAGCTCACCAGCGATCAGATAGCGATGGGATCTCTGGGACATCGCAACGTGTAACCCGGCTTTAACAAACATCCCTGGATGTGGACAAGAGAGAAAAATTGGTGAAAAGTTGCAACGCAGGATGGTCTGAATGGTGGATAAGCAGCCCTAATCATGTTCCAAAGAAATTCAAGCTGCCCTGCAGGCTCAGTGTGCAACAGTGTCAGCGTGAACTAGCAGTTGACATTTGAATGAATTGAAATGCTATGGCAGAAGATCTAGGAGGACCACACTGCCGACATAGAGACTGAAAAAAACTAGATTGCAGTGCCAAATTTTATGAAAGTAAGTTAAAATCCTTCTGGAAAAACATCTTGTTGGCAGATGACACCAAAATAGAGCTTTTGGGTAAATTAAACCATTCTACTCTTTACTGAGGATAGACTGAGGCCTACAAATAAAATAACACAGCTCTACAATCTAATATGGTGGAGGTTCAAAGATGTTTTGTGGTTGTTTTGCTGCCTCAGGCACCTCACTGTCTGTAAGGAATCATGACATTTAAAAATTACCCAAAGGATTTTGGATTGCAATGTAGTTCCCAGTGTCAGAAAGCTGGGCTTGTGTCAAAGGTTATAATTCTTCCAGCAGTACAATTACGTCAAACATACTTCAAGAAGCCCCCAGGAAAAAAAGCATTAGATAGTTCTGAAGTGGCTAGAAATGAGTCCGGATCTAAATCCCACTGTTTGAGAGATTTTAAAATTCCTGTTTGGAGAAGACACCTTTCAAATATGGGAGACCTGGATCCCTTTGCAAAATAAGAGGGGTCTACAACTCCAGTTAAGAGGTGCAAGAAGCTTGCTGATGGTTTTACAAAGTAATTGATTGTAGCTAGCATGGGCGTACCCAGGATCAAAACTAGGGGGGGGCAAGCTATGGTCGTTCCCGCCTCCTGTGGTACTCTGACATGCCGGCCGTAACGTCATATCCGGCCCAATGCATTGTGGAGGCAGATCATGTCATAAGCCCCCACACTGCACCAGACCAGATATAACGCTCCGGCCGGCATGTCAGAGTACCACAGGAGGCGGGAATTTAAAAAAGATGTGGAAACAACAGAAGGAACGCTGACACCCTTTAAAGGGAACCTATATTGGACAACATGTGCTCATTACATACACATCATACATATTTTTGACATAGAGACACAAGCCACACACATATACACAGACAAAATCCACACACACACAGACAAAAGCCACACACAGGCAAGCCATAAGCCACACACAGGCATGCCACACACAGATACACAAAACAAACAAAGACAAGCCACACACACACACAGACAAGCCACACACACACACACACACACACACAGACAAGCCACACACACACACAAGCCACACACACACACAGACAAGCCACACACACACACAGACAAGCCACACACACACACAGACAAGCCACACACACAGAGACAAGCCACACACACAGAGACACAAAACAAACAAAGACAAGCCACACACACACACAGACAAGCCACACACACACAGACAAGCCACACACACAGAGACAAGCCACACAGAGACAAGCCACACACACAGAGACACAAAATAAACAAAGACAAGCCACACACACAGAGACAAGCCACACACAGAGACAAGCCACACACACAGAGACACAAAATAAACAAAGACAAGCCACACACACAGAGACAAGCCACACACACAGAGACAAGCCACACACACAGACACAAGCCACACACACAGACACAAGCCACACACACAGACACAAGCCACACACACAGACAAGCCACACACAGAAGACACAAGCCACACACAGAAGACACAAGCCACACACACAGAGACAAGCCACACACACAGAGACAAGCCACACACACAGAGACAAGCCACACACAGAGACAAGCCACACACACAGAGACAAGCCACACACACAGAGACAAGCCACACACACACAGAGACAAGCCACACACACACAGAGACAAGCCACACACACACAGAGACAAGCCACACACACACAGAGACAAGCCACACACACAGACACAAGCCACACACACACAGAGACAAGCCACACACAGAGACAAGCCACACACACAGACACAAAACAAACAAAGACAAGCCACACACACAGAGACAAGCCACACACAGAGACAAGCCACACACACAGAGACACAAAATAAACAAAGACAAGCCACACACACACAGACAAGCCACACACACAGAGACAAGCCACACACAGAAACAAGCCACACACACAGAGACACAAAATAAACAAAGACAAGCCACACACACAGAGACAAGCCACACACACAGAGACAAGCCACACACACAGACACAAGCCACACACACAGACACAAGCCACACACACAGACACAAGCCACACACAGAAGACACAAGCCACACACAGAAGACACAAGCCACACACACAGACACAAGCCACACACAGAAGACACAAGCCACACACAGAAGACACAAGCCACACACACAGAGACAAGCCACACACACAGAGACAAGCCACATACAGACATGCCACACACAGAGACAAGCCACACACACAGAGACAAGCCACACACACAGAGACAAGCCACACACACACAGAGACAAGCCACACACACACAGAGACAAGCCACACACACAGACACAAGCCACACACAGACAGACACAAGCCACACACACAGAGACACAAAACAAACAAAGACAAGCCACACACACAGAGACACAAAACAAACAAAGACAAGCCACACACACAGAGACAAGCCACACACACACAGAGACAAGCCACACACACACAGAGACAAGCCACACACACAGAGACACAAAACAAACAAAGACAAGCCACACACACAGAGACAAGCCACACACAGACAGACACAAGCCACACACAGACAGACACAAGCCACACACAGACAGACACAAGCCACACACAGACAGACACAAGCCACACACAGACAATCCACACAGACAACCCCGCCATAGGGCACCCAAATCATATTCAGCCCCCTCATAGGGCTCCTGTATCATATACATAATACATAATCCCATCACCCCAACCCCCCCACATCACTTTTTTACATACATCTATTTTTACCAGTTACTGTTGTCCAACTTACTTGTCCTCTTCTGAGGTCTCTGACTTCACTCGCTCTTCACTTTTGTAGCTTGTCTCGTGCTCCTGGCTCCAGCCTCCCTCGTCACCACAGCAGTGTCCCCTGGCTCCAGCCTCCCTCCTCACCACAGCACTGTCCCCAGACGGACCCCACTCCAGCTTTCACCGCAGCCGCAGGGACTCAGCCTCGAGCACAGCACTCAGTGGTGATGTCGAGTGAGTCCCCCTGCAGGCCTGCCCGCCGAGCTGATCATCATCTGCAGTCAGCAGACACTGTCTGAGGCTGAGGGTGAGATGATGATCCATCCTGCGCCCCTGTCTGCTGGCTGCTGCAGCTGCTGGCCTGCCGCCCCATGTCACACGCTGCGGCTGTCATGTCATGAGACACTGACTGAGGCTGAGCTGAGCGGTGCTGACTGAGGACGGAGGTAAACTAGCCGGCCGCGCGGCACCGCTACAGTGAGGTGATGGTGACAGGTGGAGGCTGAGCGGAGGTGCGGTGGACTGGCCGCCTCAGCTCAGCAGCCTCAGCCGCCGAGTGTGACTGACACACATATAACAATACTAATACTACAGTAGGTGCGCACAACGCGCGCACAGTGCCGCACTCACCCCTTCCTCATGAGGGGGGGGCAGCCTCTTGGGGGGGGCACCTGCCCCCCCCTGCCCCACGCTGGGTACGCCCATGGTAGCTAGTTATTCCAAAGAGTATGCAAGCAAATATTAATTTGAGGATGCTGGCAATTTTGTGTGACCAATTATTGGAGTTTTGTGGGAAATTAGAGTATATTACAAAAGTGAATAGACCCCTCACATTGTTATAAATATTTTTTATATCTTTCATTGGGACAACACTAAATATTTGACACTTTAATAAAATCTACAGTAGTCAGTATAGAACTTGTATAACAATGTAAAGTTGGTGGGCCATCTATGTAACTCAACACACAGCCATTACTGTCTAAACTGCTGGCAACAAAAGTGAACACACCCCTATGTGAAAATGGACAAATTTTGCCCAATTATCCATTTTCCTTCCCTTGTGTCATGTGACTCATTATTGTTAAACTGTCTCAGGTGTGGAATGAGGAGCTGGTGTGTTAAATTTGGTGTTATCACTCACACACTGTTTCATACTGGTCACTGCAAGTTAAACATGGCATCTTATGGCAAATAGTTCTCTGAGAATCTGAAAAAAAGAAATGTTGCTCTCCTTAAAGATGGATTAAACTGTAAAGAAGATTTCCTGCACTCTCTATCTGAGCTGCAACTTAGTGCCTAAGACCATATAGCAGTTTTACAAAGCAGGTTCCACTGAGGACAGGCCTCGCCATGCTAAACCAAGGAAGTTGAGTGCACATGCTGAGCATCATATCCCAAGGTTGTCTTTTCAAAGTAAAAGTATGAGTGCTGCCAGCATTGCCGCAGGGCTTATAGGTTTGGGGATCAGAATGTCAGTGCACACTGCATTAAACTGTTCTGTAAGGCTATCATCCCATAAAGGCAACCACATCCTAGAGATGATGCACAAGAAGTCCCAGAATCAGTTTGCTGAAGATAAGTAGACTAAGGACAAGAATAACATGTCTTGTGGTCTCATATGACCAAAATAAACTTATTTGGGTCAGGTCATGTCAAGCTTGTGTGGCAGAAAACAGGTGAAGAGCACAAAGACAAGGAGCACAAGGCCTCTAACATACACCAGCACAGTGATAATATCATGGAGGCGTGAAAGAGAACTCCTGTGGCAAAATGTGAAGCTCTAGTGAGCTTCATGCTCAAGAGAGTTAGGACAGTGCTTGAAAATACAAGTTGCCACACAAAATATTGACACTTTGGGTGCAATTTGGCAATTTTCACTTAGTGGTGTTTTCAATTTTACCTCCAGTGTTATAGATATTAATGGCTGTGTACACGTTCAGTTATTTAAAGTGCACACTAAATTTACACTGTTAAACACGCTGTATACTGACTACTTTACATTTTATCAGTGTGTTGTATATTCAGTGTTGTCCCATAAAAAGTTATAATAACATATTTACAAAAATGTGAGCGGTATTTTGACTTGTGACATACTTTATGTCCAATTTTCCTTTTGTTCTTTAGCTTCTTTGTATTGTTCAAATACACATAAAGGACATAAACAGGTGTATAACAAAATATTTAATTGCATTACATTTTTGGAAGAAATACTTCATTTTCTGGAACAATTTCAAGGGTGACAACACTTTCAGCCTTGATTGTATGTGATTGCCAATGTATCCTTCTGTATCTATAATCTATGTGAAATATGGTTTTATCCTGAGAAAGAAGTCTTTTCGACCGCATGTACGGTACTTCATCTTCCTACTTCCGTTATACATTTTTATTTTTTTCCGCAGTGCGGACACATCCATATTTTAGCTTTCTTCTGTATGCCAAACAAATTTCTGTATCATTCATCGCCCTGATGATTCCTACAGTCTAATCTACCTACAAAGAAAGTGGATTTCTGGATCCATTACTGGATCAGAATGTTAAATGTGAACAAGAGATATAAGACATAAAACAGAAGTATTTTATTAGTCTTAGGCTAGGGTCACACCACTGTTAATCTCCCCCTGCGCTGAAAATATAGAAATATTCTGCTGAAGCGCATAGCGTTAACGCTATACGCTTCAGCAGAACGCTGGCCCATAGCAACCCCTTATTTACCTTGACAGTGGCTGCACACAGAGCTGTTGGATGGCCGCTTTTCCTCAGCGCACAGGAAAACGCTGCATGCAGCATTTCCTGTGCACTCCTGAAATGGTAAACACTAGTTTTTAGAACAAATGATACCCAAGACAATGGGTATTGGCAAGTCCTAAGGGATCGCACTACCAATTTAAACACTCACCCCTTATAACCTAAACCCAACCCCTGTTCTTACAAATTAACAGACAGGACACATGAGTGGATTAAATTGGCCACAGCAGCCATTTATTGTTAACAAATAAACAATTAACCAAAACAACGATAACCTCAGGGGGATTGATCCTCGAAGCACAAAACACCCTTTAATATGCGTGACCTCCCCCAGGCCGAGCCTTACATATAGCCGATTAACACCAGCTCATAAGCACATATGCTAGCCTTTTTCCTCACCAAACTGCCACAACCATTTTTGTTCCACTTTGAGGGGTCTAGAACCTACTGGGCTCCCCCATTGCTTTACTGATGACCACATCCACCAACTTTGAGGATCTTCTCTCCTTACACTACCAACATAAAGGTTTTATACACCTCAAACATTTATGTTTCTCCACATCCTCACCGCCCTCTCGATTGCCTCATGTATGGTAAGGGTCCACATGTCCAAACCCACCGCATTAAGGTGTACACCATCCAGTCTCCAAAATGCCACTTGCCCCGATTCCAAATCCAAGTGTAGAACCACCACGGCACCATTACGAGCCATAAAATGGCAAATGGCACTATTGACCTTAATCCACGCCTTATCTCCCCTGTCCACTGACCTCGCCCCATGCCACACCTTTCATGAGATAATGTCGAACCAAACCGTTACAACTTTAGGGATCATGGCCCAGAGCCGCAAGATATCAAACTTAATATCTCTAAACAGTTCTCTAAAAGGTCGTTTACCCAGGTCATTGCCCCTAAATGAATAATCAAAATATCTGGAGCCTTATCCCACCGCACAAAATGATGGAATTCTGGTAAGAGCTGACTCCACACCATTGCCCGCTTTCCAATCCACCATACTATGGCCTTGTCTGTTGAAATTCCCAGTTGCCGACCCGCTGGCCTCACTGCCACTCTCTAAGCCACCCAAAAAACAAAAGAGTGGCCTATGATCTTCACTAACAATGCACCGAAACTGAAAGAAATCACCTAATAGGACCTTTTTTTTTTTTTTTTTTTTTTTTTTTTTTTTAAGAAACTTAAAAAATTTCAATCATGAAGACAAACATAAGACCTAAATCTGTTAGATTCCCACCTCCAAATTCTCTTAAACACTTCCTCTGGCAAACCTCACTTCGCGGCCTTTGTAGCCGCCCCTATCCGAAACGAGTGCCCCGTATAATGATTAACTGGAACACCCAATGATGGCAAACACTATTTAAAAACCGGAATGAACTAATAACATTGTCCTCATTTTTCTAATCCTATCTCTGCGTCCTATCCAATGTAAAATGCTCCAAGGGTAACAATAATATACAGTTAGGGCCAGAAATATTTGGACAGTGACACAAGTTTTCTTATTTTAGCTGTTTACAAAAACATTTTCAGAAATACAATTATATATATAATATGGGCTGAAAGTGCACACTCCCAGCTGCAATATGAGAGATTCCACATCCAAATCGGAGAAAGGGTTTAGGAATCATAGCTCTGTAATGCATAGCCTCCTCTTTTTCAAGGGACCAAAAGTAATTGGACAATGGACTCTAAGGGCTGCAATTAACTCTGAAGGCGTCTCCCTCCTTAACCTGTAATCAATGAAGTAGTTAAAAGGTCAGGGGTGGATTCCAGGTGCATGGTTTTGCATTTGGAAGCTGTTGCTGTGACCAGACAACATGCGGTCAAAGGAACTCTCAATTGAGGTGAAGCAGAACATCCTGAGGCTGAAAAAAAAGAAAAAATCCATCAGAGAGATAGCAGACATGCTTGGAGTAGCAAAATAAACAGTTGGGTACATTCTGAGAAAAAAGGAATTGACTGGTGAGCTTGGGAACTCAAAAAGGCCTGGGCGTCCATGGATTACAACAGTGGTGGATGATCGCCGCATACTTTATTTGGTGAAGAAGAACCCGTTCACAACATCAACTGAAGTCCAGAACACTCTCAGTGAAGTAGGTGTATCTGTCTCTAAGTCTACAGTAAAGAGAAGACTCCATAACAGTAAATACAAAGGGTTCACATCTAGATGCAAACCATTCATCAATTCCAAAAATAGACAGGCCAGAGTTAAATTTGCTGAAAAACACCTCAAGAAGCCAGCTCAGTTCTGGAAAAGTATTCTATGGACAGATGAGACAAAGATCAACCTGTACCAGAATGATGGGAAGAAAAAAGTTTGGAGAAGAAAGGGAACGGCACATGATCCAAGGCACACCACATCCTCTGTAAAACATGGTGGAGGCAACGTGACGGCATGGGCATGCATGGCTTTCAATGGCACTGGGTCACTTGTGTTTATTGATGACATAACAGCAGACAAGAGTAGCCGGATGAATTCTGAAGTGTACCGGGATATACTTTCAGCCCAGATTCAGCCAAATGCTGCAAAGTTGATTGGACGGCGCTTCATAGTACAGATGGACAATGACCCCAAGCATATAGCCAAAGGTACCCAGGAGTTCATGAGTGCAAAAAAGTGGAACATTCTGCAATGGCCAAGTCAATCACCAGATCTTAACCCAATTGAGCATGCATTTCACTTGTTCAAATCCAGACTTAAGACGAAAAGACCCACAAGCAAGCAAGACCTGAAGGCTGCGGCTGTAAAGGCCTGGCAAAGCATTAAGAAGGAGGAAACCCAGCGTTTGGTGATGTCCATGGGTTCCAGACTTAAGGCAGTGATTGCCTCCAAAGGATTCGCAACAAAATATTGAAAATAAAAATATTTTGTTTGGGTTATGTTTATTTGTCCAATTACTTTTGACCTCCTAAAATGTGGAGTGTTTGTAAAGAAATGTGTACAATTCCTACATTTTCTATCAGATATTTTTGTTCAACCCTTCAAATTAAACGTTACAATCTGCACTTGAATTCTGTTGTAGAGGTTTCATTTCAAATCCAATGTGGTGGCATGCAGAGCCCAACTCGCGAAAATTGTGTCACTGTCCAAATATTTCTGGCCCTAACTGTATCCTCATATTCATTCTTTCAAATTTTTCCCGCACCTTCTGTTTGAAATGAGAACCCAAGGGCCCCTCAAAGCACACATATACCTCCCCTTTTGCAGCATCATCTAACCTAACTGCATCCTGTACTTCTTTTTCTGCCTGATTGGATGATGAGGACACCATCACCCGATACGGACAAAGCCACACAATGAACCCCAATAGGCTCATCTTGCACAGTCTCCAGAAGTTGTGGATTAGAAACAGGTGACACTTCTACTGATGCACTCATCAGCCCTGCCTATACACCTTCAGCAAAAGCTGTGACTGTGGGATCCGAAGTTCCCGACATGCCGCATGCGGCCGGCAACGCCAGTATCATTCCTGACCTGACTTCGCCATATGCACCGGGCCAAGCTGCTAAGAGGGACCCCAAATTGCTAAAGACGTGAGGACTACGACTTCAGGATTAGTATTAAAATAATTATTTTATTAATTCTCTTTAAAAATGACTGGTCTAGTCAACAAAGTATACGAACGTGAAAAAAGTGTATATTTACAAGTTCACTGGAGGAGAACCGCACATCACAATATGAGTATCCCTTTTCTGCCCCTATATCTGTAGAGCTGCCTAACAATGGAGGTAATATCACCTTAATGTTCCGGGTGCCCCCACTCCACGACGGCTAGCCCTATATAAAGGTTATCAATATAATAGCAATATAGTTTATACAGAGGGATATCATAATTTGAGAATAACGGCAGGGCAAAAGTGACTTGATATCGAAACTCGATAGGGTTGTCCTGGGAGAGGGGGTGTATTTTGCTTCTATTGACGTAGAGGCACTTTATAGTTCAATACATCATGACCTTGGTATAGGAGATGTTGGCCACTTTTTGCGAGCCCGCGGCAACCATTTTGTCGCCCACAATCGTTTTGTTCTGGAACTCCTTGAGTTCATTTTGACTCACAATTACTTTCTGTTTGAGGGCCGGTTCTTCCACCAGCTCAGGGGCACATCGATGGGGAGCTCCGCTGCCCCGTCGTATGCAAATTTGCTCCTGGACTGGTGGGAGGATACCTGTGTCTTCAATGAGTCAATGACCAGATGGACAAAGAACATTGTATTTTGGGGACGCTATGTGGACGACATTATGATACTGTGGGAAGGAACCCCTGATTTATTTCAATCATTCATGACCTGCTTAAACCAAAATGCGTTGGGGCTCTTTTTCACTTCTGAAATTAGAAAGGAAAGTCTTTCATTTCTAGATGTTCTACTAAGTAGAGATACAGATGGCCGAATTATGACAACCATCTATAGAAAACCAACGGCCACAAACAACCTCCTCCATTGGGAAAGTTCACATCTGATCCCCTTGAAGAGAGGTATTCCTAAGGGTCAGTATCTCCGCATCCGGAGGAATTGTTCAGATTGGGAGGAGTTTCATGGACAGGCAAAGAACCTACAAAATAGATTTCTGGAAAGGGGTTACCCACGAGCCGTTTTAACATCAGCATTTAAGGATGCAAAAGCAAGGACGCGAGAGTCACTTTTGACTCCTAACAAGAACAGATCAACAGATTCAGGGTTCACATTGAGAGTTATTGGTACCTTCGATGCTGGTAACAGAGAAGTATGGATTTGTCTTAGAAAGCATTGGGGCATATTACGTGCCGATCCGATTCTGAAGAATTTTGCCTCACCCTATCCTAATATAACTTTTAGGAGGGGTCGTTCCATCGGGGACAGACTTGTGCATAGTCACTACCAGACCCCTAAACCAACTGAAACTTGGTTATCACGAATGAGAACTATTGGAACTTATAGATGTGGACACTGTACTTTTTGTCCATGGGTATGTCCCTCAAAAACTATAACCTGCTCCAGCACAGGTGTAGTGTACCCCATAAAAGATTTTGCGAACTGTGGAACAGAGGGCGTGATCTATGTGATCACATGTCCTTGTCCCATGGACTATGTGTGTAAAACAAAAAGAGAACTACGGAGATGTCTGGGAGAGCATTTGGGGGATATGAGACATAAACGAGATACCCCGGTTTCCAGACATACCCATGAGTTCCATCGAGGAAATGCAAAACTTCTGAAGTTCAAGGTTCTTGAAATATATAAAACCAATAGAAGAGGTGGAGACTCTGACAAAATCCTTCTGCAGAAGGAATCCAGGTGGATTCATACCGTTAATAGCATACTCCTGGAGGGTATAAATGAACAGCTAACATACACATGCTTTCTATGACAAACTCCCCGTTCCCCTTTCAAGCCTTGGGATAGGTGACCAAAAAAGTGCAGGCTACAATATCAAACAGGTCTTCAGTACATGACACATATCGATCGAGAAGATCAAGTGTCCTATTCAGGGATGAGAATAAATTGGAACATGAAATCATCCCATTTATCTAATATGTATAATTGTATATATGTTGCTTTATTGTTTGTCAGTATGATGTAAAAAACACCCACGATATGTAATCTCTTCCCTTATATAATGCTGTATGGTATTGTTCAGTACCTGTTATATCCTATTTGGTTCTTTGGGCCTATACTGATCTATTCCTCTTTCATTTTTTTTTTTTTTTTTTTTTTTTGAGACTAGTGGTAATTGGTTAAGGGGCAGGTGAGGCAGTATATAGGGAAGTGGTCTCATTGAGAAAGGCAAATCCAGCCTGGACACTTCACCCTGGAACCAGATCACATGGAGGTGGCAGATAAGTTTATCTTTACCTTGGGGATATTTAAATTACTATATTTGAGTGCTTTACTGATATGTCCTTTCCCCCTTCCCCCTCTAGTCTTTTTAAACTCTGTGAGGGGCTAATCACTAACCTGAAGCAATCCCTGATGCTTCTCTGGTGTTTCAAACTATAAGGGGACTCTGCAAGTAAGGCCAAATAAAATGAAGTGTAACATTCTTAAAATGTATGCCCTTTAGCATTATATACATAACATACCCCTTATGTGGTTTATCGTAGACTTCATGACATTATGATTGCTGTGAAGTTGAGTGTCCGGAAAATACATAAATGGACTGGATGTTAACCATTGCGTATACCCTGTCTCCTGTGGCTTTGGTAAGAGAGAGAGAGGTTTTGCCTTGTGTGATATATATTAGTATAGCCCATATGATTATAGCTTTATTTCCTTTCACAGTGAATACACCCTAGTGATCTTTATTGTGGAACTTTTTCTGAATGAGGGACTACCATTTGGTATCATCGTGTCTCCCGGAAAAAAGTGACAGGTATAAAACCAGGAAGCACATATGTGTGTGTATATTTACATATACATCAATCTCCCCATCCTCCCTATTTTTTTTTCTTTTTTTTTCCCTTCTCCTCTATCCTCTTTTCTGTTTTCCTGAGAGGATTTTTCATCTTTCCTTCATTTAGAGATATCAATGCCATGAGATATATTTTTTAAAGTTCTAAATTGATTATATCTACATTTGTTTGGGTGTTTTTTTTTCCACTAATGGTTATTTCTACTCTGTAGGCAATTGTGTGAATACTCCTATAAGGTCTCTGATGAGCCTTACGGTACTCGTTAAGGCGAAACGCGTAAGATGAAAATTAATGGAGATTTCCCATTGTTTTTAATGTCACAACTGGAGGAAGAAAATGACTGCACTTTGGACTTCTGTTGAATCAAAAGACTCTGATACTCTATACGAGTTAAGTTAATCCTGATCCAGGTGTTGTCCTGCCGTTATTCTCAAATTATGATATCCTTCTGTATAAACTATATTGCTATCATATTGATAACCTTTATATAGGGCTATCCTAGGGCAAGCCGTCGTGGAGTGGGGGCACCTGGAACATTAAGGTGATATTACCTCCATTGTTAGGCAGCTCTACAGATATAGGGGCAGAAAAGGGATACTCATATTGTGATGTGCGGTTCTCCTCCAGTGAACTTGTAAATATACACTTTTTTCACGTTTGTATACTTTGTTGACTAGACCAGTCACTTTTAAAGAGAATTAATAAAATAATTATTTTAATACTAATCCTGAAGTGGTAGTCCCCACGTCTTTAGCAATTTGAAGAGATAAAAACTACCCCACTCATTAGATACCTCTGTTTAAGTATAAGAGGGACCCCACCAACTGCAGCCACCTACACCCAACCTTACTACTAAATCTTGCAAACCCTGCAATAAAACACTCCCTCTCCCCTCCAGTAATTTAAATGGATCCACCTCCCCCCAGTACCAAGGGGCTGCAGAGGGAAGCCATAAAATATGAGTAATGGGTTCTCACCTAGCTGCCTTGGTGCTGTGACTCCAGCAGCAGCGAGTCCTACATCCAGATGGGGCTCCGATCCTGGGTGCTCCTGTCTTCTGCTGACTCCAGCAGAGCCCCCATCTCTAGAGGGCTCCATCTCTGTCACCGGTACAGCCTGGGCTGGCTGATTGCCGTCTGTTCATCCTCACATACTGCGAGGCCTCCACCTGCAACCCTGATGGGTGCTTTCCCTGCTCCAGATACCTTGCAGCACTGCGGTCCACTCCTGCAACTCTCCAGCTTCTGGGTCCCTTGGTCTCTCAGCTGCGCACAGGCTCTGTGCAGCATTCCGGCAACATCCAGGGCTTCCCCCGCCATCATTGCAGTAGGAGAGGCCAACTCCTCACCTTTTGTTGTAGGCTCAGTCACTGTACAGGACTACTCCCAGGCCGGGAGCAGCAGGAAAAGCAGGAAAAGGCGGGCTGGCCCACATCCTGACCTGGAGCACCCCAAGGGCGGCTACTTGTGTGACGCTGGGCCCAAGGGGTCCATCTGGACTGAGGCATGCCAGAAACCTAGCTCTCCGAAACTGGAGTGAAAAGAGGGGTGGCTGGCCCTTCTCCCCCCGCAGCAGGCTCCTGACAGAATCCTGGAGCCACTGAGTACCACAGATGCCTTCAGCATCCCTGATGCCATGAAGCATGGCCTCCACAGCATCCATCAGTGGAACAGGCATGGCAGATGAAAATTATATTTGGGGTGTGGAAGAGGTGACAAATTCTTTTGATCTTTGAGTCCCCCAAAATGGCTGAACGCATAAAATGGTGTCCCCCTTTTATATGCTCTCCATAAACTCTCCCCCTTTGCACTCCTCCCCTAATCTTTAAAAATGCACCCACTGCACATTACTCTAACCTCCGCCCCCCCCTCATCGCATTGCTTTACTATTACCCTCAGCTTCCCCATTCCTATTCTTAACTGATCCCTGCATTCCCACCTTAACCCTGACATGTCGGCCTGCCTCAATGGGGCTTTTCACCCCTGTGTCTGGCCTTTCTTGAACACCTAATAACATCACAAAATATAAAACGTCTTGCTCTTTTTTTAGTTTGCAATATCCAGGGCAGACCGACTTTATCTTTCCTGCTGCAAATTGCTCATAGGGCAATATGATGTTGCAGTGAGTAAAAGCAATTCCATTGTTTTAGGGTTTAGCTTTTCATTGTATAATAAAAGTGTCACATGAGCATGATTGTTCAAGTCAATGTAATCACAGTGATCCCAAATTTACACTGAATTTTTTCTCTTTGTAGAAAAAAAAGAAAATTCTTGATAATACTATTTTTTAAGACTCTAACCACTTTTATTGTACTGACCTTGATAGAACTATTTGAGGGCAAATTTTTCGCATGGTGAGCACATATCTTTATTGATGCAAATCTAGGGCACATACAATATGTTAATCATTTTTTACAGAAATTAATATAGAGGCTAGATGACAGATCTGGCATTTAAATGTTTTTTTCTTAACCATATGGGTTTAATAATTTAGCATTTTGCTAATTTTGATACACCAAACATTTAGAGATGTGGTTATACCAAATATTTTAAATTTTTCAATTTGTTTGTTTCTAAGGAGGAAATATATGGCACCAAAACCATTATCAGTACATGAGTACAGAACCAACATAAACATCAGTACTTGAATACAGCACCAAGCTTAACTCCTTGCCGACACAGGACGTTGTATAACGTCCTGGGCCGGTAAGGGGGCTTTGTTGTGAGCTCCAGCATGGCGCTCACATCAAAGCTCCGACATCTCAGCTGATCTCATCAGCTGAGATGTCGGGGTAACAGCACCGATCAGATACAGGATCAGATCGGCGCTGTTAACCCCTTGGATCCCGCCGTCAATCGCTGACAGCGGGATCCAAGGCGCTCACGTGACAGCCCGGGGTCCAGGCTAGACCCTGGATGCTGTCAGAGCGCAGTTATGTGTAGTGGTTGGCAGGCGCTGCCAACACAACAAGGCTGCGATTCTGGGAGATACAGATGAGCTGCAGCTCATCTGTATCTCCCAGAAGCAATCGGATTGTGCAGCAAGGTGCCTCCTAAAAAGGCAGTGTAAAAATAAGAATGAATTGATTAATAAAATTTTTAAAAACCTGTAAAAAAAAAAAAAAAAACACAACAGTTCAAATCAGCCCCCAGCACTTTATCCGCTTCTATGAACTATGGATCCCATGCTGTTCTTCCTTGACAGCTAGGGTCACTAAATAGCTCCACTTCTGAATTTAACATTGTCATCACACTCCTCCCCTTATTAGCTATAACTGTCAGAATTTTCTGCTCTCATTAGCTATGTCCATCCCCTTTATGAACCATAACCTCCACATTCTCTGACCTTATGAACTATAACACCACACTGTCTAACTTTAGGAACTATAACCTTCACACTGCCCCTTTAAGAACTATATTAAGAACTATAGAATTACAATGTATCTTTTTTTATATAGAATTTTTCATAATTGAAGAAAAAATTACATTGGGGTTCACAGATACAGCAGGCAAGTACAGGCTGCCACCAATCCCCAGTTGCCTAGTTTTATATGGCGGGTAATCAAAATACAGCAGAGCCCTTTTTTTCAATTATTTTGTGAAATAAATGAAAAAAAAAATTACATGGGGCTTTGCTGTATTTTGGGACCAGCCAGGTACAACTAAGCAGCTGGGTGCTGGAATCTTTAGCATGCAGAGGCCCAAGCATTCTGGACCCTCCACGCTGAGAATTGCAGCTCACAGCCACACCAGAAAATGGCGCATTCATAAAAGCACCATTTCCTGACGCTGTGCCCAACTTTTCGAGCAGTGGCAGACTGGGTAATACGGGGTTAACACCAGCATGTCTTTCTAGCTGGCACTAAGCCTGAGGTTCATACTGACAGGCCAATATTAGACCCAGCCAGTATGAACCTTAATGTAATATAAATAATACACACAGAGAGAGAAAAATTATTTATTTAGAAAAAGAACACAAACTGCCCTCTTTATTACCCCTCAATAACCTTCCACGGCCATTTGATGACAATTTGATCACATACAATTCAGTACAGTGCATCAGTATGTGATCCTGTGTAATGATCTGATCACAAACAATCCAGCACCGTGCGTAAGCACTGTATTAGTTTGTATGAGTGTCAGAGCTGCAACTCTCACAGTTTACCTTGCACACCATACTAAATGGCTTTCCATAGTCAGGTGACTTGGGCATCATCATGGCAATAACCCTGGGTCACTAAGGCATAGATCGGATGAAATTACGGGGACCTGCTCGCTCGGGAGAGGAGCAAGACTCCTCTCCCTGCCTCCTAGATGCTGTGATCACATTGATGGCAGCATCTAGGGAGCTAAAATTGCCAGGAACGGTACGCCACCACTCCTGGCAGTGACAGCCGAGTCTCAGTTGTTACATCAGCTGCAGACACGGTGGCGATTGTGAAGGCACAGCTGTAGTGCTTGCCAAATTGCCATGATATACTGGATATACTTGATATGTCCGTTGTAAGGAAGGCACAGGTTTCCTGGATGTATCCAGTATGTCCAATGATGCAAAGAGGTTAATATACTAGAATCCCCTATTCTCATAAGATCACTGTTATTGTCAGACGTTCTCCATTTAAATTACAAAATGAAATCCAATAGCAGAAATGTGATCACTCACTAGCTCATCTTTAACAAGAAGTAAATTGACTCCATACCTAGATTCTGAGGAAAAGGTCCCATAATGAGTAGTTGGTGCATTATTGATGCTGCATATTTTTATTATGTGAAAAATTGAGCTTTTTATAGTTCCATCAAAGTGAATGTGATCTATAGAAGTCTAACGCCTCCCTGTGCTGTTTTTACTTAATATAAACTGACATGTCAGGATGAAATTCGCACATGACTTTACCAATATAACTTTATTAAAGAGTAATGTTACATTCCAATCATGATCTTTTTGTGAATTTTTGACGCTGACAATTTCCTCTGCATCAAAAATGTAGCGCCTTAAGGTACCGTCACACGCGGCAATATTGCTAGCAATTTCACTGGCAATTTGCTGGTTGCTGTGAAATCATGGACACATTGTTCCATTTGTAAACAGCAACAAAATAGAACAATGTGTCCATGATTTCACTGCAACCAGCAAATTGCCAGTGAAATTGCCTAGCAATATTGTGACAATACCTTTACAGTTCCAACAAAGTATATGGGATTTATAGACATCTCCTGTCCTCTTTGCTTCTTTTAAGTGTGACGCCCCACTGGTCGGAACGCCACTTAGGGTACTGCACCCAGATAAGAGTGTGTGGTATTCCTGTGACTAAGGAACTGGGATAGTGAATAAAGGACCCTCACAACACCCATTCACACACATCCTAGAGTAGGGGACCATGGGTGAACCCGCTGTAGGGAAGACCCCCGCTGTAGGGAAAACCCAGGCCTGTGGGAGGAGTTAGGTGGTTAGAAAAGTGTGTGGATGGGAGGACAGTTAGAACAGTTGGATGGAGACAGTGAGTGAGAAGGAGATCCTAGGGACACCAGGCATTGTGGTGCACCTGAATCTGGACCCAGTACGATTACAGACCGGAGGGGTTTGGCTCCGAGACAGAGGACCGGTTCTGAGCACAGTGCAAGAGTCTAACCCCGAGCCGTCAAACCGGAGGCCCCAAGCTACTGCAGGAAGTTGCGGCCAGAGGCCTGGCTCATCCTTGAAAAGGTATACTGAACTAGGGTCAGGGGGACCTGAAGGGGAGTCCCCCACTGAAGATCCATGGGAGCCGGCTCATGGCTCTGCACAAGGAGGTGCTGCACAGTAGAGGGAGAAAGGAGAGGGCTAGGAGCAACCGGAGAGAAAAGGCAGGTACACCACCAAAGGTCCTGAGTAAAGCATCCCGATTCTCCAGTGACTACCCAGGCCAGGGAGCAACCCAAAAGACTGAATCACCTGTCTGCTGCCTTGAGAACCTGAAGTAAACCCGTTTAGAGTTAAAGACTGTGTTGCATACTTTATTTTTCTGCTTGGTGAACCGCACACTTGCTACAGTGAAAAAGACAAGTGACTGTGCCATGTGGTAAGCTGCCTCCCTGTGTAAAAACAACTACTACAACTTCCCCAGGGATCCCGCTCCATCAACGGGCAGCGTAACCATCTTGCTGCCCAAACATCACCCCGGAGGTCTGACCCGCAGCATCGGTAACTATACCGGAACCATAGGTGGCGTCACAAACTATTTTTATTATTTTTATTGACTCTTGTCAGCGACCACCAGGCCACAGGATAGGGCACAGGCCCCAGTGACATCCCTCGTGAATCAATGCCTGGGACCAGGTACCCCACAGCCCTGGGGCGGGTCATAAGTACTCATTGTAAACTAACCTGCGATGTGTGATTGAAATCCACAATATATTAACAAGAGATTTTTGTTCAGATTGAGTTTCCCTATCAAATTGCATTATATGAAGAAAATCCACAGGTAATCAATACACATGGGTTTTTGGCGCATTTCCTAAATAAATCATTAATATTTTATCAAAGCCAAATACCAGGAAGTTTCAAAAAACAACTTTGTTTAAAGTATTACACACCAAACAGAAAACAAAATACAGAGTCAAAACCGTGACAAATACTTGTGTTAAGAAAATGTACAAAAAATGCAATTAAAAAAGCTAGTAACTTAATTTGCACAATAGGTGCTGAAATGGTGCAAAAAGTCAGCAAAATCAAATATAAAGTAGACAGTTGTTATATAAATCTCATGCCCACTGTGCTTTTATGTTACTCAGTGTAAACTGACCGGCAGTCCGTGATTTAAACCTACAATTAATCAATTTCTATTGTGGGTACACTGAGTTTAATATGCAGACTTTCCCCATTGGCCAGAGACACACGATGCGAGACACATGTGAGATACTCACATCAGTCTCACATGACTCACCCAGAACAGCCGCCACCTCTCTGGATGGGAGACCATCCGCTGCTTTGTGTTTTTATGCAGCTCCGCTCACCTGACCAGAGGCGGCTGTTCCGGGTGAGTCATGCAAGACTCGTGCGAGTTTCTCACATGTGTCTTGCAACATGTGTCTCTGGCATAGAGTTGCATAAAGGCCCCATTACACGGCACGACATTGTTAACGATGTCGCTGATACATCACGGGTTTGGAGTAGTTCCAGCGACATCGTTAGGACGTCGTTGCGTGTGACTCTGCAAAGTTGTAATGATAAATCGTTGGATCGGAGTTGACAGGTTTATGAACATGTTGTAAAACCTGACGATATCAACTCTGCCGTATCGTTGTGTTTGATACCGCGGTAAAAATGTCTGTTCACGACTTCGCACGGTCACAGCAATGAGAAGGTATCGTTCGCGGGTTTGTGTGAACGATAGATGCTCACAACATCGTTGGTGCGTCATCCACGATATCTAGACGTGTGACATCTCACCAGCGATGTCAAAACGATGTCAGAAATGACCGCGCGCCCACGAGATCGTTGCCGACATCGTTCCAATGTTGTGCTGTGTAACGGTACCTTTAGATGTGGAGAAAAATGTAGGGTAAAAATGCAAATATAGAAGCGGAAATAGAAAAAAATTCAAGAAATCCGCACTTGAAGCTTTGTCAAAGTCAAATACAAATAAGGCTTCATTCGCACAGTGCACTTTTTATGTGTTTTTTAAGTGTTTTTAGGGCAGCTGTCAAAAACCTGCATACCTATCCTTATGCCAGCAAAGTCAATGAGAGTCCTGAAGTGTTGTGCAGGTGTTGCTTATTTTTATCTTGGAGATTTGGTGGAGAAACAAATCTGCAGCATGTCCATTTCTTGCTGCATTTTTCCAGCGTAATTCCACCCCAGTATGCCTCAAAAATGCAACAAAAATGCAGCAAAAAAGTGAAAAAGAATGGATGAAAAATGCATTGAGTTTTTGTGCATTTCTCTTAAGGCCACGTTACACACACAGATATATTGGTCACAGATCTCTGGTTGCAGTGAAATCATGGACACATTGTTACATTGTACACAGCCACAAAATGGAGCAATGTGTCCATGATTTCACTGCAACCAGAGATCTGTGACCAATATATCTGTGTGTGTAACGTGGCCTTTACAGGAGATGCAGATTTTGGTGCAGAAATGTCTGCAACCAGATACTCAACATGTGCACATACTTAGTACAAACAACAGCTTTATTTAAAACATCATGCAAAGAAGAAATAAAAACTGAGTGTAAAAATAACAATGTAGTAACATAGTCTAAAGGCCCCATCACACACTACAATATCATTAACGAAACAACATTGTTGCGTGTGACACGTATCAACGACCAACTATAAGTTTGTTGATCGTTGATTGTGGAGGAATGGCCAGGACCATTATTTTATTGTTGGTATCCTGCTGGGCAGCCAGCATTGGCGTGTGCCAACAATGAACGACCTCCCAGTGCCGCACAGCACACGCTGGGATTGGAACTGGTAACCAGGTTAAATATCGGGTGACTAAACACAGCAGCACAGCACTCTGTACCCTAGTTACCAGCGTTCTCGCTGGTCGCCGATCGCTGGTGAGTCTGTCTGTGTGACAGCTCACCAGCGTTCAGATAACGATGTCCCAGCGATCCCGATCGTTTGTGTGATCGCTGGGACATCGCAGTGTGTGACGGGGCCTTAAGGCTGGCTTCACACCACAGTTTTTTTAATCCACTTCTGTCTAGTTTGAATAGGACAGAACAGGATTCAGTGTTGCCTCCCATGTATCCCTATGGTGCCGGATTGGTCCTATTTGGCCATCTGTTTTTGTGTATTCTGTGCCTGATTCATTTTTATCTGCTTTTTTACCGTCCCCAAAAATGAGACAAAGCCGGACAGAAACAGATCCGGCACACCTAACATAGGAGTCTATGGGTGCCGAATCTGTGAAAGAAATCGGATAGTTTCCCGGATTCGATTTTAAGCTCAGAGCATGCTCAGAAATCCTGCTGTGCAATTTCAGCACCATTGACAGCAGTATTTCAAACACAGGCTTCGACTTCAGCACCAAGGACAGCGGCAGAGCAGACACAGGCAGACTTCAGCATCATGGACAGTGGCAGAAAACGAAAAACAGGATCCAGAACCATATTTGGCCACACTTTATATATGTCTTGTACTGTCAGGTTCTGTCAAGGTGATCCTGCAAAAAACAGGATCCACCTCACAGCCAAAAACCGTGGTGTGAAGCCACCCTTAAAAAACTACTTACAAAAAACAGTTTTTGCTGCATTTTTGTGCTGAATTTGCTGCACTTCTTGTGGTATTTTTGGTGCTAATCATACATGTGATTTATCTAACTTCACATGCACATGATGAGTATTTGGAGAGTTCCTTACCTCAGTATTTGGAGAGTTTTTACCTCAGCCCAAACTAGCAGTGGGTGATTGTGGCACCCCATGGGTTAATGTGCCACAGAAACAACACGGGTTTACTCCACACACAACACTACACTAGAGCGTGGGAGGAGCTAAGGTGGTACCTGCACTAGTGGGAGGAGCTAAAGTTGTTTACCACAGAGCAGGAGTGACAGTTGGAGTAGAGTTTAGCTCAGGAGCAGAGTCAAGTGGAAGTGGAGGTCCTGAGAGGTCTGAGGAGAGGAGACAGAGGAACAGAGGAACATCCCCGGGATAAGAAGTTACACTAAACTTAACCCCGGAGAGGCGCTTAGAACGGATACGGGATCCGAGGCTGTGCCTGAGACAGACAGGACAGTAAACACCGGGATAGTGAAGGTCAACCATCTTCACAGCACCATAGCAAAGCAACACAGAGGAGTCAGTGACACAGAGGACTCAAGTTGCCTAGCAGATTGGTACCCGTGGGAAGAGTCAGGGCCAGCAGTACAGCTACAAGCGGCAGCAGGGCCACACACAGCGCATAAGTAGGGAGCCAAGGACTCGGTCAGGGTGGGAGCAACCCGGTACAGACTCCGTGGAGAATGACCTGCTTTTATCATCTGCAAAGTAAAGACTTGGAAAACTACAGAAACCGTGAGTGTGTGTGATCCTTATGCTGAAGCCCCATTTTCCCTCATAAACTGCCATTGCCTCTACTCTCATCATCTCTACTGCTACCCCTACTCTCCTGCAGCATCAATAACCATCATCACAGACTTTAACTATCACCACTGCCCCGGGGAACCCAGTTCTGCCCACAGGAACTATTCCATCCTAGCTGCCAAGACATCATCCCCGGAGGTTCTGCAGCAGCGGTGGTCCCCATTATTGACCACACATGTGGGTGGCGTCACGGCTGACAAATCCCCTGTAAATACACCCCATTTACTTGTGTGAACCCGGGACATGGTCCGGACCAGGACCGCCGTGACATCCCCCAGCAGTACCCCGGTCCAGCACCGAGTACCCCGTCCCAGTGGGCTCCACATGATAAATCCAGAAGTGGTGGCATATTTCTATTCTACTTTTCCTCTGATTGTTCCACTCCTGGTTTAGCTACAAATATTGAGGAAAAAACACAGTAAATACTCAACTTGTGCACACAGTCTTCTTAATTAAACATGCAGCAAAAACACATGGTTGCATGTTTTACAGCCTTCTTAGGCTGGCTTCACACCACAGTATGATCTGGTCCGAGGCTGTCCAGTGTGAACCTGACAGCCCTGAACCCTATTTTGAAACCGAATCGGAGGGTAAATATGCCCTCCGGTCTGCTTTGCAGCCGGATTCAGCATTTCACAACATCAGGAGCTGTCCCTGCTGAAATGTCAGGATCGCGGCTAGTGGGGAGCTGGCTGCGGTCCTCAAATCATAGCAGGGGACAGCTCCAGGTCCTGAAGTTTAGCAGCACTCGCTACTAAACTCCAGCAGCTGGCGTCTGGCTCCCAGATCCAATTTTTTGTCGGATCCGGCCCAATCCGGCGCCAAAGACTCCCATGTTAGGGGGCGCCGATTCGTGCTGGATCCTAGAGGATCCAATTTTGTCTGATTTTTGACATAAAAATGATGCAAGCTCCGTTTTTGTGTCCTTGGCGAAAATCGAATGCAGCCTGATGCTGCCGGACAGGGACAAAACCGGATGGCAAATAGCTGCCATCTGGCCCTGTCCAGCCCCATAGTGCTGCATTAGTGCAAAATCAGGTCCGGGGCTGTCGGGTTCATACCGGACAGCCCAGGACCTGATCTTGTCATGGTGTGAAGCCAGCCTTATTGCTTTCTATGGGTGAATAAATGCAACAAAATGCTGCAAAAATGCTTAAAGAATCAACATGCTGCAGATTCTAAAAACATTGCAGTTTCACAACTCAAGAAGAAAAAACAAGCTTGTGCATAAGATTTCTGAAGTCTCAGATTTTACTGATAAAAGCAGTTTTTATTTTGCAGAAAAAGGGTGCAGAAATGCAAGATGAGAAAAACAAACAGGAAATCTCTGAAATAAATTAGAAGAAAATAATGCAATAAAAACGTATCTGAAGAAATTCACACATAAAAAATGTAAATACCTAATTTAGCCAAAAAAAGCTCTCTGATTTTAATTGGGTCTGCAGTGACTCTATTTTATGATATGAGTGCCTGTGTGTTGTACCCTAAGGCCATGCGGTACTCAGAACCGGGCCCTACTGCTTCTTGGAAGTCAAGGGGTTGAGAACTAGCTCCGTGACCCTGGATTCAGTGTTAAATTGCTGTTGGGGAAAATATAGGGATAAGGTGGTGTAAGGGATAAAATGTTTGTGATGCCACCTGTGGATTGTGGCTATGAGTGGCCGATGCTGCTGCAGAACCTCTGGGGATTATGGACAGTCAGCTAGGATGGATGGCTCCCCACGGGTGGAGCGGGTCCCCAGGGCAGTAAGGAAATTGGTAGTCTCTGGCAGGCAGGGGTTAACTTTAGGCCTCGTTATGATGGTCAGTGGCCTGCAATGCTGGTTGCCGCAGTACTAACACAGTCTCACACAGTTCTGCAATTCTGTACCTGGGTTTACTCATAGCAAGCTTCAAGTTCAACAGGTCATAGATATTATACTTTCTCAGATAAGCTTCAGCCTGTGTAGTCTTTAGGAAATTGGGGTGGCAAGTATGGGATCCTCTGTATTGTGTCTGTCCTTTTCTCTCACTGGTCCTGTTCCTCAGCACCTGTGCTTGACAGCGCCTCTGCACGCAGAGCCCTGATCGGGCAGCCATGGGTCTTAGTGGGCGACCGATAACTTGTCCCCAGACCCTTGTGTGGCTGCTTTCTAAGGGGATGCCACAGGTGTGAGCCAAAGCTCCTATGAAGCTTGTGGCATCCTGTTCACCAGTTTGGGTATTGGAATCCTGTGCCGTATTCAGGTCCGGTCCCTCCTTCTAGACCAAACCTCTCCTTCTGGTATCACCAGTCCCAGATTCAGGCGCATGGACCGCTTCAGCTCTTCCGGTGCCCCTTGGGTCCCTTACTTTCTGTTCCTGGGATGAGCTTCAGCTGCTCAAGTCCCCTGTTTCTCAGTTCACGCTTTCATGCTTTCCCTCTTCACTCGACTTGACTTCTCACTTTCTGTGCTCTACATTCTAGCTCTTCTCTGTTCTACTCCAAACTGCAACTGCCTTTTTTCTTCTACCTCCCACCCACACTTCTCTACCCTATTCTCCTCCCCTGGACTGGGTCCTCTCTACAGTGGGTCCACCCACATCCCTACCTAGGGTCTACGTGTTTGGTGTTTGCTGAGCATCCCATATCTACCATCCCCCAACTCACGACTAGGTATCCCACACCCTGGCATGGGTGCAGTAACCCTTGTGGTATGGCGCAACATGTGCCTATATTAGCCCTACCGTAGACTTAGCCTATGGCCCACATGTAAAATGTTCATTAACTTTTGTATTCATGTGCCATTGATAGGAATACTGTTCTACTGCTCATGTGCTGAGTAAATAGGGGATATTATTCTCAATATTAGGAGTCCTAACATCCCATATATTCCTATCTATCCAGAATATATTATCCCCCACATTAATAAATGCATGAAGCTGATTGTGTTCCCAGCATGCACTGTGCATGTCAAATGGCAGTGCCACATACTTGTCATTTACATAGTAACATAGTAACATAGTTTTTTAAGGTTGAAGGAAGACTTTAAGTCCATCTAGTTCAACCCATAGCCTAACATGTTGATCCAGATAGAAGGCAAAAAAAACCATGGGGCAACACTAAGCTCCACATTGGGGGAAAAATTCCTTCCTGACTCCAGATACGGCAATCAGACTAGTTCCCTGGATCAACGCCCTATCAAAGAATCTAGTATGTATAACTGGTGATATTATAGTTTTCAAGAAAGGCATCCAGGCCCTTCTTAAATGTTAGTAGTGACTCACTCATTACAACATCATGTGGCAGAGAGTTCCATAGTCTCACTGCTCTTACAGTAAAGAATCCGCGTCTGTGATTATGATTAAACCTTCTTTCCTCCAGACGTAGAGGATGCCCCCTTGTCCCAGTCTCAGGCCTAAGAGTAAAGAGATCATTGAAAAGGTCTCTGTACTGTCCCCTCATATATTTATACATTTTTATAAGATCACCCCTAAGCCTTCGCTTTTCCAAGCTAAATAACCCCAAGTTTAATAACCTGTCTTGGTATTGCAGACCCCTTAGTCCTCTAATGACTTTTGTCGCTCTTCTCTGGACTCGCTCTAGTTCAGCTATGTCTTTCTTATACACCGGAGACCAGAATTGTACACAGTATTCTAAGTGTGGTCGCACTAGTGACTTGTATAGAGGTAAAATTATGTTCTCCTCATGAGCATCTATGCCTCTTTTAATGCATCCCATTATTTTATTTGCCTTTGCAGCAGCTGCCTGGCACTGGCCACTAAATGTGAGTTTGTCATCTACCCATACACCCAGGTCTTTTTCAGTGACAGTTTTGCCCAGTGTTTTACAATTAAGCACATACTTATACCTTTTGTTTCCTCTGCCCAAGTGCATGACTTTACATTTATCCCCATTAAAGCGCATTTGCCATTTAGCAGCCCAAGCTTCTAGTTTACATAAATCCTCCTGTAATATAAAATTGTCCTCCTCTGTATTGATTACCCTGCAGAGTTTAGTGTCATCTGCAAATATTGAGATTCTGCTCTGTATGCCCCCTACAAGGTCATTAATAAATATATTAAATAGAAGCGGGCCCAACACTGACCCCTGTGGTACCCCACTGTTAACTGTGACCCATTCTGAGTGTGTTCCATTAATAACCACCCTTTGATTCCTATCACTAAGCCAGTTCTTAACCCACTTACACATATTTTCCCCTATCCCCATTGCCCTCATTTTATGTATCAACCTTTTGTGTGGCACCATATCAAAAGCTTTTGAAAAGTCCATATACACCACATCCACTGCATTTCCTTGGTCCAGTCCAGAACTTACTTCTTCATAGAAGCTTATTAGATTAGTTTGACAGGAACGGTCCCTCGTAAAACCATGTTGATAATGGGTCATGGGGTTATTTTTCTTCAGATACTCCAGTATAGCATCTCTTAGAAAACCCTCTAGGATTTTACCCACAGTAGAGGTTAAGCTTACTGGCCTATAATTTCCAAGTTCAGTTTTTGTCCCCTTTTGGAATATTGGCACCACATTTGCTATACGCCAGTCCTGTGGTACAGACCCTGTTATTATGGAATCTTTAAATATTAAAAATAATGGTCTATCTATGACAGTACTTAATTCCTGCAGCACTCTGGGGTGTATCCCATCCGGGCCCGGGGATTTGTCAATTTTAGTGATTTTTAGACGATGCCGTACTTCCTCTTGGTTTAAGCAGGTGACATTTAATTGAGAATTTTTGTTATCACTGATCATATTGTCTGTCATGGGATTTTCTTGTGTAAATACTGTTGAAAAAAAGTCATTTAGCATATTGGCTTTTTCCTCATCCTCATCCACCATTTCACCCAGACTATTTTTAAAGGGGCCAACACCATCATTTTTTAGTTTCTTACTATTTATGTAGTTAAAATATATTTAGGGTGCTTTCACACGCTGCGTATTTTCTGTATTTTTTTTACGCGTGAGCTCATCATAAACCAGGAGTGGAGCAATCAGAGGAAAAGTATAATAGAAATTAGTGTTCCACTTCTGTATTTAATCACCCACTCCTGGTTTGTGATGAGCTTGCATGTGAAAAAATGCAGCAAATACGCAGCATGTGAACGGTTCCTTTCCAACTTCACACACCCTTCCTCCATCCAATTGGCTCAATCCCAACCAATCAGAATAAGAACCGATGTTCCACAGGTTAACGTCTCCATTTGCTCCATGCAAGCATCCAGTCAGAAGACAGAACCTCCTGACAAGCATTTCCCTCATCTCTTCTGAAGCAGATTATGACATATCACTATTAGTGATGAGCGAGTACTAAAATGCTCGGGTGCTCGAAGCTCGGGCCGAGCGTCCCGAGATACTCGTGTACTCGGCCCGAGTAACGAGCCCAATGTTATCCTATGGGAGACACGAGTATTTTTATGAAATGACTGCCGGCTGCCTGGAAAAAACCCTAAAAATGTCACAAAAGTCTCAGAAGAGTGCTGAAATGACATGGCAACACCATGGGGAAGACCCCTGGAAGCATTTCTCACTGAAAAGTCACAGCTGTGAACAATGTTGTCCGAGTTTCACGCCAATTTTACGGAGTGTCCAGAAAACCTTCCAAAATGACACCAAAATGAATATTTATGGTGGAAATGTTAAGGGCACATACCCATTAGTGAGATACAGCTGGTGTAGGTCACTTTTTGTGAATACATAAAAGATTTTACGTGAAAACATTGTGCGACACTCCGATGACCCTGACAAGAGACGTACATGAAGCCCTGTCTACAAATAAAGTGCCCATTTTGAGGAACTGGGTCTATTGTAGTATCTTCCTTTGCAAGGGCAGTCAAAAATTGGGAGGTTCACCAATGCCCCTGGATACAGACATGCAGGATGGCCTGTAAACAAGAACTGGGTGTATTTTAGTATAGCCCTTTGGTCAGGGCAGCCAAAAATTGGGAGGTTCAACAATGACCCATGCTTACAGACATGTAGTAGGGCCTGTAACCCTCAAGTGGGTGTATTGTAGTATAGCCCTTTGGTCTGGGCAGCCAAAAATTGTGAGGCTCCTCTTTGTCCCTGGATAGAGACGTGCAGGAGGGCCTGTTAACAAGAACTGGGTAAATTGTAGTATAGCCCTTTGGTCAGGGCAGCCAAAAATTGGGAGGTTCAACAACGACCCATGCTTACAGACATGTAATAGGGCCTGTAACCCTCAAGTGGGTGTATTTTAGTATAGCCCTTTGGTCAGGGCAGACAAAAATTGGGAGGCTCCTCTTTGTCCCTGGATAGAGACGTGCAGGAGGGCCTGTAACCCTCAAGTGGGTGTATTTTAGTATAGCCCTTTGGTCAGGGCAGACAAAAATTGGGAGGCTCCTCTTTGTCCCTGGATAGAGACGTGCAGGAGGGCCTGTAACCCTCAAGTGGGTGTATTGTAGTATAGGCCTTTTGTCAGGGCAGCCAAAAATTGGGAGGTTCAACAATGACCCATGCTTACAGACATGTAGTAGGGCCTGTAACCCTCAAGTGGGTGTATTTTAGTATAGACCTTTGGTCAGGGCAGCCAAAAATTGGGAGGTTCAACAATGACCCATGCTTACAGACATGTAGTAGGGCCTGTAACCCTCAAGTGGGTGTATTTTAGTATAGCCCTTTGGTCAGGGCAGCCAAAAATTGGGAGGTTCAACAATGACCCATGCTTACAGACATGTAGTAGGGCCTGTAACCCTCAAGTGGGTGTATTTTAGTATAGCCCTTTGGTCAGGGCAGACAAAAATTGGGAGGCTCCTCTTTGTCCCTGGATAGAGACGTGCAGGAGGGCCTGTAACCCTCAAGTGGGTGTATTGTAGTATAGGCCTTTTGTCAGGGCAGCCAAAAATTGGGAGGTTCAACAACGACCCATGCTTACAGACATGTAATAGGGCCTGTAACCCTCAAGTGGGTGTATTTTAGTATAGCCCTTTGGTCAGGGCAGACAAAAATTGGGAGGCTCCTCTTTGTCCCTGGATAGAGACGTGCAGGAGGGCCTGTAACCCTCAAGTGGGTGTATTTTAGTATAGCCCTTTGGTCAGGGCAGACAAAAATTGGGAGGCTCCTCTTTGTCCCTGGATAGAGACGTGCAGGAGGGCCTGTAACCCTCAAGTGGGTGTATTGTAGTATAGGCCTTTTGTCAGGGCAGCCAAAAATTGGGAGGTTCAACAATGACCCATGCTTACAGACATGTAGTAGGGCCTGTAACCCTCAAGTGGGTGTATTTTTGTATAGACCTTTGGTCAGGGCAGCCAAAAATTGGGAGGTTCAACAATGACCCATGCTTACAGACATGTAGTAGGGCCTGTAACCCTCAAGTGGGTGTATTTTAGTATAGCCCTTTGGTCAGGGCAGCCAAAAATTGGGAGGTTCAACAATGACCCATGCTTACAGACATGTAGTAGGGCCTGTAACCCTCAAGTGGGTGTATTTTAGTATAGCCCTTTGGTCAGGGCAGACAAAAATTGGGAGGCTCCTCTTTGTCCCTGGATAGAGACGTGCAGGAGAACCTGTAACCCTCAAGTGGGTGTATTTTAGTATAGCCCTTTGGTCAGGGCAGACAAAAATTGGGAGGCTCCTCTTTGTCCCTGGATAGAGACGTGCAGGAGGGCCTGTAACCCTCAAGTGGGTGTATTGTAGATTAGGCCTTTTGTCAGGGCAGCCAAAAATTGGGAGGTTCAACAATGACCCATGCTTACAGACATGTAGTAGGGCCTGTAACCCTCAAGTGGGTGTATTTTAGTATAGACCTTTGGTCAGGGCAGCCAAAAATTGGGAGGTTCAACAATGACCCATGCTTACAGACATGTAGTAGGGCCTGTAACCCTCAAGTGGGTGTATTTTAGTATAGCCCTTTGGTCAGGGCAGCCAAAAATTGGGAAGGTCCTCTTTGTCCCTGGATAGAGACGTGCAGGAGGGCCTGTAACCCTCAAGTGGGTGTATTGTAGTATAGGCCTTTTGTCAGGGCAGCCAAAAATTGGGAGGTTCACCAACGACCCATGCTTACAGACATGTAATAGGGCCTGTAACCCTCAAGTGGGTGTATTTTAGTATAGCCCTTTGGTCAGGGCAGACAAAAATTGGGAGTCTCCTCTTTGTCCCTGGATAGAGACGTGCAGGAGGGCCTGTAACCCTCAAGTGGGTGTATTTTAGTTATAGCCCTTTGGTCAGGGCAGCCAAAAATTGGGAGGCTCCTCTTTGTCCCTGGATAGAGACGTGCAGGAGGGCCTGTAACCCTCAAGTGGGTGTATTGTAGTATAGGCCTTTTGTCAGGGCAGCCAAAAATTGGGAGGTTCAACAATGACCCATGCTTACAGACATGTAGTAGGGCCTGTAACCCTCAAGTGGGTGTATTTTAGTATAGCCCTTTGGTCAGGGCAGCCAAAAATTGGGAGGTTCAACAATGACCCATGCTTACAGACATGTAGTAGGGCCTGTAACCCTCAAGTGGGTGTATTTTAGTATAGCCCTTTGGTCAGGGCAGCCAAAAATTGGGAGGTTCAACAATGACCCATGCTTACAGACATGTAGTAGGGCCTGTAACCCTCAAGTGGGGTGAATTTTAGTATAGCCCTTTGGTCAGGGCAGCCAAAAATTGGGAGGTTCAACAATGACCCATGCTTACAGACATGTAGTAGGGCCTGTAACCCTCAAGTGGGTGTATTTTAGTATAGCCCTTTGGTCAGGGCAGACAAAAATTGGGAGGCTCCTCTTTGTCCCTGGATAGAGACGTGCAGGAGGGCCTGTAACCCTCAAGTGGGTATATTTTAGTATAGCCCTTTGGTCAGGGCAGACAAAAATTGGGAGGCTCCTCTTTGTCCCTGGATAGAGACGTGCAGGAGGGCCTGTAACCCTCAAGTGGGTGTATTGTAGTATTGCCCTTTTGTCAGGGCAGCCAAAAATTGGGAGGTTCAACAATGACCCATGCTTACAGACATGTAGTAGGGCCTGTAACCCTCAAGTGGGTGTATTTTAGTATAGCCCTTTGGTCAGGGCAGCCAAAAATTGGGAGGTTCAACAATGACCCATGCTTACAGACATGTAGTAGGGCCTGTAACCCTCAAGTGGGTGTATTTTAGCCTAGGCCTTTGGCCAGGGCAGCCGAAAATTAGGAGGCTCCACATTGTCCCTGGATAGAGACGTGCAGGAGGGCCTCAAAACTCAAAATTTTTCACATTGAAATGATGCGGGTATCCTGTCTTTGTAATGCCCATTCAAAAAGAATGGGCGTAAAAATTTACCACTGGGGGTATACCTGAAACAACAGCCAAACTATTGTAACGGTCATCATGGTGGCACATGAAGAGAAGGAGGAGCAGTCCAGCGATTAGCCAAGGAATAGGAAGACGACGTGGTGGATGATCCAGTAGCTGACCCAACCTGGCAGGAGTATATGCAGAGCGAGGACAGCAGTGCACAGGGGGAGGGAGGCATAGCATCCCAACAGGCAGTACGAAGCAGGGTCGGGTACGCAGGCATAAGGCAGGCAACCGTTCCCGGAACAACAACACGACACAAGGTGCCTGTGCAAATGTTAGGTCTTCCCGAGTCTGGCAGTATTTTCAGTTGGCTCCAGATGACTCTAAAAAGGCCATTTGCAACACCTGCCATGCCAGCATCAGCAGGGGTACGAAAAGTAGCAGCCTGACCACCACCAGCATGATCAGGCACATGTGAGCCAAGCACCCGACTTTGTGGAAAGTACAACAGAGTCGAGGAGCGGTGCTTCCTGATGTCACTGCTACGTCTTTGCCTGTTGTGCGTGCGAGCCAATCCCCTGTCCATGCTGGCCGCGAACAAGCCTCTGGCCCTGCACCTGAAGTTGCCCACGTACAAATTACACCACCATCAAGCACGTCCTTGTCCCAGCGCAGTGTTCAATTATCCATTCAGCAAACATTTGAACGGAGGCGCAAATACGCTGCCAACGCCCCACATGCCACAGTCCTGAATGATCACATTTCGCGACTCATTGCGCTACAAATGTTACCTTTCCGGCTGGTGTAGACGGCAGCATTCTGCGACCTGATGGCGGCTGCTGTCCCACGTTACTCGGTCCCCAGCCGCCACTATTTCTCCAGATGTGCCGTCCCCGCATTGCATAACCACGTGTCCAACAGCATCACACGTGCCCTGAACAACACTGTTTCAGCCAAAGTCCACCTAATAATAATAATAATAATACAGCTTTATTTATATAGCGCCAACATATTACGCAGCGCTTTACAATGTAGGGTTAGAGTACAGAAAATATAATACAGTAAGTAATTACAGTAGAGAACAAATACAGTATAATAATTGGATACAAAACAATAGGCATAGAATCAATGTAAAAAAGAAAATACAAAAAATAAAGCAAGAAATGAAGGTAACCCTGCTCAAAAGAGCTTACAATCTACAACGGGATAGGGGTTGCACAAGGTCCAGGGGCTTATTGCACTGATGGTCCAGGCATCTCGAGGAAATGGGGCATAGAACTAAGCTTACATGGATGGTCATTATACAGTCTGTGTAGACCTTTTTGGTTTGGTGGAGTTTGTAGAAGAGTAATGTCCAGAGGGATAGGCCACTATCTACAGTACAAAGGACTTCTATTAGGGAGTATGATAGGCCGCCTTAAAAAGATGCGTTTTTAGGGATCGTCTGAAGCCATGCAAGTTGTGGATAGTCCTGATTTCTTTTGGTAAAGCATTCCAGAGGTTTGGTGCAGCTCTGGAGAAGTCTTGGAGCCGGTAGTGGGAGGATCGGATTATTACCGATGTCACTCGAAGGTCATTTGAGGAACGTAGAGCGCAAGTGGGGTGATAGACAGAGATGAGGGAGGAGAGGTAGGGGGGTGCTGCACTGTGAATAACTTTGTGGGTGATAAGAAGCAATTTGAATTTGATGCTGTAGTATACGGGCAGCCAGTGCAATGACTGGCACAGAGCAGAGGCATCTGAGTAACGATTGGCCAGATGGGTGATCCTGGCTGCTGCATTAAGGATGGACTGGAGAGGATAAACTCTGGTGAGGGGGAGGCCGCTTAATAGAGAATTGCAATAGTCAAGGCGGTAATGGATTAGGGCCACGGTGAGGGTTTTTGTTGTTTACAGGGTGAGAAAGGGACGGACTCTGGAGATATTCTTCAAGTGTAAGTGACATGAGCGGACGAGACATTGTGTGTGGGAGGAAAAGGAGAGATCGGTGTCAAACATAACACCCAGACAACGAGCCTGCTGCCTAGGCATTATCGTGGTGCCACAAACTGAGAGAGAGATGTCCGATTTAGGGAGGTTAGTGGATGGGGGGAGCAGAAGAAGTTCAATTTTGGAAAGGTTTAGTTTCAAATAGAGAGTGGACATGATATTGGAAACTGCAGCTAGACAGTCATTGCTGTTCTTTAATACCTCAGGGGTAAGGTCAGGGGCTGAAGTGTATAACCACAGACACGTGGACAAGTGCTTGTGGGCAAGGCCGCTACATCTCCTTGACAAAACACTGGGTTAATATTGTGGAGGCTCTGACACAGTCTGATCGAGGGACGGAACACGTCCTTCCCACACCAAGGTTAGCAGGCCCTACCTCTGTCAGGGTTTCACCGACACTCTACAGCTCCGGAATGTCATGCTCTTCAGCCTCCTCCTCCTCCTGCTCATCCTCATCCACTGTACCCTCCACACCAGTCCCAAGCTGGAAGCACTGCAGCACTGCCTCTGCGATGCGGCAACAGGCTGTGCTGAAGCTAGTCTGCATAGGTGACAAACCCCACAATGCAGAAGAGGTGTGGACAGCTCTGAAACAGCAGGCAGATAACTGGCTCACACCTCTGAACCTAAAGCCAGGAAAGGTCGTGTGTGACAATGGACGGAACTTGGTGGCAGCTTTGAGGCGAGGCCAGCTGACGCATGTTCCATGCGTGGCCCACGTGCTCAACCTGGTGGTTCAGAGGTTTGTAAAGTCATACCCAGAGCTGTCTGAACTGCTGGTAAAAGTTCGCCGTCTGTCTGCACATTTCCGCAAGTCACCTGCTGCTTCAGCCGACCTTGGCGGATTTCAGCGCCTTTAGCGTCTTACGGCCCACAGACTGGTGTGTGATGTCCCCACGCGTTGGAATTCAACTCTGCACATGTTGGTCAGGATTAGTGATGGGCGAATCCTAAATTACTCGGAATCGCTTGACTCTAGCGAGTCCGAGCACAGGACTCGCTACTCGTTGCGAGTCTAGCGAGTCCAATGTTAATGAATGGGGAAGCGAGTAATAGCGAGTAGTGTGAGATTTACAAATCGCAGATGTGTCTCGGAAGCTTCAGCCTGAAGCAATCCTAGTTTTGTCATTTATTTGCATTGGACTCACTTTGCAACTGTAATCACTGGCTGGGAAACTCGCACAGATAAGAGTCCTGCTTTCTCCTCTGTGCTGGCTGCCAGCTCCAGGGTCCTAGAGCCTGCCTGCTGCCTGATGTAGCAGTGCTGAGATTGTTCTCAGTTTGCTCATTCCCTGTGTACAGACATGAATGTCTGTGCACAGAGATGATGTAGCAGAGCTGAGATTGTTCTCAGTCTGCTGATTCCCTGTGCATAGACATCTATATTTATGCACAGGGGATGTAGCAGAGAGGACATCGCGTTTTGGACTGCGTCGGACGGAAGAGGATTTTTTTAATTAAAGATGGAGTCCCTAATGGCTTTTTTTTTTTATTTCTAATAAAAAATTTTCTTTGTGTTGTGTTTTTTTTAAAACAATTTAATAGAAATTCATGGCGGTCATGTCTAATATTGGCGTGACCGCCATAAATTTCGGGCTTAGGGCCAGCTGATAATACAAAGCTGGCCCTAACCTCTTTATTACCCAGCGTGCCACCGCTACCAGGGCCGCTGGAAGAGCGGGGTTCAGCGCCAGAGGATGGCGCTTCAATGAACGCGCCATCTTCTGGGGCGGCTGCGGGCTGCAATTTGCAGCGGGGGGTGCCCAGAAAGCTTGGGCATCCCTGCGCTGTGGATTCCAGCCCCCAGCTGCTTAGCTGTACTGGCTAGACATAGAAATTGCGCGGAGCCGCACGCATTTTTTTTAAATTATTTCATGAAATTCTGAGATTCTGACTCTGAGACTCTGACTCTGAGACTCTGACTCTGAAATTCATGAAATAATAAAAAAAAAATGCGTGGGGCTCCGCGCACTTTCTATGTCTAGCCAGGTACAGCTAAGCAGCTGGGGGCTGGAATCCGCAGCGCAGGGATGCCCAAGCTTACTGGGCACCCCCCGCTGCAAATTGCAGCCCGCAGCCGCCCCAGAAGATGGCGCGTTCATTGAAGCGCCATCCTCTGGCGCTGAACCCCGCTCTTCCAGCGGCCCTGGTGGCGTTAGCACGCTGGGTAATAAAGGGGTTAATACCAGCTTTGTTATACAAGCTGGTATTAAGCCCGAGATTCTTAATGTCAGGCCACGTTTGACCCAGCCACTAAGAATCTCCAATAAAGGGTTAAAAAAACACAACACAGAGAAAAAATTTTATTTGAAATAAAAAAAAAAGCCATTAGGGACTCCATCTTTAATTAAAAAAATCCTCTTCCGTCCGACGTAGTCCAAAACGCGATGTCCTCTCTGCTACATCGCCTGTGCAAAGATAGATGTCTATGCACAGGGAATGAGCAGACTGAGAACAATCTCAGCACTGCTACATCAGGTCTGTGAGCCCTGGAGCTGCACAGAGAAGACAGCTGGACTCGGCTCACAATGTAACAGCAGTTATTTGCGAGTTTCCCTGCTATCACTGGCACAGTAGCCGAGTCTAATGCAAACAATGGCAATCCTAGTTTTGTCAGCGTTTCTGACAAAACTAGGATTGATATTGATTTGCATTGGACTCGTGCGAGTAATCACTGGGAAACTCGCCGAGTAGCGAGTTCTGCGAGTCCCTTACTACTCGCCGAGTAACGAGTCCTAGCGAGTAGATTCGCCCATCCCTAGTCAGGATATGTGAGCAGAAGAGGGCAGTTGTTGACTACCTGCATCACCTAAGCCGTTGGGAAATGGTTCAAACTCCACACATAACACCTGAGGAGTGGAGATGGATGTCCGACCTATGTACCGTCCTCCAAAACTTTGAGGACTCCACCAAGATGGTGAGCGGCGATGACGCCATTATTAGCGTCACCATACCACTACTCTGCCTTCTAAAACGGTCTCTGCTGAAAAACAAAGAGGATGCATTGCAGGCCTAGCGCGATGACTTGGAGCAAGAAACAGTAGTGGGTGTGGGTGAAAACACAGAGTCCAGCCTCATCTCATCACAACGTGCAGTGGAGGACTATGACGAGGAGGAGGAGGATGAAGACATGGAGCAACTCTCTGGCCAAATTGAGGATATGACATGCACACCAGTCATACCCTCGATTCAGCGTGGCTGGCCAGAGGACAGGGGAGATGAGGAGGAGGAGGAGGAGGAGGAGGACAGCATGTTCAGTCATCGTGTTGGTCTGGATACTAAAGTGATGGCTGTTAAGAGTCTGGCGCACATGGCTGACTTTATGGTAAGCTGCCTGCCTCGTGACCCTCGCGTTCAGAACATCTTGGCCGACAATCTGTACTGGTTGGCAACACTGTTAGACCCACGGTACAAGGAGAACTTTATGTCTGTCATTCCTGAGGCGGAGAGGTCAGCCAAAACGCAGCAGTTCCAGAAGGCCATAGTCACGGTAGTAGGCAAATCATTCCCCTCACAAAACGCTAGCGGCATAGGTCAGGAATCGGTGGACAACCAAGGCGTACGGCCGAGAGGGGCACAAGTCCAATCTGCCAAAGGTAGGGGAACAGTCTTTACGAGGTGGGACAGTTTTCTCAGCCCCTCACGTACCACAGCCCATGAGGTGCGGGGTAGTGACACAAGAAATGCTAAGTTTGGTCAGATGCTGAAGGAGTACCTTGCCGATCGAACAACTGTACTGTGAGATTCCTCTGTGCCTTATAATTATTGGGTCTCCAAGCTGGACACGTGGCATGAATTGGCTCTCTACGCCTTGGAAGTCCTGGCCTGCACTGCCGCTAGCATTTTGTCACAGCGTGTTTTCAATGCCGCAGGTGGAATCATTACTGATAAACGCAACCGCCTGTCAACTGAAAATGCTGACAGGCTGACTGAGATCAAGATGAACAAGGGTTGGATTGGGCCAGACTTCACCACACCACCAACAAATGACAACTGAATTTAAATTTTGTAATGGGAATTTGCCATGTACCTCCACTGACCCATGGGTACACACTTCTGGACTTCCGAGTGTCCAAGTGTGGGATCAGTAATGTCCGTGGACGTGCACTCAGCCAGTTGGTAGGAAGGAGGATCAGGTTGGGAAATGTGCGGTGCAGTATCACGGCTACTGACAATTGACCGTGTGGAAGACAGGGTGTTTGTGGAGGTGCCAATCAGACTTGAAGCATTATCCGCTATCCAAATAACAAGCTGTTGACACTAGTGTTGGTTCAAGAGCGTAGTACTGCAGCGGGCCCCAAGAATTTGGGACAGGACGTGTGAGCGAGTAGATGTGCCACTTTCTTGTTGCGAAATTAGTGCTTGCACACGACCTCGGCCTCTGCCTGCACCACCATCACGTTCACCTCCTTGTTCCTTGCCAACGCCCTTGCGCATTTTGCTTGTATACAGCGACAACAGTCACAGGAGAGGATTTTAGTCCCTAACCTGTATCAAGGTATGACGTACACCAGTCTGGTGACTGTTCAGATCACAAGAGATTAGGATTTTAGTTCCCTAACCTGTATCAAGGTATGACGTACACCAGTCTGGTGACTGTTCGGATAACAAGAGATTAGGATTTTAGTTCCCTAACCTGTAGAAACGTATGACGTACAACAGTGTGGTGACTGTTGAGATGACAAGAGTTAGGATTTTAGTTCCCTAACCTGTAGAAACGTATGACGTACAACAGTGTGGTGACTGTTGAGATGACAAGAGTTAGGATTTTAGTTCCCTAACCTGTAGAAACGTATGACGTACAACAGTGTGGTGACTGTTGAGATGACAAGAGTTAGGATTTTAGTTCCCTAACTTGTAGAAACTTATGACGTACAACAGTGTGGTGACTGTTGAGATGACAAGAGTTAGGATTTTACTTCCCTAACCTGTAGAAACGTATGACGTACAACAGTGTGGTGACTGTTGAGATGACAAGAGTTAGGATTTTAGTTCCCTAACTTGTAGAAACGTATGACGTACAACAGTGTGGTGACTGTTGAGATGACAAGAGTTAGGATTTTAGTTCCCTAGCCTGTAGAAACGTATGACGTACAACAGTGTGGTGACTGTTGAGATGACAAGAGTTAGGATTTTAGTTCCCTAACCTGTAGAAACGTATGACGTACAACAGTGTGGTGACTGTTGAGATGACAAGAGTTAGGATTTTAGTTCCCTAACTTGTAGAAACTTATGACGTACAACGGTGTGGTGACTGTTGAGATGACAAGAGTTAGGATTTTAGTTCCCTAACCTGTAGAAACGTATGACGTACAACAGTGTGGTGACTGTTGAGATGACAAGAGTTAGGATTTTAGTTCCCTAACTTGTAGAAACTTATGACGTACAACAGTGTGGTGACTGTTGAGATGACAAGAGTTATGATTTTAGTTCCCTAACCTGTATAAAGGTATGACGTACAACAGTGTGGTGACTGTTGAGATGACAAGAGTTAGGATTTTAGTTCCCTAACCTGTATAAAGGGTATGACGTACAACAGTGTGGTGACTGTTGAGATGACAAGAGTTAGGATTTTAGTTCCCTAACCTGTATTAAGGTAGTACGTACACCTGTCTGGTGACTGTAATGGTTTCAAGAGAGGATTTTAGTCCCTAGCCTGTATTAAGGTACTACGTACAACAGTGTGGTGACTGTTGAGATGACAAGAGTTAGGATTTTAGTTCCCTAACTTGTAGAAACTTATGAAGTACAACAGTGTGGTGACTGTTGAGATGACATGAGTTAGGATTTTAGTTCCCTAACCTGTAGAAACGTATGACGTACAACAGTGTGGTGACTGTTGAGATGACAAGAGTTAGGATTTTAGTTCCCTAACTTGTAGAAACTTATGACGTACAACAGTGTGGTGACTGTTGAGATGACAAGAGTTAGGATTTTAGTTCCCTAACTTGTAGAAACTTATGACGTACAACAGTGTGGTGACTGTTGAGATGACAAGAGTTAGGATTTTACTTCCCTAACCTGTAGAAACGTATGACGTACAACAGTGTGGTGACTGTTGAGATGACAAGAGTTAGGATTTTAGTTCCCTAACTTGTAGAAACTTATGACGTACAACAGTGTGGTGACTGTTGAGATGACATGAGTTAGGATTTTAGTTCCCTAACCTGTAGAAACGTATGACGTACAACAGTGTGGTGACTGTTGAGATGACAAGAGTTAGGATTTTAGTTCCCTAACTTGTAGAAACTTATGACGTACAACAGTGTGGTGACTGTTGAGATGACAAGAGTTAGGATTTTAGTTCCCTAACCTGTAGAAACGTATGACGTACAACAGTGTGGTGACTGTTGAGATGACAAGAGTTAGGATTTTAGTTCCCTAACCTGTATAAAGGGTATGACGTACAACAGTGTGGTGACTGTTGAGATGACAAGAGTTAGGATTTTAGTTCCCTAACCTGTATTAAGGTAGTACGTACACCTGTCTGGTGACTGTAATGGTTTCAAGAGAGGATTTTAGTCCCTAACCTGTATTAAGGTAGTACGTACACCTGTCTGGTGACTGTAATAGTTTCAAGAGAGGATTTTAGTCCCTAACCTGTATTAAGGTAGTAAGTACACCTGTCTGGTGACTGTTTTGATGACAAGAGTTAGGATTTTAGTTCCCTAACCTGTATTAAGGTAGTACGTACACCTGTCTGGTGACTGTAATGGTTTGAAGAGAGGATTTTAGTCCCTAACCTGTATTAAGGTAGTACGTAAACCTGTCTGGTGACTGTTTTGATGACAAGAGTTAGGATTTTAGTTCCCTAACCTGTATTAAGGTAGTACGTACACCTGTCTGGTGACTGTAATGGTTTGAAGAGAGGATTTTAGTCCCTAACCTGTATTAAGGTAGTACGTACACCTGTCTGGTGACTGTTTTGATGACAAGAGTTAGGATTTTAGTTCCCTAACCTGTATTAAGGTAGTACGTACACCTGTCTGGTGACTGTAATGGTTTGAAGAGAGGATTTTAGTCCCTAACCTGTATTAAGGTAGTACGTACACCTGTCTGGTGACTGTTTTGATGACAAGAGTTAGGATTTTAGTTCCCTAACCTGTATTAAGGTAGTACGTACACCTGTCTGGTGACGGTAATGGTTTGAAGAGAGGATTTTAGTCCCTAACCTGTATTAAGGTAGTACGTACACCTGTCTGGTGACTGTTTTGATGACAAGAGTTAGGATTTTAGTTCCCTAACCTGTATTAAGCTAGTACGTACACCTGTCTGGTGACTGTAATGGTTTGAAGAGAGGATTTTAGTCCCTAACCTGTATTAAGGTAGTACGTACACCTGTCTGTTGACTGTTTTGATGACAAGAGTTAGGATTTAAGTTCCCTAACCTGTATTAAGGTAGTACGTACACCTGTCTGGTGACTGTAATGGTTTGAAGAGAGGATTTTAGTCCCTAACCTGTATTAAGGTACTAAGTACAAGAGTGTGGTGACTCTAATGGTCACAGAAAAGCTTGGATTCCAATCTGTATCACCCTGCCTATATCCTCCTAGATTAGTCCTGAGAAGGACTGTTCTGGTCACTGGAAATCTTGGACTCCGATCTGGATCACCCTGCCTATGTCCTCCTAGATTAGTCCTGAGAAGGACTGTTGTGGTCAGCAGCAGTTTGCAGCCCTGATCCGGATCTACCTATGAGGGCCGCAAATCTGTCCCTAATCAGCAGCAGACACTCTCCCTACACTCACTGTCTGGATGGCTGTGTGCGGAGCACAGCACGCCGGGAGTTATAAAGGCTCGGTGACGCTGTGCAGGGCGGCCAATCACTGCTATGCCACAACTAACAGGGCTGTGGCATTGCAGTGGTCTGTCAGCCAATCCCTGCACGTGGGCTGGCTCTCAAAAGAGCGCCAACATGGAGAGATGACGACCACGAGCACAGCACGAGTATCGCGAGATTACTCGGTGCTCGGCGAGTCGCCCGAGTACAGTGATACTCGTGCGAGTACCGAGTAGTGATGAGCATGCTCGCTCAACACTAATCACTATTCACAGCTGCAGCAATCCAAATGCGTGCCACTGTCATAGCTCAGAGCATATAGATAGCATAGAACATGTATACTATATCATAATATTCATATTCAAATGAATATTGATAAAGTATATATACTATAACACCTCGCAAAAGAATAAAAAATCATAAATATAAAGCAAAAAATAAACCAAAAAATTAAACCACAAATTTCTTTAGAAAGAATGTGAGCAAAGAGGATGCAGACCTGATAATTAAGTAACTGAAATTAAAGGGGTTGTCCGGGCTTATGTTTTATTTCATATTTATATCTAGGCTGCAAAATGTTGACAATCTGCAATATACATGTTGTCAACATTTTGCAGGGTTTCCTAGATATAAACACATTTACTGCTGGCAGAGAATGTCCAGGGGGTGTGATTGTGCATGCAGGTCGTTTACACCTACTCTAGCACAATCACACCCACTCCCCTATTCCTAGTATGGCCAGCCACCCTCAGGCCATACATGCCCGCCCCCTGCCCACTAAACACTATGGAAGGAAACCACCCCCAGGGCTCCTACTGGCCGCCCCAGCCCTAACATCACCACCCACCCTCTGCAAAACAGCGGTCCCCAGTGCACTGATACAAGGTGCCGAAACCGCTGCTGTGAAAGCGATTCCGGCACACTGTGTCAGTGCAGCAGGGGACCCGCCGCATGTGTGTGCTGCTCACCCTCCTCTTGTGCAGCCGGTGGTCCTCCGCCCTGGTCCCGGTCATCTGCAGCCGGGCTCCACACTCTGCACTGCAGCCGGGCTCCACACTGCAGCCGGGCTCCACACTGCAGCCGGGCTCCACACTGCAGCCGGGCTCCACACTCTGCACTGCAGCCATATCTGTGCTGTGTGGAGCGGTGCCCGGCGCCTGATCTCTCCAGACCTCCAGTACCATAGAGAGGACCGCTCCACAGCCTCTGCTCTATGGTACTGGAGGTCTGGAGAGATCAGGCGCCGGGCACCGCTCCACACAGCACAGATACGGCTGCAGTGCAGAGTGTGGAGCCCGGCTGCAGTGTGGAGCCCGGCTGCAGATGACCAGGACCGGCTGCACAGGACAATGTCGGGTGAGCAGCACACATATGCAGCGGGTCCCCTGCTGCACTGACACAGTGTGCCGGAATCGCTTTCACAGCAGCAGTTTCGGCACCTTGTATCAGTGCACTGGGGACTGCTGTTTTGCAGAGGGTGGGTGGTGATGTTAGGGCTGGGGCGGCCAGTAGGAGCCCTGGGGGTGGTTTCCTTCCATAGTGTTTAGTGGGCAGGGGCGGGCATGTATGGCCTGGGGGTGGCTGGCCATACTAGGAATAGGGGAGGGGGTGTGATTGTGCTAGAGTAGGTGTAAACGACCTGCATGCACAATCACACCCCCTGGACATTCTCTGCCAGCAGTAAATGTGTTTATATCTAGGAAACCCTGCAAAATGTTGACAACATGTATATTGCAGATTGTCAACATTTTGCAGCCTAGATATAAATATGAAATAAAACATAAGCCCGGACAACCCTTTAACTAGATGCATAAAAAATTTCTCCAAAATATAAACATAAAAAAGTGAAAAACATTAAAAATGTACAGAATTGGTTAGAAGCACGTCACTATACTTATTCTACAAATCTTTACATACAGTGGGTACGGAAAGTATTCAGACCCCTTTAAAATGTTCACTCTTTCATTGTAGCCATTTGGTAATTTGAAAAAAAAAAAAAATTCTTTCTCAATATTGTACACTCTGCACCCCATCTTGACTGAAAAAAGCTAGAAATGTAGAAATTTTTGCAAATTTATTAAAATTGAAAAACTGAAATATCACATAGACATAAGTATTCAGACCCTTTGCTCAGACACCCATATTTAAGTAGCATGATGTCCAGTTCCTTCTGATGCTCCTTGATATGGTTTTACTCCTTCATTGGAGTCCAGCTGTGTTTAATTAAACTGATAGGACATGATTTGGAAAGGCATACACCTGTCTACATAAGACCTCACAGCTCACAGTGCATGTCAGACCAAATGAGAATCATGAGGTCAAAGGAACTGCACAAGGAGATCAGAGACAAAATTGTGGCAAGGTACAGATCTGGCCAAGGTTACAAAAAAATGTCTGCAGCCCTCAAGGTTCCTTAGAGCACAGTGGCCTCCATAATACTTAAATGGTTGAAGTTTGGGTCCACCAAAAGTCTTACTAGACCTGGCTGTCCAGCCAAACTGAGCAATCGTTGGAGAAGAGCCTTGGTGAGAGAGTTAAAAAAAAACCCCAAGATCACTGTGGTTAAGCTCCAGAGATGCAGTAGGGATATGGGAGAAAGGTCGACAAAGTCAACTATCACTGCAGCCCTCCACCAGTCGGGCCTTTATGGCAGAGTGGCCCGACGGAGGCCTCTTCTCAGTGCAAGACTTATAAAAGCCTGCATAAAGTTCGCAAAAAAACACATGAAAGACTCCCAGACTATGAGAAATAAGATTCTCTGGCCTGGTAAGACAAAGATAGAACATTTTGGTGATAATTGTAAGTGGTATGTGTAAAGAAAAACAGGCACAGTCATCACCTGCTCAATATAATCCCAACAGTGAAACGTGGTGGTGGCAGCATCATGCTATGGGGGTGTTTTTCAGCTGCAGGGACAGAATGACTGGTTGCAATTGAAGGAAACATGAATGGGGGCAAGTACAGAGATATCCTGGGTGAAAACATCTTCCAGAGTGCTCTGGACCTCAGACGTGGCTGATGGTTCACCTTCCAACAAGACAATGCCCCTAAGCACACAGCTAAAATAATAAAGGAGCTTCAGAACAACTCAGTAACCATTTTTGACTGGCTCAGCCAGAGCCCTGGTCTAAACCCAAATACGCATCTCTGGAGAGACCGGAAAATGGCTGTCCACCAACGTTCACCATCTAACCTGACAGAACTGGAGAGGATCTGCAAGGAAGAATGTCAGAGGATTCCCAAATCCAGGTGTGAAAAACTTATTGCATCATTCCCAAAATTACTCATAGCTGTACTAGTTCAAAAAGGTGATTCTACTCAATACTGAGCAAAGGGTCTGAATACCTATGACCATGTGATATTTCAGTCTTTCTTTTTAATAAATTTGCAAACATTTCTACATTACTGTATTTTTCAGTCAAGATAAGGTACAGAGTGTACATTAATAAGAAAATTACTTTTTGAATTTACCAAATGGCTGCAATGAAACAGATTAAAAAATTTAAAGGGGTCTGAATACTTTGTGTACCCACTGTATGCATTTCAGACCATTACTACTTGTGTTAAATGGCTAAGAAACAGTAATGAATAAACTTAATGGGAACTTGTCTTGAAAAAGCACTATGAACTGCAGATGTGGGTTAATCTGCAGGTTAATTGCATTCTAAACAGAACATTCTGCACTGAGAGTGTAGTTATTGGGAGGACAAGAACTCCTGCTGTCAGTTTTAGAAGCATGGGCAGCACAACTTCAAGTGACTCTGTCAAGTCATTTTTCAGTATGATACTAATATTACCCTTGAACAATGCCTGGGCAGACCTTTTAAAAAAAATTGTAAAATGATTACTGTACCATTTGTAGTTTCCTTGCTATAATCATTTTCAGACCCTGCAGCGAGTTCGTACATTAGTCATGTACATTAATTTTACAGAGGATTAGTCCAGCTGCTATATAAGTGTTATTTAAATATCCACACCCACCCAAGCTGGTGTTCTGTTCTTCCCCTCTGTGCTCTATGCTTGGAGGTGGAAGGTGTTTTGTCCTGCACTGTGTGCTATCTGTAAGATATTTCTAATATAAGAACATTGGTTTTCCTGCATACATGTAATGTGTGTATCTGCTGAGCAAATGATCAAATGTTCACATAGAAACATCTCAGACTACATACACTACGCATATGTCTCATACACACAATGACATAAAGAGCTCAGAGCTTCAGCTAAGCACACACCTCCTCCCCCTCTTTTCTCCTCTGCAATGAGTCACAAAGCATAACAGATCACAGGAGGACAGGACAGTGTAATGATAAATTAATATTAATTCCTTGGGGAGTGGGCAACAGAGAGCTCACTGTGATTGACATATGGAATTAATCTTTTATTTTGAAGTTTACAGAAGATGGGAGGGAAGCATAAATAATAGCAATACATGAATAGAGAGAGCTTAGAGAAAGGAATTAGAAAATAAATGTTAGGGTGCCTTCACATTTCAGGACGTTTGCGCCGCGGACGGTGCGGCTCTGTGTCCCGAAATCCGCATGCGGATTGCGCACCTATCTTTAACATGGGATGCGCAGTCATCCGCACATAGCCACGTTCGTTCGCGTTTAGCTGCGTAACTATACGCATGCGGACGGAGAAGAAGATTTTATGCCGCCAGGGAACACGGCTTGTAGCATTTTTCGGCGCGTCCAAAAAATGCAAGTGTCCGCATGCACACGCTGCGGATACAATTAACATTAGCCCCCTATGAGACTGTACGCATGCGGATGGTTTTGCGCACAGCTGCGGATGAAACGCATGCGGACACCTTAGTGCGCATGCTCAAAAAGCCCATGGGCGTGTCTGTAGGCAGGGTCACTGAAAATTGGGCTAAGTTTAGCGAACGCATGCAGATGGAAAACGCATGCGCAAGGCTCAAAACGCAGACAAACGCATGTGAACGTTGCGGACCTGCGTGCGCAAAGCTATGCGCATGCGTATGTAAAACGCAACGTTTACACGCGTTTGCATGCGTTTTCACCTGCGGCTGCGCATGCGCATGGGACGCAACGCAACCGTCCTGAAATGTGAAGCTAGACATAGCAGTTACATATGGATTTTTGACCTGACAAATTCCCTTTCAGTGATCACTAAGTATACAGTGAGTGGCGGTTCTAGTTAGGTCCCTGCACTGACGGACATTCGGCTCTGTATTATTCAGTCAGTGCCGGTGTGTGGTTACACTCTGATCTACCTCTGTTCTGAGTTTGATTAGTGACAACTTAGTGTGATCTGATTCTTTTGTATAAGAGAATCATAGTGCACCATGAGGAGATGATGGAAAACAAACTTTCCTTATTTTCCATTCTGCTAGTCTGTAGAAATTGTACTGCACTTGTGGCACCCCACTGGTCTGAACGCCAATAGGGGTACTGCACCCAACCCAGGATGTGGTTCTCCAGTAATCAGGAGATGGAAGATGGTAGGTGTAAAGATCCTCAGCACACACACACTTAGATCCCAGGGGGAGGACCCAGTGGAACGACAGGGGTAGAGAAGTGTGGGTTGGAGGCAGAAGGAGCAGTGCAGTTTGAGTTTGTAGTGGAAGAGTGAAGAGCTAGCTTGTAGAGCTGAGAAGGAGAGAAAAGTCGAGTCGAGTGAGGAGCAGAGAACAACAAAATTGCAGAGAAGGGGACTTGAGCTGTGCTACTCTCATCCTGGGAAACAGAGAGGAAGGGACCCTAGGGGCACCATCGAAGCTGGAGTGGCCCGTGCACCTGAATCCGGAACCAGTGATACCAGATGGAGGGGTTGTGATCTAGGAACAGGGACTGGACCTGAACTCGGCGCAGGGATCCATGCCTGAACCATTGAACTGGAGGCTATGAGCTTCATAGGAGCTGTGGGTCACACACGTGTATTTCCCAAGAAAGCAGCCGGACAAGGGTACGGGGACAAGGTACCAGTCGCCCACTAACACCCGATACTGCCGGATCAGGGCTCTGCGTGCCGAGGTGCTGTTCAGCACAGGCGCTGAGGAATAGGACCAGAGAGTGAGAGAGGCAAAGACACATCACCAGAATCTTATACTTGCTGCCCTGATCTCTTTAAAGGTACCTTCACACACGGCAATATTGCTAGGCAATTTCACTAGTAATTTGCTGGTTGCAGTGAAATCATGGACACATTGTTCCATTTGTACACAGCAACAAAATAGAACAATGTGTCCATGATTTCACTGCACCCAGGAAATTGCCAGTGAAATTGCCTAGCAATATTGCCATGTGTGAAGGTACCTTAAGGTACCTTTACACGCCGCCACTTTTGGCGGCGATAGGAGGCAATCTAACGTGCACGTGTACGTTTTACATGGTTGCCTCAGAACACCGAAGGCACTTTTAGACGCCGCAATTTCGCCCTCAACCTAAGGCGAGGTGTCTCCCAGACACCAACAGCGGGAAACATCCAGTAGACTCCCGTCGCTGCTTCACACGCTGCAATCCCCAAAGGAATGTGGGCGTACCTGTTCAGCACGGCAAAAACATAGGCATGCCAAATTGTATTACACCGCGCCCCAAGCTCACTCATTGGACAACGCAATCGCGTCCTGATTGGCCAGTCTGCGCTGGAAGGCTGGCTAATACATGACGCCTTAGTCGCGGAGTTTTGAAGGAAGACACGCTCGTGTCGTGACAACTGGCTACTGCGAGACACTAAAGCGTCACACAGGAGCGGTTTGGAGCAGGACAGTGGCTTAAACTACACAATGGTTTGCTATGTGTGCGTCTCTATGTGAAGGTGGGAACATACACACAACACAATATGTGGCTACATTGCTCCATGCCATGGCACAGCTGCCATGGCACAACTGAACTATGTGTGTGTACACATGTTTGAGTGTAAAGTACTGTACCTACATACCCCACAAACACCATTGCTTGCTCAATGTGTGTGGACACGTGCCCCTGTGGCCACAACACATCACAATTATGTACACACAGTTGTGCCATACACTGTGGCCCAAAGGGCTGAACCTGTGTACTGCATATTACCACACATTGTTTCACGAAACCATCAAGAGATTGTCACGGGTCAAATACCTAATTGCACAGCATAAAGCTATGTGCAACTGCCCTGTATCCCAAAGTAACGACACACACAGGTAGTTGTTTGGATCCAATTATTTTCAAGTTATATTTTTGTGTGCAAAAAAAATAAGGACAACAACACACACAAAATAACATAAAACAGAAGTGTTTACATCACACAAAGAAATTCAACATGATGAGATGTAATGGCAAACAATAAACATGTAAAAGTTACAACTGTACAAAAAAACCCTAACTAACTAAAGAATGTCCACACACAAAAGCCAACCAAAATCCTCATGGTGCAGCCACCCTGGTGACTCCACCATTGTCATCATGTTTAAGCCTCACAGCACCAGCCACCCTACACCAGCGCCATTAAAATAGGAGCAGTATTCGTCTCTACTGTTCCTGGCCTCCTGCTGAGTCCGAAGTGGGAAGGCTTCATCCCCCATAAACACAAAGTTTAAATGATGAGTTGTCTCTTCATTTGAGGGTAAGTTCAGCCCACCTGTCCTTAGGTCTTGTACCAAGGAGCAGTGTGCGAACACACCCCCATCTGAGATACGCTCGTTCAATCCAACGTCCACGTAGAGGAACTTATAGTTCGCATCCACCAGGGTCATGAGGACAACACTAAAATATCCTTTGTAATTGTAATAAAAAAGACCCCGAGTTCGGGGGTTTTGTGATTCTCACGTGCTTACCATCCAATGCCCCGCCGCAGTTTGGGAATTGCCAGCAGTCCTCAAAGCCTCTAGCTACATCCATCCATTGAGCGGGTGTTTCTGGGAACTGCATATAGGATGGCAGCAGACTAGTCCAGATGGCCTCACACGTCTCAGGGATAAGACGGCTCAGCAGGGACAGTGATACACGTGAATTGCCAGGAACCGCAAAGTTACAGCCAAACGCTCCTCAGGTGGCACAGCTCGACGCATCACAGTGTCCTGACGGGCTATCAATGGCCATATGCGTTCCACCAGGAATGTGAAAGAGTCCTTGGACATATGGAGGTAGTTCCTGAAATCATACAGACTACGATCCTCCAGCTCACGCAACAGCTGCATGTGGCTCCGGGTGTCCCGGCGGCGAAGCCAATCCCGAGCCCACACACGCCATTGTCTGCGAGCCCGCAACCTCTCATATCTAGCCTCCAGCCACAATTGCTCTTCCACCAAGGCAGCAGCCACAATAGCATCTCCATCAGGGTCGAACATCATCTCACGTACCAACTCCTGCAAAAGTGAGAAAAATTAACCTCAGTACTAGAACAATTCATCACACATCATGTACAAAGAACACCTCCTTTCCTATACATCTCCTGCCCACTATACCACAGCATACCCAACTGGGAACAACAGCCCACACACATACATATATATCCCCATTCCAGGGCCAAACCCAGCATTGCACTGGCTCATTGGCTCATACCCAAACCAGGTCACTGTACACCCCTGGCCCTCCTGTACAATACATATTCCATGTCAAATGCAACACATCATGAGCCTAAGCCCAGATACCTGGCCATAATGTTCATGTGTGACCACAAGGCATGGCCCTACACATAGGTCACATAAATTATTTTTAGTAATGCATCTATACAATTTCATTATACACGTACCCAAGCCTTTGTGACTCATGGTCAAATTAATCACACCACGAAGCAGACTATTGCATACTCATCATGTCCAAGACACTTCCCTGATGTGTTGTGAATGCAAGATGTCCAGAGCCAGACATTTGCAGATGCCATACGCCCCATTCCACATCTGTTTTTGACCTTAAAAGTCCCATTGTGTGTGGTCCATCACAGTACTATGTGTCCTCAATTCAGACACTCCCTGTAAATAAAGACACACGCATCTTGCAAACATGATCCTGTGTGGCAAAGGCAAAAAGGCGTTTCAAAGAGCATATGGTTTGGGAAAACACTCATGCATCCTTTTGCCAGGATACAATGGAAAATAGTGAGGCAAACTTGACTACAAACATACCCCACCACTTGGGCGTTACCTGCAGTACACAATAGTGACAACTAATGCTAAGGTACATTAAACGCCACACAGCCATATCACAGTTGTTGATCGCACATCAGTACTTACTTAAGGACTCTGGGCAGCCAGTGTGACCGTCTTCGGTGTTGTGCACTTTTTATATGTTAACCAACCAATCAGAACTCAGTGGCATCCTGTAATCGACGTAGCCGCCTGGGCGTACGTAGGTGCCACCAATGATTAAGCGCCATTGTGCTTGTTTCATTGGTCTGGTTTGGTTTAAATAAGGGCGTCACCCCTGCTCCGACTGGAATGTGCTTTGTGCTAGTAGTGCCTCTTCACAAGTTCTCTGTTGAACAGACGGTAAGTGTGGGCACATGCTATTGGGGACTCCAGGGCATGTTTTTCTGTGTGCTGCAGCCCCATATGTTGGCTGATGTGTGGGCGCATTATGTGCAGCTTCATGTATCGTCCTGTACAAGTATATATAGCAACGTGTACACATCCTACATATACTCCATGTCCTGTAGCACACATAATGTTCAGGGACATGCTTGCCATGAAAATGTGTACTATTGCACTATGTGGATTGCAAAATATGTGTGGAAGAGATGAGGGGGTGTTTTAATGTAGTTACTAAGGCCATGTGTGACATGTGTACTGAGAGAGCTTCACAGATTTTCCCGCAGTGGCCCAAAATACAGGTATGATCACGCATGTCCTGCCTGCCCCATGCATGGACACATAATAAGCCCAATAATGATTTGCAGTAGCCAAGCATCATCCCAAAACACATTTAATTTGTCTTGCTGTACATGGCCATTGACACACAGAGTAGGGTGTCAGCTGTGATGGTGCTGTTTTTTTTGGCATGACACTTTGTTTTTTCATTTTCACAGATGGCTGAGTATCACGATTTTGTGACACAGCTCCTCACCATGTACCAGGCACATGAATGCCTGTGGTGGGTGTCGCTGTCTGCGTATCAAGACCAGGCAGCGAGGGCTGCGGCCTATGTGCCACTGGTGGAGCTGGCCAATTGGCTCCAAGCAAGCAAGATCTGGACAGTGGCGCTGGTTGCGGATAAGATCAAAACCTGCGCACCGTGTTCCAGAAATCCCACAAAAAATGGATGGAGGCCCGGTCTGGGGCTGGAGCTGAGGAGGTCCCTAGGCCAACTCTCTGGTACTATGACCTCCTCAGCTTCTCCCTGGGCCAGGAGGGGCCTCGTGGAATATGGTGCAGCAGGCGCCGGCCGCAACCAGCTGTTTTTGCAACCCAAGACTCTGCCCCGTCGCAGGAGGTAGGTAATTGTATTTGTGTGCTTTGAGCTACCCAGCATGTTGTTGGCACTGATATTTTGCATGCTGCACATGTGGTAGTCACCGTTGTGCTTTTCAGACACCAATCCTGTTCACTGCCCATTTCTATCTGTTTTGTGGTTTCTGTTAATCCAGATTGAGTTGTGTTATTTGTGGGCACTTTACATATCAATGTGGACCCTCAGGTGAGTATACTGCACTTGTCTACTTATTAGTCTTTTTCTTCTCTCAACTGTTCTCCTGTGGCTTTTGGTGTTAGCCTTGGTGAGCTTGCCTCTATGTTGCCTGGGGTGTTTCGTTGTGGTATTATCTTCAATGACCTTGCAACATGTGGCTGATGGTTTTTGGTTGTTTGTTTGTGTTTCAGGCCCCTCTGGCGCCTGGCTCCAGTGATGATGAGCCAGTAGCTGGCGAGGCTCTCCCATCAACATCTGCGGGAGAGCCAGTGTCCGAGCCAAGTGGTGGGGGGCCGGGCCCAGGTCCCAGATCAGAGATCAGACTAAGAAGACCACCGGACCCAACCAACACAGAGCTGGGTACCTGGGCGAAACAGGTCCTCCTTGATCGGCAGAGGACCCCCGGTTCTGAGTGTGGGTACATCGCCAGCGAGATGCTGGCCCGCATGGGGCCAGAGCAGCGGAACATCGTGGAGCAGACCATGTTTTGTGTCCTGGAGGTGGGCGTGGATGGGTCCCTGCGATGGGGGGCCTCGTGGACGCTCCCCCGGAAGACAACTGCAGGGCCTACTGCGCCCGACAGATGCATGGTGAGGAGGCCACAAATTTGTGATACTCCACCTCCCCCAAGGAGACAGCCCAGCAGAGCAGCAAGATCTCTAGGCCACTGTCTGATCCAACAGAGGAGGAGGAAGAACAAGAAAACTACTAGCTAATGTCCAACATTGGGCAAAGCAGACTTTTTGTTACCTTTTGGCCAGGTGTGGCACATTTTTTCAAAAACTAATTTAATTTCTTTAATAAAAAAATTAAAAAATGTAAATAAATGTATAATTTGAACACCACTATGTCTATATCTGTGTCACGTACACCAGTATGTGTGTGTGTGTTGGGTAATGTGGGTGTCATATAGGAGACATTTATGTCATATTGGGGGGCATGGCGGTTGTAATGGTCCAGTATGGTGAGATGTTTCCAAGGTCACACTATATAGCTGTATCTAAATCGTGGACCACGTGGAGTCTCAGGTAGGGAGGGACTGGCTGGGCCCTCTAGGGAAGGTGGAGTCCCAGGTGGGGAGGGACTGTCTGGACCCTCCGGGGCAGGTGGAGTCCCAGGTGGGGAGGGACTGACTGGACTCTCTGGGGCAGGTGGTGGGGGTGTCCTGGGTGCCGGTGGGGACAGTGGAGCATCCCCAGACACAGAGTTCTAGTCATCTGTAATCACATACATGATAACAGACAAATGTAAGAAAACGCACACAACAGAGGGAAAAAACCTTGTGTGTGTGTGTATGAATTTAATGAGGGTGGGAAGGATACGGTCAAAGGTTATGGTGAGCACATACCCTCTGGAAAGGGCCCACTCTGGTTTGCCACATTAGTCCAACGCCAGTGCCCACATATTTTGAATGTTACCTAACCCTTGCCTTAGTATGGTAGGTATTTGAATCTTGAACACAAGAACAGCCAGTAAGCCTCATGTGTTTGCAGCATGGGGGCCAACACATAGCAGTGAGATTGGAGTCAGTGCTGCAAGGTGTCGTGTGTGTTGAACATCACATTATTGTGTTTTTGTCACACTCCATCGCCGTGCCACCACCCCACATAGAGCGACCGCTCTGACCCTGGCTAACCTAAAGGCATAAGTGAGCATTACCTTGTACAGGACAGCCCTCAGTTCAGAACTACTAAGAGCATACCCGCTGATCCTATACTGACCATAAGGACCACATCCTTCATGAACCACAACATAGCTCAAGGCGACTTATGTGATCAAGGTCTTGAATGACCGAAACGTCATTCTGTCGCAATCACTATAAGAGCACTTGTTTCAATAAAGTTCAATAATAAGCAAAAACAAACTCCCTAAGTGTATGTGTGCAGTGATTCTGATAGACATTTATGTGGGACTTACGAGCCTCCTTCACTAGCACCATACCCCCGCACCTATCGTGTGCTAGCCATTAAATCTCATACTATATCTGTGGGTTCATAACATTTTTGACATGATAGATTCCCTTTAAAGTGACGTTTACTGTTTCGGAAACTAGAAAAACTTTTTTGTACTTATTTCATAGTAAGTCATATGTTCCTATTTCATGTAATTGCAAAACAACCTTATTTTCAGTTTCTAATATGAAACACATTATTTATTCCAATAATTAAATTTTTTTTTTTACATTCACTGCTCTAAGTAAAACTCTACATTAACTATAATCCAGCAGAATCAGGCGTCTCGGATTCTTCTAAGATCTCAGAAGTGAAAGAACTTGCATTAATATTCATTTACCACAAAGTACTCTCAGGCATGACTTCCATTAACATAATTTTCTTTTTGATGTCATCATTAAAATGTTCCATGTAGACAAATGAGGGTCTTCCTCCTTTTACTTTCATGCTATATTTCATTAAATATTTTAAACCTTTTCTTAATCTTTGCAACATGCACATTTTTGTGATATTATGCAGATTCCTGTACTAGAAAATTGAGCTACACAAATATTAAAATTATTATAAGTAAGGCTATAAACCTAAAACATAACAATCACATCTTCATCATCATCTTCATCATCATCAAGTGAGTTGCTGTTTAAATAGTTCTGGCATAACATACTCCAGGAATTTTAGACTTTCTGTTAATTTTAATGAAACCATAACAACATCCAGTTTGATGGTTTTTTGTACTGATTTTTTATTTACAACGCAATTTTGAAAAATGTTACCAAACATTTTTAAGTTAGCATTATTTCCGGGAGGGGGGGGGGGCTTGGCCTGGCAGCATGTGAGGAGGACTTGTGAATGCTCAGCTCCCACACATAGAGTCCCTGCTCATCTCCCCCCACCCGGGTGTACAACCGAGGACTGTGCAAGCAAAGATTCTTCATTATAAGGACAGAGACAATATCCTTAAAAATGCTAGAGATCACCCTGACCTTACTATTAATGGCTCCAGAATCTCACTTTTTCCTGACTACTCTCTGGAAGTTCAGCAGCAGGGAGCCTAATTTATAGGCATCAAAAAGCGTCTAAGGTCCATCGGCATTGTCTACTCCATGATGTACCCTGCAAAGCTGAGAGTTGTGGCTGGGGATGCAGTTCACTTTTTCAGGATCCGAAAGATGCCACAAGATGGCAGGATACCAATGAGAGGCAGCCGAGGAGGGAAGGAGAGAGGAAGAATACAGGTTGAACTATGAACTTCTTTGGACTCTCGCACTGTATTCACTGGTTCATCTTTGGCAGTACCTGACGGACAACATTCAGGATTAAAAAAACTCTTTAACCCCCCCCTCTTTTTTTATTTATTTTTACCAAGGAGGTGGATGCTATGCAGTGCCTATGTGGAATGTATGGCACTTGACAGACATTGGGCGAGGATTTGTTCCCCATCGCTTATGACGTCCTCTATATTCTTCCTTTTCCCCTCTCTCCATCCCCATTCTCTCGTCCTTTTTCCTGCTTCCCCCCCCCCCCCGCTTCTACCCCACTCTGCCCTTTTTCCTTTCCCCTTTTTTCTGCCTCTTTCCTTGGGTTTTTCTTACCCTCTCTCCCTGCCTAGGTTTTATCCTCCTTTTTTGTCTCTGGCTCTACAGTATGTGACATACAGTTGTGGCCAAAAATATTGACACCCCTGCAATTCTGTCAGATAATACTCAGTTTCCTGAAAATGATAGCAATCACAAATTCTTTGGTATTATTATCTTCATTTAATTTGTCTTCAATGAAAAAACACAAAAGAAAAGGAAGCAAAAAGCAAAACATTGATCATTTCACACAAAACTCCAAAAATGGGCCAGACAAAAGTATTGGCACTCTCAGCCTAATACTTGGTTGCACAACCTTTAGCCAAAATAACTGTGATCAACCGTTTCCGGTAACCATCAAGGAGTTTCTTACAATGCTCTGCTGGAATTTTAGACCATTCTTCTTTGGCAAACTGCTCCAGGTCCCTGATATTTGAAGGGTGCCTTCTCCAAACTGCCATTTTTAGATCTCTCCACAGGTGTTCTATGGGATATAGGTCTGGACTCATTGCTGGCCACCTTAGAAGTCTCCAGCGCTTTCTCTCAAACCATTTTCTAGTGCTTTTTGAAGTGTGTTTTGGGTCATTGTCCTGCTGGAAGACCCATGACCTCTGAGGGAGACCCAGCTTTCTCATACTGGGCCCTACATTATGCTGCAAAATTTGTTGGTAGTCTTCAGACTTCATAATGCCATGCACATGGTCAAGCAGTCCAGTGCCAGAGGAAGTGAAGCAACCCCAAAACATCAGGGAACTTCCGCCATGTTTGACTGTAGGGACCGTGTTCTTTTCATTGAATGCCTCTTTTTTTCTCCTGTAAACTCAAGGTTGATTTCACGGGGAAAGAAGTGGGGTTTTCCTGGGTATCCTACCATACAGTCCCTTTTCATTCAGACGCTGACGGATAGTACGGGTTGACACTGTTGTACCCTCGGACTGCAGGGCAGCTTGAACTTGTTTGGATGTTAGTCGGGGTTCTTTATCCACCATCTGCACAATCTTGCGTTGACATCTCTCGTCAATTTTTCTTTTCCGTCCACATCTAGGGAGGTTAGCCACAGTGCCATGGGCTTTAAACTTGTTGATGACACTGCGCATGGTAGACACAGGAACATTCAGGTCTTTGGAGATAGACTTGTAGCCTTGAGATTGCTCATGCTTTCTCACAATTTGGTTTCTCAAGTCCTCAGGCAGTTCTTTGGTCTTCTTTCTTTTCTCCATACTCAATGTGGTACACACAAGGACACAGGACAGAGGTTGAGTCAACTTTAATCCATGTCAACTGGCTGCAAGTGTGATTTAGTTATTGCAAACACCTGTTAGGTGCCACAGGTAAGTTACAGGTGCTGTTAATTACACAAATTAGAGAAGCATCACATGATTTTTCTAACAGTGCCAATACTTTTGTCCACCCCGTTTTTATGTTTGGTGTGGAATTATATCCAATTTGGCTTTAGGACAATTCTTTTTGTGTTTTTTAATTGAAGACAAATTAAATGAAGATAATAATAGCAAAGAATTTGTGATTGCAATCATTTTCAGGAAGAAACTGAGTATTATCTGACAGAATTGCAGGCGTGTCAATATTTTTGGCCACAACTGTATATATATGAATGTGTTGTGGAATATTATCCTGTAAAGTGCGGGAAGCGCTATGGAATTGAAACGCCCACTATTCCACGTGGAGGGAATGTCAATCACTATCGTATTATATACTTTTATTTAGCTTATGGTTACAGTTTATGGGGTTGGGGGAGGTTGGGATGGGATAACTTTTTGATTCTAGTTGTATTTTATTAAGATTCTTTTTTATATAAAAAATCCAGGTGTGGATTTAGTGAATACAAACAGTGCTTTTTAGTGTATAACCCACCCCCAATACATATACAGACAAACAATAGTCCAAGTGAAATGGAGCTCGAGGAGTTCTTATAAGATGTTGGACCCTGTAATATACTGTTACAACGGGTTTGGTGAGTTAACCTCACAGGCACAATACGTGTCATTAAAAGGTACCACCCACCCAATTGTTGGTTAAGTCAGTTAGTCTGGTATCCAGGTCTTTTCCTGGTGTCCTATTGTCTCAGTCATCTATAACTCCTGTTCAAAGGTCCTAAAGTCACATAGACCTAGTATCCATCGGTTATTTCCATAAATATGGTTATCTCTTCCCTGCCCGACGCGTTTCGTCTCTCCAATTAATATGAGAGACTCATCAGGGGATTTTAAAGTTTTCAAAGATATGTGGGTCACACTGGTTATATGTGAGCCACCAGATTGTCAGTCTGAAGTCCAGGTGTGTAGGCTGAGATGCGGGTATGCTTAAGGAATCATATTCTCATGTGGTGGTGATCTTCTCAGAGAGTTCTGTGGGATAACAGAGAGGGGTCTAAGATGGAGTATACAGTAATGTCTCAAAAAATCCCACCACCATTTCTCTATTATCTCTCACTTTTATAAATGGTGTCAGCTAATACAGTTACAAAACACCCTAATAGTGCGGTAATTGTCCAGTCAGTCCACCTACCAGGGTGTTACTAATGTCCCAAGAGTTTCTTGATTTCAGTAACCTTGTAGCGAGATAAGCACTCTTCCTTTTACATGTAGGAAACAAGGAAAATGTGTTGAGTGTCCCATTAATATATACTCTCTAACAACACAGAGATGTTATATGCCCAACCTTTTTGTCAAATGGAGGAGTATATCTTACAATCTTCTCCAATGCTTATCAGGGTGAACAGTCAGAGTTGATTCCTTAAGTGTCCCTCACTTTGAGGAGAGAAATAGCATGGTTTATATGATAGACAGGTATATTAGCAAGTCTAATCTTCAAAAATACGTGGGGACAGACCTGTTAGTATTAGCCCAGAAACCCACTAAGGGATCAAGCAGTCTGGATCTTCCCCACATTCATTAAAAGGAAACAGATAGTTGCCTGAAAAGAGGGTATATATCGGTTCAATATTTTAACATATTCCCCTATTTTACACCATATGTAAAAGATATTAAAGATATTATAGTATACCTGTACATGTAACATGCAGGTCTCCAATATCAGTCTCACCTCCCCTTTGTTTTAATAAGTTATCCAGAGCCTTCTACTCCCTCTTAGTCTAGGGTTCTGTGGAGGACTAAAGTTGTATTTTCCATTAGTGATCCCATATACTCTTAACATGTCTAGTTATAGTCACTATAATTACCCTTATGGAAATAGAATCAAGTGTCTACATAGATACCTTGTTCCCAGTCCGGTCAGCACATCAGAGTCAGACTGCAGCTCTCCTGTGTGGAGCTGTGTGCGCCGCCGGCTCCACTGCGGGTTAATATAGTTACTCCGTGGCCGCCCCTCTCTGCTCCCTGCCCCCTGTCACGAGATCCACCTCCCGGAAACGGTTGGCACTGTTCCCCCTAGGCTTGCGTTCCAGCTCCGGAGCGCAGAAGTGTCTACCGCGCATGCGCGGTCCCCGCACTTCCTGTTTACGTTACCTGCAGTATTTCTATAGCGGCCGCTCGCGGCTCGGCCCCATCACAGGCAGATGCCTGTGTGAAGCAGAGCCCGGGATGTCAAAAGCAAACCTAAGGGGTGGCATAGGGACCCTGCTAGCCTGAAATTGACCACTCAATTGTCAGATTAATATTATGGTCTGGTTTTTCAGGTGGTCATAGAGGGCAAAGGGGAGGAGGGATGAAAGGGGATGAAAAGTAGGGAGGAGGGGGGGGGGTTTTGGGGAAACTTTGGAATTGTCATCATATTATTAACTCCCTCTGTACAGTTTTTACTCTCTCTCTGGTGATATGTAAATTTGAGGAAATGGGATAAGGTGAAACATTAATAAGGGAGACCAGCATGTGATTTACAATTACTACCTCCACTCGCCATGTGTGTTCTAGCCTATGATGCCTGGTATTGTATTGTATCATGAAAAGACACATGTTCAAAGGATGATATTCAGAGCCAAATCCTCTGAAACCAAGTAGATACCATTCTCCTTCTGGATTGGTTTGGGAAATGGTAGTTTCTGAGGTCTGTTTCCAATATAGGGATCGAAAGTAGATGCTCACCTCCCCCCAAAAAAAAGGGGGTGGTTTTTAGATTTATCTATAGGCTATCCATGTATATGTTATATGAAACAAGAGTAATTTTGTATTTCATTTAGACCCTCCGGCGTTACCGTTCTTATTCGGTGTATCCACCTACATTCTTTTTGTAGGATTTTCCTATCCCAATCACCTCCTCGGGGTGATTGTGTTACTACCTCAATTGCCATAAATGTGAAACAATCAAGGCTGCCCTCATGTTCCTGTCTCACATGTCTTGCTATAGGGGTATCTCTATTTTTTCTAATGTCGCCTATATGTTCCCCAATTCTTTTTCGAAACTCGCGTTTCGTCTTACCAATGTACTCTAGATTACAAGCACATTTGAAGTAGTACACTACCCCACTGGTTCTACAGTTAGCAAAATGGCGTATCTCGAAAGTCCTGCCTGTGTTCCTGCTGGTAAAAGTTTTATCAGTGTTTATGTACTTACAGGCCACACATTTGCCACATTTAAATGTGCCATTTGCCCTGTTATCTAACCAGGTTTTTTTATTAGTTTTTGGTGGTTCATAAGTGCTATGAACAAGCTGGTCCTTGAGGTTTCTCCCTCTCCTGTATGTTATAGAGGGTGTGACTGGAATAAGGTCACCGATTTCAGGATCTGCTGTTAATATGCGCCAGTGTTTGGTCAAAATTTCTCTCACTTCCTTTGCACAAGTGTCATATTTTCCAATAACCCTCATGACATAATTTTCCACTTTTTGTTTTGGTTTTAACAGATCCCCTCTAGGGGTCTTTTCTGCCATCTTAAAAGCTTTACTCAGGACGTCCCTGGGATATCCTCTCATAGTGAACCGTTCTCTCAGTCCCTTTGCCTGTTCGTAGAATTGACGGTTGTCTGAACAATTTCTTCTCACACGAAGATATTGCCCCTTCGGTATCCCTGCTCTCAAACTCTTGGGGTGATGACTCTTCCAATGTAAAAGGTCATTGCTGGCCGTTTTCTTTCTGAAGGTTTTTGTGGTAAGATGTCCATTCGCCCCTTTCTCAATCGTGACATCTAGGAAGTTAATTTTCTTCTCTTGAAACTCTGACGTAAATCTGAGTCCTATACTGTTTTCGTTTAGGTCTGCAATAAATCTATTAAAACTTCCCTCATCCCCTGACCATAAGACAAAGACGTCATCTATATAACGTCCCCAAAAAAGAATTTGGGGGCACCACCAGGAGGAGTCGCCTTCACCCCCAAACACAATCATATCCTCCCACCAGCCCAGGAACAGGTTAGCATATGTCGGGGCCATGGAACTCCCCATGGCTGTGCCCCTGAGCTGGTGGTAGTACTTGCCATTGAACTTGAAATAACTGTGTTTGAGAATGTACTCCATTATACTAAGAACAAAGTTATTATGAGGACCGTATTGGATACCCTTCATACTGAGAAAGTATTTGGCAGCTGCCAAACCAAATTTATGGGGTATACTGCTATACAACGCTTCTACATCTATTGAGGCTAGATGTATCTCCTCATCCACAATGATGTCCTCTAGCCTATTTAACAAATCCATTGTATCTCTCAAGTAGGATGGTAATGACAGCACATGATTTCTTAGCACTTTGTCCAAATATATACTAACGTTTTGAGAGTATGAGTCATTACCAGATACAATTGGGCGCCCTTTCAAAGGGGAAACCCCCTTATGTATCTTGGGTAATGAATAAAAGACAGGTGTTACCGGGTATTTTATGTCCATAAACCTCCACTCACTTTTGCTTATCAAACCTTCCTCGTATGCTCTATCCAACTGCAACTTCAGATTTGTCTTATATTCCTCCGTCGGGTCCTGTTTCAACACACTATAGGTTGACTGATCTTTCAAAATGTCAAAACACATTTTAGTGTAGACCTCATGGCTCATGACTACCAAGTTACCTCCCTTATCGGCAGGTTTCAAAACTATTTCTTGGTTTTTGGACAGCCTTTCCAACACTTCCCGTTCTGACCGATCTAGATTGGGGTGGAAGTGTTTATCTGCCTCTTGTAGTTTGTTCAGGTCTTTGCTCACTAATTTCAGAAAAATGTCAACACTAGTGGTTCCTGTTGAAAGGGGTACTCGTGTACTGCGAGGTCTCAGATCGGTAAATGGCCCTAGGCCATTTTCCCTCGTATGTGCAAGATCAACCATATCTTGCACTAGAGGTAGATCTTCCTCGGCAATGCCCAACTCAATACACTTGTTTCTATCATTGTTTTTAAATAAACTACGCCATTTTAGTTTCCGAACGAATAGACTGATATCCTTTGTCCATTCGAAGGAGTCAAATCTATTCGTCGGTACATATGACAGACCCTGTCTCAGCAATTTGATTTCTAAATCACTGAGCGAATATGATGACAAGTTTATGATTTTTAGTTCATCCCTCTCAGGTTTGGTCCTCTCTTCTGGACGACCAACTAATGGTAGTGAGGGGTAGGAGCCACGGGTCGATCGCATAGATCGTACCCCCGTTGTTGTAGGCTCTGTTCTAAAAAAGACGAAGGGCAGATGGTATAGAAAAGACACCTAAGGATGATGGCGGTGCTTGTGGGGGAGCAGGTCCCGGTCTTGGATCTGGTTTCGGAGTCTCCCATCGCGGTTTGTTTTTGCCCCATCCCCTCCCTTTATTATGTGGTTTCTTTGGGACTCGCTCGTTATTTGCCCTTTCCAACTTCGCCAGTCTTTCACTTAAGACCCCGATACTGTTCTCACTCTCTGAGGTTTCCCCCTCTGAGGAGGAAACGTCAGTGGGTATTGGTTGAAGTGGTAACGGGACAGCAGATGTACCCTGTGTTGTTAGGAAGGGGTAGGCTTTTTTATCCCTAAAGTCTATATAGTCTCTTTGGAACTGTTTTTGTTTCCTATCCTTAATGTTGTTCTGGAACTTTTCGATTGTTTGCTGAAGAATATTTTCCCTCCTCTGAAAATCAGGGTCTGTTTTATATTTCAAGGCCTGTTCAGTCAAATTGTTCAATTTATTTGATGTCTCTTCAAATATCAGTTTTTCTTCTTTCAGAAGAATTTCCATCAAACGGAGAGAACTATCCGTTAGTTCCTTCTCCCACGAGACCATTAACTCTGGGGAACGTGTTCTCTTTGCCGGGGCTAGATTTACCCTAAGTCCGGCTGGAACGATTTTGTTTTTGATATAGTTTTCAAGGGACTTAATTTCCCACCAGGATCTAAGATTGTCTTTATAACAACCTGTCAGTGTTTGAAACGTAGTTTTGATATTCGTGCAAGGTGTGCCTCCTTGGATAGCCACAGGATCAGAGAAAGCATCTTGGGCGTCCAGCGCCCATTGTTCCCTATTAATTGGGCCCGTCAGAAAACTAGCCATAGATAATGGTATTTAAACTTTAGGTAGATCACCGATTTACAGTTTTCTAGTTATTTTTAATTTCATCTAAAAAATAAGGAATAACTTTTTGATTCTAGTTGTATTTTATTAAGATTCTTTTTTATATAAAAAATCCAGGTGTGGATTTAGTGAATACAAACAGTGCTTTTTAGTGTATAACCCACCCCCAATACATATACAGACAAACAATAGTCCAAGTGAAATGGAGCTCGAGGAGTTCTTATAAGATGTTGGACCCTGTAATATACTGTTACAACGGGTTTGGTAAGTTAACCTCACAGGCACAATACATGTCATTAAAAGGTACCACCCACCCAATTGTTGGTTAAGTCAGTTAGTCTGGTATCCAGGTCTTTTCCTGGTGTCCTATTGTCTCAGTCATCTATAACTCCTGTTCAAAGGTCCTAAAGTCACATAGACCTAGTATCCATCGGTTATTTCCATAAATATGGTTATCTCTTCCCTGCCCGACGCGTTTCGTCTCTCCAATTAATATGAGAGACTCATCAGGGGCTTTTAAAGTTTTCAAAGATATGTGGGTCACACTGGTTATATATATATCGGTTCAATATTTTAACATATTCCCCTATTTTACACCATATGTAAAAGATATTAAAGATATTATAGTATACCTGTACATGTAACATGCAGGTCTCCAATATCAGTCTCACCTCCCCTTTGTTTTAATAAGTTATCCAGAGCCTTCTACTCCCTCTTAGTCTAGGGTTCTGTGGAGGACTAAAGTTGTATTTTCCATTAGTGATCCCATATACTCTTAACATGTCTAGTTATAGTCACTATAATTACCCTTATGGAAATAGAATCAAGTGTCTACATAGATACCTTGTTCCCAGTCCGGTCAGCACATCAGAGTCAGACTGCAGCTCTCCTGTGTGGAGCTGTGTGCGCCGCCGGCTCCACTGCGGGTTAATATAGTTACTCCGTGGCCGCCCCTCTCTGCTCCCTGCCCCCTGTCACGAGATCCACCTCCCGGAAACGGTTGGCACTGTTCCCCCTAGGCTTGCGTTCCAGCTCCGGAGCGCAGAAGTGTCTACCGCGCATGCGCGGTCCCCGCACTTCCTGTTTACGTTACCTGCAGTATTTCTATAGCGGCCGCTCGCGGCTCGGCCCCATCACAGGCAGATGCCTGTGTGAAGCAGAGCCCGGGATGTCAAAAGCAAACCCGAGGAGGTGATTGGGATAGGAAAATCCTACAAAAAGAATGTAGGTGGATACACCGACTAAGAACGGTAACGCCGGAGGGTCTAAATGAAATACAAAATTACTCTTGTTTCATATAACATATACATGGATAGCCTATAGATACATCTAAAAACCACCCCCTTTTTTTTGGGGAGGTGAGCATCTACTTTCGATCCCTATATTGGAAACAGACCTCAGAAACTACCATTTCCCAAACCAATCCAGAAGGAGAATGGGATCTACTTGGTTTCAGAGGATTTGGCTCTGAATATCATCCTTTGAACACGTGTCTTTTCATGATACAATACAATACCAGGCATCATAGGCTAGAACACACATGGCGAGTGGAGGTAGTAATTGTAAATCACATGCTGGTCTCCCTTATTAATGTTTCACCTTATCCCATTTCCTCAAATTTACATATCACCAGAGAGAGAGTAAAAACTGTACAGAGGGAGTTAATAATATGATGACAATTCCAAAGTTTCCCCAAACCCCCCCCCTCCTCCCTACTTTTCATCCCCTTTCATCCCTCCTCCCCTTTGCCCTCTATGACCACCTGAAAAACCAGACCATAATATTAATCTGACAATTGAGTGGTCAATTTCAGGCTAGCAGGGTCCCTATGCCACCCCTTAGGTTTGCTTTTGACATCCCGGGCTCTGCTTCACACAGGCATCTGCCTGTGATGGGGCAGAGCCGCGAGCGGCCGCTATAGAAATACTGCAGGTAACGTAAACAGGAAGTGCGGGGACCGCGCATGCGCGGTAGACACTTCTGCGCTCCGGAGCTGGAACGCAAGCCTAGGGGGAACAGTGCCAACCGTTTCCGGGAGGTGGATCTCGTGACAGGGGGCGGGGAGCAGAGAGGGGCGGCCACGGAGTAACTATATAAACCCGCAGTGGAGCCGGCGGCGCACACAGCTCCACACAGGAGAGCTGCAGTCTGACTCTGATGTGCTGACCGGACTGGGAACAAGGTATCTATGTAGACACTTGATTCTATTTCCATAAGGGTAATTATAGTGACTATAACTAGACATGTTAAGAGTATATGGGATCACTAATGGAAAATACAACTTTAGTCCTCCACAGAACCCTAGACTAAGAGGGAGTAGAAGGCTCTGGATAACTTATTAAAACAAAGGGGAGGTGAGACTGATATTGGAGACCTGCATGTTACATGTACAGGTATACTATAATATCTTTAATATCTTTTACATATGGTGTAAAATAGGGGAATATGTTAAAATATTGAACCGATATATACCCTCTTTTCAGGCAACTATCTGTTTCCTTTTAATGAATGTGGGGAAGATCCAGACTGCTTGATCCCTTAGTGGGTTTCTGGGCTAATACTAACAGGTCTGTCCCCACGTATTTTTGAAGATTAGACTTGCTAATATACCTGTCTATCATATAAACAATGCTATTTCTCTCCTCAAAGTGAGGGACACTTAAGGAATCAACTCTGACTGTTCACCCTGATAAGCATTGGAGAAGATTGTAAGATATACTCCTCCATTTGACAAAAAGGTTGGGCATATAACATCTCTGTGTTGTTAGAGAGTATATATTAATGGGACACTCAACACATTTTCCTTGTTTCCTACATGTAAAAGGAAGAGTGTTTATCTCGCTACAAGGTTACTGAAATCAAGAAACACTTGGGACATTAGTAACACCCTGGTAGGTGGACTGACTGGACAATTACCGCACTATTAGGGTGTTTTGTAACTGTATTAGCTGACACCATTTTATAAGTGAGAGATAATAGAGAAATGGTGGTGGGATTTTTTGAGACATTACTGTATACTCCATCTTAGACCCCTCTCTGTTATCCCACAGAACTCTCTGAGAAGATCACCACCACATGAGAATATGATTCCTTAAGCATACCCGCATCTCAGCCTACACACCTGGACTTCAGACTGACAATCTGGTGGCTCACATATAACCAGTGTGACCCACATATCTTTGAAAACTTTAAAAGCCCCTGATGAGTCTCTCATATTAATTGGAGAGACGAAACGCGTCGGGCAGGGAAGAGATAACCATATTTATGGAAATAACCGATGGATACTAGGTCTATGTGACTTTAGGACCTTTGAACAGGAGTTATAGATGACTGAGACAATAGGACACCAGGAAAAGACCTGGATACCAGACTAACTGACTTAACCAACAATTGGGTGGGTGGTACCTTTTAATGACACGTATTGTGCCTGTGAGGTTAACTCACCAAACCCATTGTAACAGTATATTACAGGGTCCAACATCTTATAAGAACTCCTCGAGCTCCATTTCACTTGGACTATTGTTTGTCTGTATATGTATTGGGGGTGGGTTATACACTAAAAAGCACTGTTTGTATTCACTAAATCCACACCTGGATTTTTTATATAAAAAAGAATCTTAATAAAATACAACTAGAATCAAAAAGTTATTCCTTATTTTTTAGATGAAATTAAAAATAACTAGAAAACTGTAAATCGGTGATCTACCTGGAGGTTGGGATGGGGTTACTTGCTCTAACTGATTTTATATTTTGAATAAGGATGCTGCTTTCTTCTGCACTGAGGTACGATGGAGTCAGAGAACATACCCCTGGCAAACTGATGGCGGGTGATTTTAAGCTACTTAGCTGGAATGCCAGAGGTCTGAAATCTCCTACAAAATGCCAGGCCATATTTAGATTAATATTAGATGAGAGACTGACTGTGATTTGCCTGCAGGAGACCCACCTCACCTCTGAAACTACAAATATCCTAGATAAAATATGGGTACAGGTGGGGTATCATTCCACTTATTCTGAATACTCACGAGGAGTTAGTGTGCTGATTTATACCGGTGCTCAATTTAAATGTCTCAATGTGTTAACGGACACCGAAGGACAATATGTTTTCTCGTGCTGCACTCGTTTTACTAAATTAATGCTGATAATATCTCCATATTATATATATATATATATATATATATATATATAAATATACCCCCTCCATAAAGTAGTAGAGTCATACACAAAGTTTTAGACCTTCTGAAAGATTTTCCACTTGTCCCATATATTATAGTGGGTGATTTTATTATTATCCAAGACTCACACTGGGATAAAGAGGGGCATGAACCCTTGAGAACAGGAGATAACTGGACGCCGTTTTGGATGCTACTCAAGCAGACGCCATTGGTTGATTTGTGGAGGTGTCGACATACAGACACATATCAATATTCATGTTTGTCCAGCACTTTTTTATCCCTCTCTCATATTGATTTGGCCTTAGGGGTCCGTTTGATGCAAGAATTGGTCCTGGATGTGAAATACCTACCAAGAACAGTCTCTGACCATTCACGTATGAGTATTCAGATAAAACAGGAGACTCTGGGACTTCAATCTAAACCCCATGAAGCTTAACCCCTTTTGGCTACAATTAATGGATGGAGAGGGCCGCTTTGTCGGGGAATTGCAGGACTATCTTCGGTTTAATCAAAACTCGACTTTCAGTTTGATTGTCTGGGAGACGATGAAAGCGTTTTTACGAGGTCCATGCATAAGAGAGATTTAAAAAATTAAGCCAGTTTCAAGGGAGAGGGATAGCATAGTGTTCCAGGAGCTGGAGGAGGTGGAAAAGGCCCTATTGCTGCAATCCATCCCGAGTACTCAGAAAAGACTGAGAGATGCGCATGGTATGGTGGCTAGGGTAACTCTGCAGGCTGCGGCCCGGAAACGAATGTTTCGGAATGTACAATATTTCTAAAATGCTGAAAGTGCAGGCCATTTATTGTCTGTGATAACTGCGGCACAACGTGAGTCTTCTTTTATCATCCAGTTACAAGAGGAGGGAGGTGAGCTAGTTACCACCACATTGAAGATTCTCCACTTGTTGGAGAAATTCTATGCTAAACTATATTCCACACAAATTCAGGCAATGGAGAGGGAGGTTGAGGAGTTTATGGAAAGAACTAGGTTGCCAACATTGACGGAAGTCTCTAAAAATACTTGGACGAACCGATAACCTTGGAAGAGTTGGATGAGGCGCCTGGATCCATGTCTAATGACAAGGCGCCAGGGGTAGATGGTTTACCAGTAGAGATATATAAAAGATTCAAAGAGGTACTGCTCCCAGTCCTGCTGGAGGTCTACAACACAAACCTAAGTTCAGGCTCCATTCCTCTTTCTATGCGGGAGGCTATTATAATGGTGATACTTAAGAAAGGGAAAAACCCGATGCTTATAAACCCATCTCCCTGTTGCTTTTGGCTAAAGTATTGGCTAATAGATTATCTAGTCCAGCAGTCTCCATGGTATATCTACAGCCCTGCAAAGCCTCTATATTATATATACAGCCCACCCAGGAGCCTGTATATTATATATACACAGCCTGCAGCTTGTATATTGTATTCATGAATCATGGTATGTGTTAAAGGGACCCACTGACACTGTTTCACCCAGGGCCCACAAAAACCTGGAGCCGGCCCTGAAACAGAAGCAGCTGATGCACTCCAGTCCAGAGTGAGGAAGGCCGTGTCGGGGAAGTCATGCAAGACTCATGCGAGTAGCATCTCGCAGAGTGTGCCTCCAGCCTTAGGGTGCTTCCCTCCCAACATTATTGTGCATGGTGGATCATATATAAATATTGCACTATGTATCTTGTTGTGTTATGATAAATATTATGGGTTTGAAACATGTAGGCTACATGTTCCTTTTTAACATAAATTTTACTTTTTCACCTATGTTATTTTTATTGAAGATTAAATAAATTTTATTTTCTACAAATGTTATTACTAGTAATGAGCGAGCATGCTCGCCACTACTCGGTACTCGCACGAGTATCACTGTACTTGGGCTACTCGGCGAGTACCGAGTAATCTCGCGATACTCGTGCTGTGCTCGTGTTCGTCATCTCTGCATGTTGGCGCTCTTTTGAGAGCCAGTCCACGTGCAGGGATTGGCTGGCAGACCACTGCAATGCCACAGCCCTGTTAGTTGTGGCTTAGCAGTGATTGGCCGCCCTGCACAGCGTGACCGAGCCTTTATAACTCCCGGCGCGCTATGCTCGGCACACAGCCATCCAGACAGTCAGTGTAGGGAGAGTGTCTGCTGCTGCTTAGGGACAGATTTGCGGCCCTTATAGGTAGATCCGGAGCAGGGCTGCTAACTACTGCTGACCACAACAGTCCTTCTCAGGACTAATCTAGGAGGATATAGGCAGGGTGATCCAGATCGGAGTCCAAGCTTTCCAGTGACCAGAACAGTCCTTCTCAGGACTAATCTAGGAGGATATAGGCAGGGTGATACAGATCGGAATCCAAGCTTTCCAGTGACCAGAACAGTCCTTCTCAGGACTAATCTAGGAGGATATAGGCAGGGTGATACAGATCGGAATCCAAGCTTTTCTGTGATCATTAGAGTCACCAGACTGTTGTACTTACTACCTTAATACAGGTTAGGGACTAAAATCCTCTCCTGACACCATTACAGTCACCAGACTGTTGTACTTACTACCTTGATACAGGTTAGGGACTAAAATCCTCTCCTGAAACCATCACAGTCACCAGACTGTTGTACTTACTACCTTGATACAGGTTAGGGACTAAAATCCTCTCCTGACACCATTACAGTCACCAGACTGTTGTACTTACTACCTTGATACAGGTTAGGGACTAAAATCCTCTCCTGACACCATTATAGTCACCAGACTGTTGTACTTACTACCTTGATACAGGTTAGGGACTAAAATCCTCTCCTGAAACCATTACAGTCACCAGATTGTTGTAATTACTACCTTCATACAGGTTAGAGACTAAAATCCTAATCTCCTGTGACCATTACAGTCACCAGACTGTTGTAATTACTACCATGATACAGGTTAGGGACTAAAATCCTAATATCTTGTGATCTGAACAGTCACCAGACTGGTGTACGAACTACCTTGATACAGGTTAGGGACTAAAATCCTAATCTCCTGTGATCTGACCAGTCACCAGACTGGTGTACGTCATACCTTGATACATTTTAGGGCCTAAAATCCTAATCTCCTGTCACCATTACAGTCACCAGACTGGTGTAATTACTACCTTGATACAGGTTAGGGACTAAAATCCTAATCTCCTGTCACCATTACAGTCACCAGCCTGTTGTACTTACTACCTTGATACAGGTTAGGGACTAAAATCCTCTCCTGACACCATTACAGTCACCAGACTGTTGTACTTACTACCTTGATACAGGTTAGGGACTAAAATCCTCTCCTGACACCATTACAGTCACCAGACTGTTGTACTTACTACCTTGATACAGGTTAGGGACTAAAATCCTCTCCTGAAACCATTACAGTCACCAGACTGTTGTAATTACAACCTTCATACAGGTTAGGGACTAAAATCCTAATCTCTTGTGATCTGAACAGTCACCAGACTGGTGTACGTACTACCTTGATAGAGGTTAGGGACTAAAATCCTAATCTCCTGTGATCTGACCAGTCACCAGACTGGTGTACGTCATACCTTGATACAGGTTAGGGCCTAAAATCCTAATCTCCTGTCACCATTACAGTCACCAGACTGGTGTAATTACTACCTTGATACAGGTTAGGGACTAAAATCCTAATCTCCTGTGATCTGACCAGTCACCAGACTGGTGTACGTCATACCTTGATACAGGTTAGGGCCTAAAATCCTAATCTCCTGTCACCATTACAGTCACCAGACTGGTGTAATTACTACCTTCATACAGGTTAGGGACTAAAATCCTAATCTCTTGTGATCTGAACAGTCACCAGACTGGTGTACGTACTACCTTGATACAGGTTAGGGACTAAAATCCTAATCTCTTGTCATCTGAACAGTCACCAGACTGGTGTACGTACTACCTTGATATAGGTTAGGGACTAAAATCCTAATCTCCTGTGATCTGACCAGTCACCAGACTGGTGTACGTCATACTTTGATACAGGTTAGGGCCTAAAATCCTAATCTCCTGTCACCATTACAGTCACCAGACTGGTGAAATTACTACATTGATACAGGTTAGGGATTAAAATCTCAATCTCCTGTGACCATTACAGTCACCAAACTGTTGTAATTACTACCTTGATACAGGTTAGGGACTAAAATCCTAATCTCTTGTCATCTGAACAGTCACCAGACTGGTGTACGTACTACCTTGATACAGGTTAGGGACTAAAATCCTAATCTCCTGTGATCTGACCAGTCACCAGACTGGTGTACGTCATACCTTGATACAGGTTAGGGCCTAAAATCCTAATCTCCTGTCACCATTACAGTCACCAGACTGGTGAAATTACTACATTGATAAAGGTTAGGGACTAAAATCCTCTCCTGAAACCATTACTGTCACCAGACTATTGTACTTACTACCTTGATACAGGTTAAGGACTAAAATCCTCTCCTGAAACCATTACAGTCACCAGACTGTTGTAATTACAACCTTCATACAGGTTAGGGACTAAAATCCTAATCTCTTGTGATCTGAACAGTCACCAGACTGGTGTACGTACTACCTTGATAGAGGTTAGGGACTAAAATCCTAATCTCCTGTGATCTGACCAGTCACCAGACTGGTGTACGTCATACCTTGATACAGGTTAGGGCCTAAAATCCTAATCTCCTGTCACCATTACAGTCACCAGACTGGTGTAATTACTACCTTCATACAGGTTAGGGACTAAAATCCTAATCTCTTGTGATCTGAACAGTCACCAGACTGGTGTACGTACTACCTTGATACAGGTTAGGGACTAAAATCCTAATCTCCTGTGATCTGACCAGTCACCAGACTGGTGTACGTCATACCTTGATACAGGTTAGGGCCCAAAATCCTAATCTCCTGTCACCATTACAGTCACCAGACTGGTGAAATTACTACCTTGATACAGGTTAGGGACTAAAATCCTCTCCTGAAACCATTACTGTCACCAGACTGTTGTACTTACTACCTTAATACAGGTTAGGGACTAAAATCCTCTCCTGACACCATTACAGTCACCAGACTGTTGTACTTACTACCTTGATACAGGTTAGGGACTAAAATCCTCTCCTGAAACCATTACAGTCACCAGACTGTTGTACTTACTACCTTAATACAGGTTAGGGACTAAAATCCTCTCCTGAAACCATTACAGTCACCAGACTGTTGTACTTACTACCTTGATACAGGTTAGGGACTAAAATCCTCTCCTGAAACCATTACAGTCACCAGACTGTTGTACTTACTACCTTGATACAGGTTAGGGCCTAAAATCCTAATCTCCTGTCACCATTACAGTCACCAGACTGTTGTCGATGTATACAAGCAAAATGCGCAAGGGCGTTGGCAAGGAACAATGAAGTGAACGTGATGGTGGTGCAGGCAGAGGCCGAGGTCGTGTGCAAGCACTAATTTCGCAACAACAAAGGGGCACATCTACTCGCTCACACGTCCTGTCCCAAATTCTTGGGGCCCGCTCCAGTACACCGCTCTTGAACCAACACCTGTGTCAACAGGTTGTTACTTGGATTGCGGATAATGCTTCAAGTCAGATTGGCACCTACACCAACACTCTGTCTTCCACACGGTGAAGCGTCAGTAGCCGTGATACTGCACCGCACATTTCCCAACCTGATCCCCCTTCCTACCACCAGGCCAAGTAGACGTCCACGGACATTACTGATCCCACACTTGGATACTCGGAAGTCCAGAAGTGTGTACCCATGGGTGAGTGGAGGTACATGGCAAATTCCCATAACAAAATTTAAATTCATTTGTCATTTGTTGGTGGTGTGGTGAAGTCTGGCCCAATCCAACCCTTGTTCATCTTGATCAGAGTCAGCCTGTCAGCATTTTCAGTTGACAGGCGGGTGCGTTTATCAGTAATGATTCCACCTGCGGCACTGAAAACACGCTCGGACAAAACGCTAGCGGCAGGGCAGGCCAGGACTTCCAAGGCGTAGAGAGCCAATTCATGCCACGTGTCCAGCTTGGAGACCCAATAATTGTAAGGCACAGAGGAATCTCGCAGTACAGTTGTTCGATCTGCAAGGTACTCCTTCATCATTTGGCCAAACTTAGCATTTCTGGTGGCACTACCCCGCACCTCAGGGGCTGTGGTACGTGAGTGGCTGAGAAAACTGTCCCACATCGTAAAGACTGTTCCACTACCTCTGGTGGATTGGACTTGTGGCCCTCTCGGCCGTACGCCTTGGTTCTCCACCGAATCCTGACCTATGCCGCTAGCGTTTTGTGAGGGGAATGATTTGCCTACTTCCGTGATTATGGCCTTCTGGAACTGCTGCATTTTGGCTGACATCTCCTACTCAGGAATGAGAGACATAAAGTTCTCCTTGTAGCGTGGGTCTAAGAGTGTTGCCAACCAGTACTGATTGTCGGCCAAGATGTTCTGAACGCGAGGGTCACGAGCCAGGCAGCTTACCATAAAGTCAGCCATGTGCGCCAGACTCTTAACAGCCATCACTTCAGTATCCAGACCAACACGATGACTGAACATGCTCTCCTCCTCCTCCTCCTCATCTCCCCTGTCCTCTGGCCAGCCACGCTGAATCGAGGGTATGACTGGTGTGCATGTCATATCCTCAATTTGGCCAGAGAGTTGCTCCATGTCTTCATCCTCCTCCTCCTCGTCATAGTCCTCCACTGCACGTTGTGATGAGATGAGGCTGGGCTGTGTGTTTTCACCCACACCCACTACTGTTTCTTGCTCCAAGTCATCGCGCTCGGCCTGCAATGCATCCTCTTTGTTTTTCAGCAGAGACTGTTTTAGAAGGCAGAGTAGTGGTATGGTGATGCTAATAATGGCGTCATCGCCGCTCACCATCTTGGTGGAGTCCTCAAAGTTTTGGAGAACGGTACATAGGTCGGACATCCATCTCCACTCCTCAGGTGTTATGTCTGGAGTTTGACCCATTTCCCGACGGCTTAGGTGATGCAGGTAGACAACAACTGCCCTCTTCTGCTCAAATATCCTGACCAACATGTGCAGAGTTGAATTCCAACACGTGGGGACATCACACACCAGTCTGTGGGCCGGAAGACGCAAACGGCTCTGAAAGCCGGCAAGGCCGGCTGAAGCAGCAGGTGACTTGCGAAAATGTGCAGACAGACGGCGAACTTTTACCAGCAGTTCAGACAGCTCTGGGTATCACTTTAGAAACCTCTGAACCACCAGGTTGAGCACGTGGGCCACGCATGGAACATGCGTCAGCTGGCCTCGCCTCTAAGCTGCCACCAAGTTCCGTCCATTCTCACACACGACCTTTCCTGGCTTTAGGTTCAGAGGTGTGAGCCAGTGATCTGCCTGCTGTTTCAGAGCTGTCCACACCTGTTCTGCAATGTGGGGTTTGTCACCTATGCAGACTAGCTTCAGCACAGCCTGTCGCCACTTCGCAGAGGCAGTGCTGCAGTGCTTCCAGCTTGGGACTGGTGTGGATGGTACAGTGGATGAGGATGCGCAGGAGGAGGAGGCTGAGGAGCATGACATTCCGGAGCTGTAGAGTGTCGGTGAAACTCTGACAGAGGTAGGGCCTGCTATCCTTGGTGTGGGAAGGACGTGTTCCGTCCCTCGCTCAGACTGGGTCCCAGCCTCCACAATATTAACCCAGTGTGCCGTCAAGGAGATGTAGCGGCCTTGCCCACAAGCACTTGTCCACGTGTCTGTGGTTAGGTGGACTTTGGCTGAAACAGCGATGTTCAGGGCACGTGTGATGCTGTTGGACACGTGGTTATGCAATGTGGGGACGGCACATCTGGAGAAATAGTGGCGGCTGGGGACCGAGCAACGTGGGACAGCAGCCGCCATCAGGTCGCGGAATGCTTCCGTCTCCACCAGCCGTAAAGGCAACATTTTTAGCGCTAAGAGTCGCGAAATGTGAGAATTCAGGACTGTGGCATGTGGGGCGTTGGCAGCATATTTGCGCCTGCGTTCAAAGGTTTGTTGAATGGATAATTGAACGCTGCGCTGGGACAAGGACGTGCTTGATGGTGGTGTTATTTGTGCGTGGGCAACTTCAGATGCAGGGCCGGAGGCTTGTTCGCGGCCAGCATGTACAGGGGATTGGCTCGCACGCACAACACGCGAAGACGTAGCAGTGACATCAGCAAGCAGCGCTCCTCGACTCTGTTGTACTTCCCACAAAGTCGGTGTAAGGTTTTCAGTCTTTTTTGCTATATCTGTTGTTATGTTTGCATTTAGTGTATTTTGTTGGGCATCTTGTTTCCTGTCCTGTGCATTGACTTTTGCCCTCAAACAATATGGAGTCCTCAGCTTTGATGTCCCTGCCCTGTTTCTTGCCAATTGCCCTTTTAATCAGTTTCAGATGATTTACCTGTGCTCCTGAATCAGGTCTGCAATCTGTCTGTGACTTGCTCTCTGAAGCCTGGGTTCACTCTGCCTGGAATCATTTATGGACACAGAATCCTCCTTTTTCCCAGCAACATCTGACAGGGAAGTAATAGACTCTGAATGCTTTCCTTGAGACTTGTACTATGCTTTAATGCTCTGATGTCCTTGGTTGTTTGCCTTGCACTCTGCAACTTACATTTACATTATCCTGTTGATGCACTAACTTGTATGAAGCAATACAAGAGCTGCTTAAGAAGCATATGTCTCATGTGTCTCATTATACCCATGCATTAGACTCTATGTAGACTGTATCATATATGACAGTCGGGTGCTTGGCTGACATGTGCCTGATCATGCTGGTGGTGGTCAGGCTGCTAGTTTTCGTACCCCGGTTGATGCTGGCATGGCAGGTGTTGCAAATGGCCTTTTTAGAGTCATCTGGAGCCAACCTAAAATACTGCCAGACTCGGGAAGACCTAACATTTGCACAGGCACCTTGTGTCGTGTTGTTGTTCCGGGGAGCGGTTTTCCCTGCCTTCTGCCTGCGGACCCGACCCTGCTTCGTACTGCCTGTTGGGATGCTACGCCTCCCTCCCCCTGTGCACTGCTGTCCTCGCTCTGCATATCCTCCTGCCAGGTTGGGTCAGCTACTGGATCATCCACCATGTCGTCTTCCTCTTCCTTGGCTAATCGCTGGACTGCTCCTCCTTCTCCTCATGTGCCACCATGATGACCGTTACAATACTTAGGCTGTTGTTTCAGGTATACCCCCAGTGGTAAATTTTTACGCCCATTCTTTTTGAATGGGCATTACAACGACAGGATACCCGCTCCTTTTCAATGGGAAAAATGTTTTGAGGCCCTCCTGCACGTCTCTATCCAGGGACAATGTGGAGCCTTGAGGTTTACAGGCCCTACTGCATGACTGTATGCATGGGTCATTGTTGAACCTCCCAATTTTTGGCTGCCCTGGCCAAAGGCCTATACTACAATACACCCAGTTCTTGTTTACAGGCCCTCCTGCACGTCTCTATCCAGGGACAATGAGGAGCCTCCCAATTTTTGGCTGCCCTGGCCTAAGGCCTATACTACAATACACCCACTTGAGGTTTACAGGCCCTACTGCATGTCTGTATGCATGGGTCATTGTTGAACCTCCCAATTTTTGGCTGCCCTGGCCAAAGGCCTATACTACAATACACCCAGTTCTTGTTTACAGGCCCTCCTGCACGTCTCTCTCTATCCAGGGACAATGAGGAGCCTCCCAATTTTTGGCTGCCCTGGCCTAAGGCCTATACTACAATACACCCACTTGAGGGTTACAGGCCCTACTACATGTCTGTATGCATGGGTCATTGTTGAACCTTAGAATTTTTGGCTGCCCTGACCAAAGGGCTATACTACAATACACCCAGTTCTTGTTTACAGGCCCTCCTGCACGTCTCTATCCAGGACAATGAGGAGCCTCCCAATTTTTGGCTGCCCTGGCCAAAGGCCTATACTACAATACACCCACTTGAGGGTTACAGGCCCTACTACATGTCTGTATGCATGGGTCATTGTTGAACCTTCCAATTTTTGACTGCCCTGGCCAAAGGGCTATACTACAATACACCCAGTTCTTGTTTACAGGCCCTGCTGCACGTCTCTATCCAGGGACAATGAGGAGCCTCCCAATTTTTGGCTGCCCTGGCCTAAGGCCTATACTACAATACACCCACTTGAGGGTTACAGGCCCTACTACATGTCTGAATGCATGGGTCATTGTTGAACCTCCCACTTTTTGGCTGCCCTGACCAAAGGGCTATACTACAATACACCCACTTGAGGGTTACAGGCCCTACTACATGTCTGAATGCATGAGTCATTGTTGAACCTCCCAATTTTCGGCTGCCCTGACCAAAGGGCTTTACTACAATACACCCACTTGAGGGTTACAGGCCCTACTACATGTCTGAATGCATGGGTCATTGTTGAACCTCCCAATTTTTGGCTGCCCTGGCCAAAGGGCAATACTACAATACACCCACTTGAGGGTTACAGGCCCTACTGTATGTCTGTATGCATGGGTCATTGTTGAACCTTCCAATTTGTGGCTGCCCTGGCCAAAGGGCTATACTACAATACACCCACTTGAGGGTTACAGGCCCTACTACATGTCTGTATGCATGGGTCATTGTTGAACCTTCCAATTTTTGGCTGCCCTGGCCAAAGGGCTATACTACAATACACCCAGTTCTTGTTTACAGGCCCTCCTGCACGTCTCTATCCAGGGACAATGAGGAGCCTCCCAATTTTTGGCTGCCCTGGCCAAAGGGCTATACTACAATACACCCACTTGAGGGTTACAGGCCCTACTACATGTCTGTATGCATGGGTCATTGTTGAACCTTCCAATTTTTGGCTGCCCTGGCCAAAGGGCTATACTACAATACACCCAGTTCTTGTTTACAGGCCCTCCTGCACGTCTCTATCCAGGGACAATGAGGAGCCTCCCAATTTTTGGCTGCCCTGGCCAAGGCCTATACTACAATACACCCACTTGAGGGTTACAGGCCCTACTACATGTCTGAATGCATGGGTCATTGTTGAACCTCCCAATTTTTGGCTGCCCTGACCAAAGGGCTATACTACAATACACCCACTTGAGGGTTACAGGCCCTACTACATGTCTGAATGCATGGGTCATTGTTGAACCTCCCAATTTTCGGCTGCCCTGACCAAAGGGCTTTACTACAATACACCCACTTGAGGGTTACAGGCCCTACTACATGTCTGAATGCATGGGTCATTGTTGAACCTCCCAATTTTTGGCTGCCCTGGCCAAAGGGCAATACTACAATACACCCACTTGAGGGTTACAGGCCCTACTGTATGTCTGTATGCATGGGTCATTGTTGAACCTTCCAATTTGTGGCTGCCCTGGCCAAAGGGCTATACTACAATACACCCACTTGAGGGTTACAGGCCCTACTACATGTCTGTATGCATGGGTCATTGTTGAACCTTCCAATTTTTGGCTGCCCTGGCCAAAGGGCTATACTACAATACACCCAGTTCTTGTTTACAGGCCCTCCTGCACGTCTCTATCCAGGGACAATGAGGAGCCTCCCAATTTTTGGCTGCCCTGGCCAAAGGGCTATACTACAATACACCACTTGAGGGTTACAGGCCCTACTACATGTCTGTATGCATGGGTCATTGTTGAACCTTCCAATTTTTGGCTGCCCTGGCCAAAGGGCTATACTACAATACACCCAGTTCTTGTTTACAGGCCCTCCTGCACGTCTCTATCCAGGGACAATGAGGAGCCTCCCAATTTTTGGCTGCCCTGGCCAAAGGCCTATACTACAATACACCCACTTGAGGGTTACAGGCCCTACTACATGTCTGAATGCATGGGTCATTGTTGAACCTCCCAATTTTTGGCTGCCCTGACCAAAGGGCTATACTACAATACACCCACTTGAGGGTTACAGGCCCTACTACATGTCTGAATGCATGGGTCATTGTTGAACCTCCCAATTTTCGGCTGCCCTGACCAAAGGGCTTTACTACAATACACCCACTTGAGGGTTACAGGCCCTACTACATGTCTGAATGCATGGGTCATTGTTGAACCTCCCAATTTTTGGCTGCCCTGGCCAAAGGGCAATACTACAATACACCCACTTGAGGGTTACAGGCCCTACTGTATGTCTGTATGCATGGGTCATTGTTGAACCTTCCAATTTGTGGCTGCCCTGGCCAAAGGGCTATACTACAATACACCCACTTGAGGGTTACAGGCCCTACTACATGTCTGTATGCATGGGTCATTGTTGAACCTTCCAATTTTTGGCTGCCCTGGCCAAAGGGCTATACTACAATACACCCAGTTCTTGTTTACAGGCCCTCCTGCACGTCTCTATCCAGGGACAATGAGGAGCCTCCCAATTTTTGGCTGCCCTGGCCAAAGGGCTATACTACAATACACCACTTGAGGGTTACAGGCCCTACTACATGTCTGTATGCATGGGTCATTGTTGAACCTTCCAATTTTTGGCTGCCCTGGCCAAAGGGCTATACTACAATACACCCAGTTCTTGTTTACAGGCCCTCCTGCACGTCTCTATCCAGGGACAATGAGGAGCCTCCCAATTTTTGGCTGCCCTGGCCAAAGGCCTATAGTACAATACACCCACTTGAGGGTTACAGGCCCTACTACATGTCTGAATGCATGGGTCATTGTTGAACCTCCCAATTTTTGGCTGCCCTGACCAAAGGGCTATAGTACTAAATACACCCACTTGAGGGTTACAGGCCCTACTACATGTCTGAATGCATGGGTCATTGTTGAACCTCCCAATTTTCGGCTGCCCTGACCAAAGGGCTTTACTACAATACACCCACTTGAGGGTTACAGGCCCTACTACATGTCTGAATGCATGGGTCATTGTTGAACCCCCAATTTTTGGCTGCCCTGGCCAAAGGGCAATACTACAATACACCCACTTGAGGGTTACAGGCCCTACTGTATGTCTGTATGCATGGGTCATTGTTGAACCTCCAATTTTTGGCTGCCCTGGCCAAAGGGCTATACTACAATACACCCACTTGAGGGTTACAGGCCCTACTACATGTCTGTATGCATGGGTCATTGTTGAACCTTCCAATTTTTGGCTGCCCTGGCCAAAGGGCTATACTACAATACAACCAGTTCTTGTTTACAGGCCCTCCTGCACGTCTCTATCCAGGGACAATGAGGAGCCTCCCAATTTTTGGCTGCCCTGGCCAAAGGGCTATACTACAATACACCCACTTGAGGGTTACAGGCCCTACTACATGTCTGTATGCATGGGTCATTGTTGAACCTTCCAATTTTTGGATGCCCTGGCCAAAGGGCTATACTACAATACACCCAGTTCTTGTTTACAGGCCCTCCTGCACGTCTCTATCCAGGGACAATGAGGAGCCTCCCAATTTTTGGCTACCCTGGCCAAAGACCTATACTACAATACACCCACTTGAGGGTTACAGGCCCTACTACATGTCTGTATGCATGGGTCATTGTTGAACCTTCCAATTTTTGGCTGCCCTGATCAAAGGGCTATACTACAATACACCCAGTTCTTGTTTACAGGCCGTCCTGCATGTCTGTATCCAGGGGCATTGGTGAACCTTCCAATTTTGGACTGCCCTGGCAAAGGAAGATACTACAATAGACCCAGTTCCTCAAAATGGGCACATTATTTCAAGACAGGGCTTCATGTTCGTCTCTTCTCAGGGTCATCGGAGTGCCGCACAATGTTTTCACGTAAAATCTTTCATGTAATCACAAAAAGTAACATACACCAGCTGTATCTCACTATTGGGTATGTGCCCTTAACATTTCCACCCTAAATATTCATTTTGGTGTCATTTTGGAAGGTTTTCTGGAGACTCCGTAAAATTGGCGTGAAACTCGAACAACATTGTTCACAGCTGTGACTTTTGAGTGAGAAATGCTTCCAGGGGTCTTCCCCATGGTGTTGCCATGTCATTTCAGCACTCTTCTGAGACTTTTGTGACATTTTTAGGGTTTTTCCATGCTGCCGGCAGTCATTTCATAAAAATACTCGTGTCTCCCATAGGATAACATTGGGCTCGGTACTCGGGCCGAGTACACGAGTATCTCGGGATGCTCGGCCCGAGCTTAGAGCACCCGAGCATTTTAGTACTCGCTTATCACTAGTTATTACAATCTCATTGGAGATTGTAATAACTAAATCTCCTTTGTCAAATATCATTGGACCTGGCCCACTGAACTGTGCACTAATATCCCCAGTTACCATATGACTACCAACGTACTGTTTACCAATAACATGACTATCCTCAGGCAACAATTTTTACAAATGGGTTTCTTAGTATACCTCCTCAAAGATACATTTACACATTGAGGGACCCAAATGGTTCCCCCAAGTGCGTAAATGTATCTGTGAGGAGGTATACTAAGGAACCCATTAGTAAAAATCGTTGCCTGAGGATAGCCGTGTTATTGATAATCTGTTTTCTGTATATTTCTACAATATTGCTGCAAAACCAAATGGAATGTACTGCTCGTGAGAACACATGCCTCCAGAAATTGGACCAAGTGTTTAGTGATGAAACTGAATTGAAATAGAGAGATTGGGGCACCGGTCACTGTTAATCTGGATGGGCAGTGAAGCAGCCTTAGCTGCGGCCAAAACGGGGGTGCACTTAACTTATAATAGCTAGGACCAGCCGAAGGATCATCCGATCCGAAACGGTGCCGTCGTCCGCTCCTCCTCCACCTCCTCCCCTGCACCCTGTACTTTAATGTGGAATAAAGCCGTCCTTTGGTGATAAATGACAATCGGGTGAGTGCCTTTTTTCTCCTTCAAGATAAGCATGTTTAGTGATGAAACAGTTGTTACTAATGACCCCAACCCAAAGGTGACCTAGAGCTGTGTCAAGACTAAAACATCTCCTAAACCAAAAAACAAGGATAGGGGCTCCTTCCAGTGGAATAAGACTGGTCTAAGCAGCATCATCTGTGAGCAATAATTATACAATGCTGATATAATTTGATTTGTGTGAAAATGATGGGTGGTTACTATTAGTGTATGGTATCACAAAGGTGGTATTGAGCAAATGCATGATTTAGTGGTGACAATGTACAGTAACTGCTGAGGGGTATCTTTTATACCACATCCAATCCATATATATCCACTAGTTTTTAATTCCATGTAAGGCTAGGGTCACACTTGGCAAATTCTAAGTCCCCTGCGTGTTTTGCAGAGAACTTAGAATTTTTTTCTCCCTCTGCAACCTTCACGCAGGCTGCAGAGCGGAGAAAGCGGCCCCTAGCGACCCGCTGTGTATCATGGATACAAGCCACACAGCGAGCTGCGGGGAGTGCGATTTTCACCACGCACAGGGGAACGCATCATGCTGCGTTCCCCTGTGCGTGGTGAAACTCGCACTCCCTGCGGCCATGTTCTCCGCTCTGCAGCCTGCGTGAAGGCTGCGGAGGGAGAAAAAAATTCTAAGTTCTCTGCAAAACACGCAGGGGACAAAATATAAATAGGTTTGAGCATTGTGTGTACTAAATTGCACCCATGATCATTCCATTGTCATTTGTACAGGCAAATTCTGTGATGGGAGTTTGGTCTGTGGTAGTCCTTATACAATTGATAATTTGTATATGATATTCAATATGGTGTTGCTGTATTATCCGCTTCTCCAAATTTGTAATGTCTTTCAAGCTTCTTTGTGTGATTTATAATCTACTCTATAATCATCTAATGTTCTCTGTCTGTCACAGAAATCAGGCGCCAGCGCTCATTGGCTGCCGCTAGCCGCTGCAACCAATGAGCGCCACGTATGCAAAAAGCCACGCACATTCAAAATTAGATGATTATATAGTAGCTGTAACCTGGCGATGCGGTTCTCACCCGTCACCCATCTTCTCCCTCTATACAGAGGTCATGTCACAGGGCGGGCTGATGTGACATCATACAGCCCGCCCTGTCACATGACCGCTGTACACAGTAGATGCATAAGCCAGAAGACGGGTGAGAACAGAAGGGGGCGAGGGGGATCCTGCCCCCCTGCCTCCATCCTGCCCCCCCCACATCCATTCAGCATCCCCCCGCATCTATCCTGCCCCCCCCGGCTCCATGCTACCCCCCGCATCCATCCTGCCTTCCCGGCTCCATCCTGCCCGCCCACATCCATTCTGCCCCACCCCGGCCCCATCCTGCTCCCCTGCCTCCATCCTGCCCCCCCACATCCATCCTGCCCCCCAGCTCCATCCTGCCCACCCACATCCATCCTACACCCCGCATTCATCCTGCCCCAGTCCCACTGGCTCCATCCTGCCCCTCCACCTCCATCCTGCCCCCCCACATCTATCCTGCTCCCCCAGCTCCATCCTGCCCCCTGCATTCATCCTGCCCCCCCAGCTACATGCTGCCCTCCACATCCATCCTGCCCCCCACATCCATCCTGACCCCCCACATCCATCCTGCCCCCCCAGCTCCATGCTGCCCCCCCCCCAGCATCATCCTGCCCCCCCAGCTCCATCCTGCCCCCCCGGCTCCATCCTGCTCCCCCCACATCTATCCTGCCCCCCCACATCCATCCTGCGCCAGCCCCACTGGCTCCATCCTGCCCCTCCACCTCCATCCTGCCCCCCCACATCCATCCTGCCCCCCGGGATCCATGCTGCCCCCCACATCCACCCTGCCCCTCGGCTCCATCCTGCCCCAGCCCCACTGGCTCCATCCTGCCCCTCCACCTCCCTCCTGCCCCCCCATATCCATCCTGCCCCCCGGCTCCATCCTGCCCCACGGCTCCATCCTGCCCCCCGCATCCATCCTGCCCCCCCTGCTACATGCTGCCCCTCACATCCATCCTGCCCCCCCACATCCATCCTTACCCCCCCAGATCCATCCTGCCCCCCCAGCTCCATGCTGCCCCCCCATCTCCATCCTGCCCCCCCACATCCATCCTGCCCCCCCGCATCCATCCTGTTCCCTCAGCTCCATTCTTCCCGCTTGCTCTATTCTGCCCCCCTGGATCCATCCTGCCCTGCTCGCTCCATATTGCCCCGCTCACTCCATCCTGCCCCGCTCTCTCCATCCTGCCCCCCAGCCTCCATCCTGCCCCCCGGCCTTCATCCTGCCCCCCCGCCTCCATCCTGCTCCCTCACCTCCATCCTGCCCCGCTCGTTGCATCCTGAGCCCCAGCCTCCATCCTGCCCCACGGCCTTCAATCTGCCCCCACCTCCATCCTGACCCCTCAACTCCATCCTGCCCCGCTCACTCCATCCTGCCTCACTGGCTCCATCCTGCCCCCCTGGGTCCATCCTGCCCCGCTTGCTCCATCCTGCCCCACTCGCTCCATCCTGCCCCGCTCTCTCCATCCTGCCCCGCTCTCTCCATCCTGCCCCCCGGCTTCCATACTGCCCACCGCCTCTATCCTCCCCCTGCCTTCATCCTGCCCCCCCTCCTCCATCCTGCCCCGCTCACTCCATCCTGCCCCCTCGCCACCATCCTGCCCCGCTGGCTTCATCCTGCCCTGATCGCTCCATCCTGCCCCCCGCCACCATCCAGCCCCCTCGCTCCATCCTGCTCCCCTGGCTTCATGCCCTGCCGGCTCCATCCTGCCCCCCTGCCTCCATCCTGCTGCCCTGACTCCATGCCCTGCTGGTTCCATCCTGCGCCACCACCTCCATCCTGTCCCCCTGGCTCCATGCCCTGCTGCCTCCATCCTGTCCCCCCGCCTCCATCCTGTCCCCCCACCTCCATCATGCTCCCCGGCTCCATCTTGCTCCCCCGGCTCCACCATGCCCCCCCACATCCATCCTGCACTCCATGACTCAATCCTGCCCCCCCAACTCCATCCTGTCTCCCGGCTCCATCCTGTCCCCCCCGCATCCATCCTTCCACCCCCCCTGATCCATCCTGCTCCCCCGACTCCATCCTGCCCCGCTCGCTCCATCCTGCCCCGCTCGCTCCATCCTGCCCAGTTTGCTCCATCCTGCCCCGCTCGATCCATCCTGCCCTTCGCCTCCATCCTGCTCCCCGCCTCCTTCCGGCCCCCGCCTCCATCCTGCCCCGCTCGCTCCATGCTGCCCTGCTTGCTCCATCCTGCCCCCCTGCCTTCATTCTTCCACCCGCCACCATCCTGCCCCCCCGCCACCATCCTGCCCCCCCATCACCATCCTGCCTCCCTGTTCAATCCTGCCCCCCTGCTCCATCCTGCCCCCCGGCAGCTAGCGGTCATATGACCGATCAGCTGATCAGTTTCCCAGGCAACGACAGGCCCTAAAGGCCCGTAGGACCTAGAAGAAGGAGGTGGAGCGAGCCGGCAGACAGGTGAGTATCCTCACTGAGGATTTTTTTATTTTTACTTTTACTGTGGAGGAGGGGGGGGACAACGGGGAGCGAAGTATATACCATATACCATAGTGCTGTAATGTGCTGTAATGTACTGCCCTATACTATAGTACTTCTATACATGTACTGTAATGTACCGCCATATATCATAGCGCTGCTATACATGTACTGTAATGTGCTGCCATATACTATAGTGCTGCTATACATGTACTGTGATGTACCTCCATATATTATAACACTGCTATACATGTACTGTAATGTACTGCCATATACTATAGTGCTGCTATACATGTGCTCTAATGTACCGCCATATACCATATTACTGCTATACATGTACTGTAATGTTCCTCCATATACTATATTGCTGCTATGCATGTGCTGTAATGTACTGCCATATACCATAGCGCTGCTATACATGTACTATAATGTACTGCCATAAACTATAGTGCTGCCATACATGTACTGTAATGTACAGCCATATACCATAGTGCTGTTATACTTGTGCTGTAATGTACCGCCATATACTATAGCGCTGCTATACATGTACTGTAATGTACCACCATATACTATTGTGCTGCTATACATTTGCTATAAGTACCGCCAATATACCATAGCACTGCTATACATGTACTGTAATGTACCGCCATATACTATAGTGCTGCTATATATGTACTGTAATGTACTGCCATACACCATAGCGTTGCTATACATGTACTGTAATGTACGCCATATACCATAGCGCTGCTGTACATGTACTATAAAGTACTGCCATATACTATAGTGCTGATATACATGTACTGGAATGTACCGCCATATACCATAGTGCTGCTATACATGTACTGTAATGTACCGCCATATACTATAGTGCTGCTATACATGTACTGTAATATGCTGCAATATATCATAGTGCTGCTATACATGTACTGTAATGTACCGCTATATACTATAGTGCTGCTATACATGTACTGTAATGTACCGCCATATACCATAGCACTGCTATACATGTACTCTAATGTATTGCCATATACTATAGTGCTGCTATACATGTGCTATACTGTACTTCCATGTACTATAGTGCTGCTATACATGTACTGTAATGTACTGCCATATACTATAGTGCTGCTATACATGTGCTATAAAGTAGCACCATATACTATAGCGTTACTTTACATGTACTGTAATGAACCTCCATATACCATAGTGCTCCTATACATGTGCTGTAATGTATCGCCATATAGCATAGTGCTGCTCTACATGTGCTGTAATGTACCGCCTTATACTATAGTGCTGCTATATATGTACCTTAATGTACCGCCATATACCATAGCGCTGCTATACATGTACTGTAATGTACTGCCATATACTATAGTGCTGCTATACATGTTCTGTAATTTTCCGCCATATACCAAAGCACTGCTATACATGTACTGTAATGTACCGCCATATACTATAACGCTGCTATACATGTGCTGTAATGTACCGCCATATACTATAGTGCTGCTATACATGTGCTGTAATGTACCGTCATATACTATAGCGTGCTATCCATGTAATGTAATGTACTGCCATATACCATAGTGCTGCTATACATGTACTATAATGTTCCCCCATACACTATAGTGCTGCTATACATGTAATGTAATGTACTGCCATATACTGTAGCGCTGCTATACATGTAATGTAATGTACCGCCATATACTATAGTGCTGCTATACATGTGCTGTAATGTAATGCCATATACCATAGCGCTGCTATACATGTAATGTAATGTACGCCATATACTATAGTGCTGCTATATATGTACTGTAATGTACCGCCATATACTATAGTGCTGCTATACAAGTGCTGTAATGTACCACTATATACTATAGCGCTGCAATACATGTAATGTAATATACCGCCATATACTATACTGCTGCTATACATGTACTGTAATGTACCGCCATATACTATAGCGCTCCTATACATGTGCTATAAAGTACTGCCATATACTATAGCGCTGCTATACATGTACTATAGTGCACCTGTATATGTACTGTTAAATACCGCCATATACTATAGTGCTGCTATACATGTGCTATACTGTACCGCCATTTACTATAGTGTTACTTTACATGTACTGTAATGTACCTCCATATATCATATTGCTGCTATACATGTGCTGTAATGTATCACCATATAGCATAGTGCTGCACTACATGTGCTGTAATGTACCGCCTTATACTATAGTGCTGCTATATATGTACTGTAATGTACCGCCATATACCATAGTGCTGCTATACATGTACTGTAATGTACTGCCATATACATATAGTGCTGCTATACATGTAATGTAATGTACTGCCATATACTATAGTTCTGCTATACATGTGCTGTACTGTACCGCCATATACTATAGTTCTGCTATACATGTACTGTAACGTTCTGCCATATACTATAGTGCTGCTATACATGTGCTATAAAGTAGCACCATATACTATAGCACTGCTATACATGTATTACAGTGCACCTGTATATGTACTGTTAAATACTGCCATATACTATAGTGCTGCTATACATGTGCTATACTGTACCGCCATATACTATAGTGTTACTTTACATGTACTGTAATGTACCTTCATATACCGTAGTGCTCTTATACATGTGCTGTAATATATCGCCATATAGCATAGTGCTGCTATACATGTGCTGTAATGTACTGCCTTATACTATAGTGCTGCTATATATGTACTTTAATGTACCGCTTTATGCCATAGCGCTGCTATACATGTACTGTAATGTACTGCCATTTACTATAGTGCTGCTATACATGTACTGTAATGTACCACCATATACCAAAGCACTGCTATACATGCTCTGTAATGTACCGCCATATGCTATACCGCTGCTATGCATGTGCTGTAATGTACTGCCATATACTATAGTGCTGCTATACATGTGCTGTAATGTACCGCCATATACTATAGCGCTGCTATCCATGTAATGTAATGTACTGCCATATACCATAGTGCTGCTATACATGTACTATAATGTGCCACCATATACTATAGTGCTGCTATACATGTAATGTAATGTACTGCCATATACTGTAGCGCTGCTATACATGTAATGTAATGTACCCATGTGCTGTAATGTACTGCATATACCATAGCGCTGCTATATATGTAATGTAATGTACCGCCATATACTATAGTGCTGCTATATATGTTCTGTAATGTACCACCATATACTATAGTGCTGCTACACAAGTGCTGTAATTTACCGCTATATACTATAGTGCTGCTATACATGTAATGTAATGTACCGCCATATACAATAGTGCTGCTATACATGTGCTATAAAGTACCCCCATATACTATAGTTCACCAGTACATATACTGTAATATACCGCCATATACTATAGTGTTACTTTACATGTACTGTAATGTACTGCCATAAACCATAGTGCTGCTATACATGTGCTGTAATGTATCGCCATATAGCATAGTGCTGCTATACATGTACTGTAATGTACCGCCATATACTATAGTGTTACTTTACATGTACTGTAATGTACCGCCATATACTATAGTGCTGCTATACATGTGCTGTAATGTACCGCCATATACCATAGCGCTGCTATACATGTGCTGTAATGTATCGCCATATCGCATAGTGCTGCTCTACATATGCTGTAATGTACCGCCTTATACTATAGTGCTGCTATACATGTTCTGTAATTTACTGCCATATACCAAAGCACTGCTATACATGTACTGTAATGTACCGCCATATACTATAACGCTGCTATACATGTGCTGTAATGTACCGCCATATACTATAGTGCTGCTATACATGTGCTGTAATGTACCGTCATATACTATAGCGCTGCTATCCATGTAATGTAATGTAATGCCATATGCCATAGTGCTGCTATGCATGTACTATAATGTACCCCCATACACTATAGTGCTGCTATACATGTAATGTCATGTACTGCCATATACTGTAGCGCAGCTATACATGTAATGTAATGTACCGCCATATACTATAGTGCTGCTAACATGTGCTGTAATGTACTGCCATATACCATAGCGCTGCTTTACATATAATGTAATGTCCTGCCATATACTATAGTGCTGCTATATATGTACTGTAATGTACCGCCATATACTATAGTGCTGCTATACAAGTGCTGTAATGTACCGCTATATACTATAGCGCTGCAATACATGTAATGTAATATACCGCCATATACTATTGTGCTGCTATACATGTACTGTAATGTACCGCCATATACTATAGCGCTCCTATACATGTGCTATAAATTACCGCCATATACTATAGCGTTGCTATACATGTACTAGAGTGCACCTGTATATGTACTGTTAAATACCGCCATATACTATAGTGCTGCTATACATGTGCTATACTGTACCGCCATTTACTATAGTGTTACTTTACATGTACTGTAATGTACCTCCATATATCATAGTGCTGCTATACATGTGCTGTAATGTATCGCCATATAGCATAGTGCTGCTATACATGTACTGTAATGTACCGCCATATACCATAGCACTGCTATACATGTGCTATAAAGTAGCACCATATACTATAGCGCTGCTATACATGTACTATAGTGCACCTGTATATGTACTGTTAAATACTGCCATATACCATAGTGCTGCTATACATGTACTGTAATGTACTGCCATATACTATAGTGCTGCTATACATGTAATGTAATGTACTGCCATATACTACAGTTCTGCTATACATGTGCTGTACTGTACCGCCATATACTATAGTTCTGCTATACATGTACTGTAACGTTCTGCCATATACTATAGTGCTGCTATACATGTGCTATAAAGTAGCACCATACACTATAGCACTGCTATACATGTATTACAGTGCACCTGTATATGTACTGTTAAATACTGCCATATACTATAGTGCTGCTATACATGTGCTATACTGTACCGCCATATACTATAGTGTTACTTTACATGTACTGTAATGTACCTTCATATACCGTAGTGTCTCTTATACATGTGCTGTAATATATCGCCATATAGCATAGTGCTGCTATACATGTGCTGTAATGTACTGCCTTATACTATAGTGCTGCTATATATGTACTTTAATGTACCGCTTTATGCCATAGCGCTGCTATACATGTACTGTAATGTACTGCCATTTACTATAGTGCTGCTATACATGTACTGTAATGTACCACCATATACCAAAGCACTGCTATACATGCTCTGTAATGTACCGCCATATGCTATACCGCTGCTATGCATGTGCTGTAATGTACTGCCATATACTATAGTGCTGCTATACATGTGCTGTAATATATCGCCATATAGCATAGTGCTGCTATACATGTGCTGTAATGTACTGCCTTATACTATAGTGCTGCTATATATGTACTTTAATGTACCGCCATATACTATAGCGCTGCTATCCATGTAATGTAATGTACTGCCATATACCATAGTGCTGCTATACATGTACTATAATGTACCACCATATACTATAGTGCTGCTATACATGTAATGTAATGTACTGCCATATACTGTAGCGCTGCTATACATGTAATGTAATGTACCCATGTGCTGTAATGTAATGCCATATACCATAGCGCTGCTATATATGTAATTTAATGTACCGCCATATACTATAGTGCTGCTATATATGTACTGTAATGTACCACCATATACTATAGTTCTGCTACACAAGTGCTGTAATTTACCGCTATATACTATAGTGCTGCTATACATGTAATGTAATGTACCGCCATATACAATAGTGCTGCTATACATGTACTGTAATGTACCGCCATATACTATAGTGCTCCTATACATGTGCTATAAAGTACCGCCATATACTATAGCGCTGCTATACATGTGCTATAAAGTACCACTATATACCATAGTCCACCTGTATATGTACATTAATATACCACCATATAGTATAGTGCTGCTATACATGTGCTATAAAGTACCCCCATATACTATAGTTCACCAGTACATATACTGTAATATACCGCCATACACTATAGTGTTACTTTACATGTACTGTAATGTAATGCCATAAACCATAGTGCTGCTATACATGTGCTGTAATGTATCGCCATATCGCATAGTGCTGCTCTACATATGCTGTAATGTACCGCCTTATACTATAGTGCTGCTATACATGTTCTGTAATTTACTGCCATATACCAAAGCACTGCTATACATGTACTGTAATGTACCGCCATATACTATAACGCTGCTATACATGTGCTGTAATGTACCGCCATATACTATAGTGCTGCTATACATGTGCTGTAATGTACCGTCATATACTATAGCGCTGCTATCCATGTAATGTAATGTACTGCCATATGCCATAGTGCTGCTATATATGTTGTGAGGCACCGCCGGCATGATCCGCATGGCCGGGGTACATCACATGTAGGATCAGAGGATGATCCTGTGCACACTGGCCGGTTTTCCTGTGATGATAATACTGTGTGAACCAACCTGAACACAATGAGGTTTCAAGAGCCTAATGAGCGGCAGTGAGAGTGAGATGAGATCGAGGAGTCCATGAGGAATAGGATGTAATGAGTGAGTGCTGACAACCCGGAACACAGGGAGTTAACCTGAGCTGTGTGACAGGCTGATTACAAGCAGCTGAGGGGGTGTGTCCATGTGGGAGTGGCTGGCACGATAAGAGCCGGCCACCTGAGTGATTGTGAGATTCATACATTCTGGAGGCTGAGATTGATCCTGGAAGCTGAGAATGATTCAGATGGAAGCTGAGACCAGCCTGAGTGCAGAGCAGTCCAAGGCTCTGTGTGCATGACATGATGGGAGCATGCTAGCTCCATGCCGGTACCGAGGTCCGTGGTCGTGTCCGCACCTAGAGGGGGAAGCCGTGGTTGACCCGTGGACGCTAGACCGGGCGTGGGGTGAAACACGCCCGGGAAAGGAGCCTGTGGGGATGCCTGGTGGAACCTGTGACCCAGGTAGCGAGACCCGGATCCGTGCCCGGTAAGAAAGCAGTTCCCGAGCGATAGTGTGAACTGTGCACCTGGTGTGCGTAAATCATGTTAGGCGAGTATAGACCGCCCTTGGGACCGACTCAGTGGAGTCCGTTAAAGGTCCTGATGAACCGGAATGTATGTAGCCCGTGGAGGCAATTGTATGTAGTGTGCCAGGCGGGCATAGACCGCCTTTGGGTCCGAGTCAGAGTACTCAGTTAAGGGACCCGATGAACTATGTGTATGAGGGCGTAAGTAATGGCCCTGAATGAGAGATGATGACCTATGTAAGACCCATGTATAATAATGTGGAGAGACAGTGACCCAGCGAGTATGGATGATGTTGGAGGCGTTCCGTCCTTGGGACGAGAGGGAGGCTTGCCCTGCTGCTTGCAGAGGGTACCCGTCCCTCAACCACGACCTCTAATGGGGTGAGTGTGCCTGTGGTGCCAGAGACAGGGGTAAGAGGGCTCCAGTAGGTAACGGATGTAGAGGTTCCCGTCTCCTATGGTTTGCCAATCCCTGTAATGGGCCATGGAGGGGCCACAGTCCATGGATGTGGGCTGTGAGCAGGTGTGTGATCCATGGACGTTTGAATGATGGATCACATACGGTGTGTAAGGTCCCGGTCAGGCAGGATTCCTGACTACGGGTGAATGTATATCATCATGCTGGGGGACTAAAGCCAGGCGGCAGGTACCGCCATTGGGACCCACAGGGCCCGTTGAGGCGTATGTAACGACGGTCAGAAGCAGGGGTTAGAAGGGCTCCCGTACTGGGTAACGCGTGGTTAGGCCTGAGGCCGCAGCCACGGGTTACTAGGGTTTGCCAATCCCTGTTATGAACCCGGAAGGGTCATCATCGTACTGTAACTTATGTATAGTGTAAGTAGGCCGGAGGCCGTAGCCACCCGGGAGCTGTTGGTAGAGCTCCAATGGGGACAGAGATGGTTACAGGTCCCGGGTTACTATAAATCGTTATGTGCAATATAAGTGTTGTGATGTTATATGTAAATGTATGATGTGTTTATGTAAAGTGTTGTTAATCAATGTGATATGTGTCAAACATGCTACCCGGGTTATGTGATTAATATGTGAAAATAAACGGGTAGACATTGGTTAACTTAAAAACACGTGTTCTTGTCGTTTTGCAAGCGGGTTCCCCGGTTGCTACCTCACAATGTACTGTAATGTACCGCCATATACTATAGTGCTGCTATACAAGTGCTGTAATGTACCGCTATATACTATAGCGCTGCAATACATGTAATGTAATATACCGCCATATACTATTGTGCTGCTATACATGTACTGTAATGTACCGCCATATACTATAGCGCTCCTATACATGTGCTATAAAGTACCGCCATATACTATAGCGTTGCTATACATGTACTAGAGTGCACCTGTATATGTACTGTTAAATACCGCCATATACTATAGTGCTGCTATACATGTGCTATACTGTACCGCCATTTACTATAGTGTTACTTTACATGTACTGTAATGTACCTCCATATATCATAGTGCTGCTATACATGTGCTGTAATGTATCGCCATATATCATATTGCTGCTATACATGTGCTGTAATGTATCACCATATAGCATAGTGCTGCACTACATGTGCTGTAATGTACCGCCTTATAATATAGTGCTGCTATATATGTACTGTAATGTACCGCCATATACCATAGTGCTGCTATACATGTACTGTAATGTACTGCCATATACTATAGTGCTGCTATACATGTAATGTAATGTACTGCCATAAACTATAGTTCTGCTATACATGTGCTGTACTGTACCGCCATATACTATAGTTCTGCTATACATGTACTGTAACGTTCTGCCATATACTATAGTGCTGCTATACATGTGCTATAAAGTAGCACCATATACTATAGCACTGCTATACATGTATTACAGTGCACCTGTATATGTACTGTTAAATACTGCCATATACTATAGTGCTGCTATACATGTGCTATACTGTACCGCCATATACTATAGTGTTACTTTACATGTACTGTAATGTACCTTCATATACCGTAGTGCTCTTATACATGTGCTGTAATATATCGCCATATAGCATAGTGCTGCTATACATGTGCTGTAATGTACTGCCTTATACTATAGTGCTGCTATATATGTACTTTAATGTACCGCTTTATGCCATAGCGCTGCTATACATGTACTGTAATGTACTGCCATTTACTATAATGCTGCTATACATGTACTGTAATGTACCACCATATACCAAAGCACTGCTATACATGCTCTGTAATGTACCGCCATATGCTATACCGCTGCTATGCATGTGCTGTAATGTACTGCCATATACTATAGTGCTGCTATGCATGTGCTGTAATGTACCGCCATATACTATAGCGCTGCTATCCATGTAATGTAATGTACTGCCATAAACCATAGTGCTGCTATACATGTACTATAATGTACCACCATATACTATAGTGCTGCTATACATGTAATGTAATTTACTGCCATATACTGTAGCGCTGCTATACATGTAATGTAATGTACCCATGTGCTGTAATGTACCGCCATATACTATAGTGCTGCTATACAAGTGCTGTAATTTACCGCTATATACTATAGTGCTGCTATACATGTAATGTAATGTACCGCCATATACATTAGTGCTGCTATACATGTACTGTAATGTACTGCCATATACTATAGCGCTGCTATACATGTGCTATAAAGTACCACTATATACCATAGTGCACCTGTATATGTACATTAATATACCACCATATAGTATAGTGCTGCTATACATGTGCTATAAAGTACCCCCATATACTATAGTTCACCAGTACATATACTGTAATATACCGCCATATACTATAGTGTTACTTTACATGTACTGTAATGTACTGCCATAAACCATAGTGCTGCTATACATGTGCTGTAATGTATCGCCATATCGCATAGTGCTGCTCTACATATGCTGTAATGTACCGCCTTATACTATAGTGCTGCTATACATGTTCTGTAATTTACTGCCATATACCAAAGCACTGCTATACATGTACTGTAATGTACCGCCATATACTATAACGCTGCTATACATGTGCTGTAATGTACCGCCATATACCATAGTGCTGCTATACATGTGCTGTAATGTACCGTCATATACTATAGCGCTGCTATCCATGTAATGTAATGTACTGCCATATGCCATAGTGCTGCTATGCATGTACTATAATGTACCCCCATACACTATAGTGCTGCTATACATGTAATGTCATGTACTGCCATATATTGTAGCGCAGCTATACATGTAATGTAATGTACCGCCATATACTATAGTGCTGCTATACATGTGCTGTAATGTACTGCCATATACCATAGCGCTGCTTTACATATAATGTAATGTCCTGCCATATACTATAGTGCTGCTATTTATGTACTGTAATGTACCGCTATATACTATAGCGCTGCAATACATGTAATGTAATATACCGCCATATACTATTGTGCTGCTATACATGTGCTGTAATGTACCGTCATATACTATAGCACTGCTATCCATGTAATGTAATGTACTGCCATATGCCATAGTGCTGCTATGCATGTACTATAATGTACCCCCATACACTATAGTGCTGCTATACATGTAATGTCATGTACTGCCATATATTGTAGCGCAGCTATACATGTAATGTAATGTACCGCCATATACTATAGTGCTGCTATACATGTGCTGTAATGTACTGCCATATACCATAGCGCTGCTTTACATATAATGTAATGTCCTGCCATATACTATAGTGCTGCTATACAAGTGCTGTAATGTACCGCTATATACTATAGCACTGCAATACATGTAATGTAATATTACCGCCATATACTATTGTGCTGCTATACATGTACTGTAATGTACCTCCATATATCATAGTGCTGCTATACATGTGCTGTAATGTATCGCCATATAGCATAGTGCTGCACTACATGTGCTGTAATGTACCGCCTTATACTATAGTGCTGCTATACATGTACTGTAATGTACTGCCATATACCATAGCACTGCTATACATGTGCTATAAAGTAGCACCATATACTATAGCGCTGCTATACATGTACTATAGTGCACCTGTATATGTACTGTTAAATACTGCCATATACTATAGTGCTGCTATACATATACTAGAGTGCACCTGTATATGTACTGTTAAATACCGCCATATACTATAGTGCTGCTATACATGTGCTATACTGTACCGCCATATACTATAGTGTTACTTTACATGTACTGTAATGTACCTTCATATACCATAGTGCTCATATACATGTGCTGTAATATATCGCCATATAGCATAGTGCTGCTATACATGTGCTGTAATGTACCGCCTTATACTATAGTGCTGCTATATGTGTACTTTAATGTACCGCCATATGCCATAGTGCTGCTATACATGTGCTGTAATGTACCGCCTTATACTATAGTGCTGATATACATGTACTGTAATGTACCGCCATATACCAAAGCACTGCTATACATGCTCTGTAATGTACCGCCATATACTATAACGCTGCTATGCATGTGCTGTAATGTACTGCCATATACTATAGTTCTGCTATACATGTGCTGTAATGTACCGCCATATACTATAGCGCTGCTATCCATGTAATGTAATGTACTGCCATATACCATAGTGCTGCTCTACATGTACTATAATGTACCACCATATACTATAGTGCTGCTATACATGTAATGTAATGTACTGCCATATACTGTAGCGCTGCTATACATGTAATGTAATGTACCGCCATATACAATAGTGCTGCTATACATGTGCTGTAATGTACCGCCATATACTATAGTGCTGCTATATATGTACTGTAATGTACCGCCATATACTATAGTGCTGCTATACAAGTGCTGTAATGTACCGCTATATACTATAGTGCTGCTATACATGTAATGTAATGTACCGCTATATACTATAGTGCTGCTATACATGTAATGTAATGTACCGCCATATACTATAGTGCTCCTATACATGTGCTATAAAGTACTGCCATATACTATAGCGCTGCTATACATGTGCTATAAAGTACCACTATATACCATAGTGCACCTGTATATGTACATTAATATACCACCATATAGTATAGTGCTGCTATACATGTGCTATAAAGTACCCCCATATACTATAGTGCACCTGTACATATACTGTAATATACCGCCATATACTATAGTGTTACTTTACATTACTGTAATGTACTGCCATATACCATAGTGCTGCTATGCATGTGCTGTAATGTACCACCATATACCATAGTACTGCTAAACATGTACTGTACTGTACCGCCATATACTATAGTGCTGCTATACATGTGCTGTATTGTACCGCAATATACTATAGCGCTGCTATACATGTAATGTAATGTACTACCATATACTATAGTGCTGTTGTACAAGTACTATAATATACTGCCATATACTATAATACTGCTATACATGTACTGTAATGTACTGCTGTATACTATAGTGCTGCTATACATGTACTGTAATGTGCCACCAAATACTATAGCGCTGCTATACATGTACTGTAATGTACCGCCATATACTATAGTGCTGCTATACATGTACTATAATGTACCGCCATATACTATAGTGCTGCTATACATGTACTCTATTGTACCACCGTATACCATAGTGATGCTCTATATCCAATATATAAAGCTGAATGTGTGTATGTATGTATGTGTGTATGTATGTATGTGTGTATGTAATTATGTCCGGGATTGGCATCTACACCGTCGCAACTACAGCTCAAAATTTTGCACAGTCACACGTCTGGACCCCGAGAGCGTCATAGGCTATGTTATGAGGCGAAATTTTAACCCCGCGCGTTCCAGTTCACCAAACAATTTTGCCCCTATCTGCATAATGGTGAAAAAGTGAATGGAAAAGTGTTGGAGGAAAATCGACAGCTGTCAGCTATAGCCACAAAATTTTGCACAGTCTCACGTCTGGACCCCGAGAGCATCATAGGCTATGTTGTGAGGCGAAATTTTAACCCTGAGCGTTCCAGTTCACCAAATAATTTTGGCCCTATCTACATAATGGGGAAAAAGTGAAAGGAAATGTGTTGTAGGCAAATTGACAGCTACCAGATGTGAACAAGGGGGACTTAAAGAATGAGAGTGATGCCGCCAAAGAGTATATACCATACAGTTGCTAAGGTGGGGCCCCGACATAGGATACTCACCACACACGGGGATATGAACACACAAAATGCGCCTCACACTACCACGTGCTTGAACACATATACCACCCTCAGCACACATTTCACCACACATACACCAACCTCGCCACATAATCGCCCTAAAACACACACAAGTATGGTATTATCCTCAACAATAAAAATCTGATTAATAAGCAGCAAAACTACAAGAGAAACAAATGTACCATATAGGAAATACGGCAGCTGTCAGTCACATGAGCTGTCTATTATGTGTATGTGTGATCTAATATATACTGTCAGGGGGGAGGGTTTCCTGTTGCCTGGGGATTTATCAGGCTGCCAATAGCAACCAATCACAGCTCTGCTTCTATTTTCCTACAGTTAATTAATCTGAGCTCTGATTGGTTAATATAGACAACAAAGGACATTCTCAGTAAAGCTTCTGTGAGGTAATAGGATGTCTGTGAGGTAATAGGATGTCAGTTAGGGTGTGTTGGTGGAAAGGCTGATGTCAGCCACATTACCTCTATGTGAGAGGATATAGAAACTGGAATATCTGTGGTGTTGAAATATATGTTGTGAAATGCTTCTATTAGCTTAGTTTTTGCCTTTTAATAATTACATTTCTATCGATTTGTTTTGTGGTTTTTGTGTGCTGAATAAATTTTTGTTAACACATTCTATTTTGTTAACAGCAGTTATTAACCCGGGCGAAGCCGGGTAGTACAGCTAGTATATATATATGTAGTTCACTCACGTTGACTGAACAAGTTCTGTCAGTCACAGTATGTCAACTACATACATATTCTAGAATACCCGATGCGTTAGAATTGGGCCATCATCTAGTAAAGATATAAGTATTTTAAGACTAATCGGAGTTGTGTGACTATTGCAACCATAGAATATTGTGAATATGGGTAAAAAAACTCCATTTGGATCCCCCCCATTGTATAAATGCAACTTACTGTTTACTACTTGGTTCATTTTGTTTTAAATATTTAGATGGAATCTTCTACTATATAATGTTTAACAATCAAAATGTAAATAAAATGTTAAAAGTATTACCGTATATACTCGTGTATAAGCCGAGTTTTTCAGCACAAAAATTGTGCTGAAAAGTGCCGCCCTCGGCTTATACACGAGTCACTATACAGCAGCCCTCCCCCCTGTTCTATATACAGGCCCCCTGTGGTATAATACAGCAGCCCCCCCCCCCTCGTGCTATATACAGGCCCCCCGTTGCTGCCGCCGCACACCTGTAAAAGAAGATCTTTCATACTTACCCTCCTGTGACTGCGCGCGCATCCCCCGCTCTCCTTCCTGCTTTTAATGACGTCATTACCGGCGCGCGGTCACGTGGATGGATGCCGGGTAAAAGCAGGAAGGAGAGCGGGGGATGCGCGCGCGGTCACAGGAGGGTAAGTATGAAAGATCTTCTTTTACAGGTGTGCGTGCGGCGGCAGCAACGGGGGGCCTGTATATAGCACGAGGGGGGGGGCTGCTGTATTATACCACAGGGGGCCTGTATATAGAACAGGGGGGAGGGCTGCTGTATTATACCACAGGGGGCCTGTATATAGAACAGGGGGGAGGGCTGCTGTATTATACCACAGGGGGCCTGTATATAGAACAGGGGGAGGGCTGCTGTATTATACCACAGGGGGCCTGTATATAGAACAGGGGGGAGGGCTGCTGTATTATACCACAGGGGGCCTGTATTAGAACAGGGGGGAGGGCTGCTGTATACTACCACAGGGGGCCTGTATATACCCCAGGGGGAGGGCTGCTGTATATTACCACAGGGGCCTGTATATACCCCAGGGGGAGGGCTGCTGTATACTACCACAGGGGGCCTGTATATACCCCAGGGGGAGGGCTGCTGTATACTACCACAGGGGGCCTGTATATACCACAGGGGGAGGGCTGCTGTATACTACCACAGGGGGCCTGTATATACAACAGAGGGGAGGGCTGCTGTATACTACCACAGGGGGCCTGTATATACCACAGGGGGAGGGCTGCTGTATACTACCACAGGGGGCCTGTATATACCACAGGGGGGGGACTGCTGTATACTACCACAGGGGGAGACTGCTGTATACTACCACAGGGGGAGGCTGCTGTATACTACCACTGCGGAGGCTGCTGTATACTACTAATGGGGAGGCCTGTATACCTGTGCTGGGGTCCACCCTGGGCTTATACACGAGTCAATAGGTTTTCCTAGGTTTTGGGGGCAAAAGTAGGGGGGTCGGCTTATACATGGGTCGGCTTATACACGAGTATATACGGTAATATAAAATATATTATCAGGTATGAATTTCCCTTAACACAATAGAGTACTATACATTTCAATGACATACATCCTTTTTACCAACATCACTCATGGCACACATTTTCTCCTCTACAAACTGTATCTCTTTCATCTGTTGTTATACTTTAGTTAATTTAAATAGCATGTAATGAGAAAAACTTTTAGCCTGCACCGAAGGGTCAGCCTATATCTTTGCATTATCAATATAATTGATATTCTTATCTGCGTTCTCTGAAAGCAATTTGGAAACCGGTTCAATAAAAATGAAATTACTACACAGTTAATATTTAAAATATTGATGGCTTCTTGAAAAACCTGAAGCTACAATTTTCTTCAGGCTAAAAGCATTTAGTGTTCTCGGCCTTTCGATTAAATCTAAATCACCATTATTAGTCTGTCTTTAAAAGCAATTTTTAATTTAAAGAGTAACTAAACTTTGATTTTTTCTAAATAAGTTTTCCATGGAAACTTATAAAACTTTGCGGATCAGTCACTTTATTAGATGATTTTCCTCCACTCCTATAAAATAAAGTGCCTTCCAAACCCCTGCTTTCCTATAATCTCCCTTAGTTGCTTATATATCAGAATGTGTTCATTTAGAGTATAGATGTTGGCAGAGAAAGAGTCAGCAACCAATTACAGTGCAGAATTCATTTTACCAGAGTTATTGAAATTAAATCTTCATTGTGCTGGTGATTGGTTGTTATTCGCAATAGACCTTATTAAATAGTTTTAATGATAAGGTAAAATGTTTGTCACAAATGTATTTTCATTAATACAGCGGGTTTCTGATAGTCTCCGACACTCACAAGGCTTGGTAAACTCTATCTGGGACCTTCTTCTCCTTCTTCTTCTTCACCTTCTTCTTCTCCTTCTTCTTCTCCTTCTTCTCCTTCTTCTCCCTCTTCTCCTTCTTCTTCTTCTACTTCTTCTTCTTCGCAACTGGGATAACCCCTACCTTGAAAGGATTCAAAGAAAAGACCATTAAAAAATTTTGGAGGAGATACACAATGAGTGGACTGCTGCTGGAGTCCGTGCTTCAAATGCTACCACACACAGATGTATCCAGGATATAGGCTACAACTGTCTTATTCCTTGTGTCAAGCCACTCATGACCAATAGACAATGAAAGAAGCATCTTACCTGGGCCAAGGAGAAAAAGAAAGTAAAATTTGCATTTCATTTGGAAATCTAGGTCTCAGATTCTGGAGGAAGAGTGGAGAGGCCATAATCCAAGCTGCTTGAGGTCTAGTGTGAAGTTTCCACAATCAGTGATGGTATGGTGAGCCATGTCATCTTATGGTGTAGGTCCTCTGTGTTTTATCAAGACCAAAGTCAGTGCTGCTGTCTACCAGGATGTTTTACAGCACTTCATGCTTCCCTCTGCTGACAAGCTTTTTGGAAATGGAAATTTCATTTTCCAGCAGGACTTGGCACCTGTCCACACTGCCAAAAGTACCAATACCTGTTTTAACACTAGAAGTCCCAGAGAGGGGTCATTTAACATTTCTACCTTTGGAACCCAGAGATGGGTTGAATGACCTGAAGGATTTTAGCTAACATCCTTTAATCACCGTCTTTTGTTCTGTAATTAAGGCCATTACTGTCGCACCACAGAGGTTGTTGTTTTCCATTGAGTTTAGCCATTTAGCTTCTAGTTAATTCTATTCAGTTTGGACTAAGGGTCATTTGACCCTCTTTCGGGACTTCAGGGGGGAGCTCAAAATTTCTGGGTCTTCTAGTGTTAATAACCACAGTATCACTGTGCTTGATTGGCCAGCAAACTCACCTGACCTAAACCCTATAGAGAATCTATGAGGTATTGTCAAGAGGTAGATGAGAGGCACCAGACCCAACAATGCAGATGAGCTGAAGGCTGCTATCAAAGAAACCTGGGCTTCCATATCACCTCAGCAGTGCCACAGGCTGATCGCCCCCATGCCACACCACATTGCAGTAATTCATGCAAAAGGAGCCCGGACCAAGTAATGGGTGAATTTACTGTGCATACTTTTCAGTAGGCCAACATTTGATGTTATATAAATTCTAATTCTCTGTGATAATGATCTTTGGGCTTTCATTGGCTGCAAGCTATGATTGTCAACATTTACAGAAATAAACACTTGAAATCACTTTGTTGTAATGACTCTATATAATATATGTGTTTCACTTTATGTATTGAACTACTGAAATAAATTATCTTTTTATTGATATTCAAATTTATTTAGATGCACTTTTAGCTGAACTAGAGCAGGTCCAGAGAAGAGCAAGCAAGGTTATTAGAGCACTGAGGGGCCTGCAATACCAAGACAGGTTATTACACTTGGGGTTACTTAGTTTAGAGAAACAAAGACTTAGTGGCGATCTTATAACAATGTACAAATATGTAACGGAACAGCACAGAGAACTTTCTATGATCTTTTTAAACCTTGGCCTGTGATGGCGACAAACTATGTGTGTATGTATGTGTTTATGTGTATATATATAGGTGTGCGTGCATGTGGTTGTAGGTGTATATGTGTGTGAGAGGGGGATATATGTATGTGTGTGTATATGTGTGGGGGGTTTATGTATGTTTGTGCAGGGGAGTATATGTATGTATATGTGTGCAGAGGGGTATATGTATGTGTGTATGTATGTGTATGTATGTATGCAGCATACTGAATGGAGAAATTAATGGAGTGATCCACTAGTTGCATCTGTATGAAGCATGTCAAGGCACCTAAAAAGTGAGTGAATCTATATTGAGTGTTTACCCTTGGTTGGATCCTACTACACTTAGAGTCTGCGCTTTCTCTCTCTCCGTATAATCCCCTCTTGTTACTGTACCAGCAGTGAGACTATGAAACTCTCTGCCACATGATGTTGTAATAAGTGATTCACTTGTAAAATCTAAGATGCGCCTGGATGCCTTTTTTATCAAATATAATATTACAGGTTATGTGTAGTAGGATATGTGATAGGGTGTTGAACCAGGGAGCTAGTCTGATTACCGTATGTGGAGTTTAGAAGGAATTTTTCCCTAATATGGAGCTCCATGTCTGACGTAGGTTTTTTTTGCCTTCCTCTGGATCAATATATTAGGCTACAGGTTGAACTCGATGGACTTAAAGTCTATCTTCAACTTTAAAAACTATTAAACTATTCCCTATCTTAGCTCCTATTGTGGCTCTGAAAAGCTCCTCCTAATTGGATTTACTATACCATATGATGTGTTAACTTTAAGGCATTTTGAGTAAGTCTGCATGGGAGATTTCTTTGGTTAACACAATATTCTGCAACAGGGGCGTAACTACCGGCATAGCAGACGTAGCGGTCGCTTTGGGGCCCGGCGCTTGTGGGGGGCCCGGACCCAGTGCCGCTAGGCTGCTATCTGGTCAGCTACAGGCCCCCAGTGGGTATATACAGGCCCCCCCACTCCTCCTTTTCTGCTGCACACGTCACCTGTAAAGGAATACATCATACTTACTTATCCCTGCCGGCTGCCGCTGTCGCCGATCTGCACCGCGCTCCGTCTTCATCCGGCTTCTTCCTGGTTGTGACGTCATTGCCTGCACCCGCCGGTCACAACCAGGAAGAAGCCGGATGAAGACGGAGCGCGGTGCAGATCGGCGACAGCGGCAGCCGGCAGGGATAAGTAAGTATGATGTATTCCTTTACATGTGACGTGTGCAGCAGAAAAGGAGGAGTGGGGGGGCCTGTATATACCCACTGGGGCCCTGTATATACCCACTGGGGCCCTGTATATACCCACTGGGGCCCTGTATATACACACTGGGGCCCTGTATATACACACTGGGGCCCTGTATGTGCCCACTGGGGGCCCTGTATGTACCCACTGGGGGCCTGTATATACCCACCGGGGCCCTGTATATACCCACTGGGAGGCTGCTGTATACCACTGGGGCTGCTGTATATACTGCTGGGGCCTGTATATACCACTGGGGAGGCTGCTGTATACCACTGGGGATGCTGTATATACCACTGGTGAGGCTGCTGTATACCACTGGGGCTACTGTATATACTGCTGGGGCCTTTATATACCACTGGGGAGGCTGCTGTCTACCACTGGGGCTGCTGTATATACTGCTGGGGCCTGTATATACCATTGGGGAGGCTGCTGTATACCACTGGGGAGGCTGCTGTATACCACTTGGGCTACTGTATATACTGCTGGGGCCTGTATATACCACTGGGGAGGCTGCTGTATACTACCACTGGGGCTGCTGTATATACCACTGGGGAGGCCTGTATACCACACTGCTGAGGGCTGTATACCTATGCTGGGGTCCACCCTCGGCTTATACACGAGTCAATAGGTTTTCCCAGGTTTTGGGGGCAAAAGTAGGGGGGTCGGCTTATACACGAGTATATACGGTATACTGGGTGCCGTCAGACGTTTAACACCGATTCGGTAAAGGGGTGTGTCTTGAAGGGGGCGTGTCATTAGGGGCGTGTCTTGGAGGGGCCCCGTTCAAAAGTTTGCTATGGGGCCCTACCAGTTCTAGTTACGCCCCTGTTCTGCAATGTGCTTAATTGCATTGTGCTTTCTTAATTTAGCTTGTTTGAATATGTTGAGATCTTCGAATGTCCTAAGATCTAAAACAAATTAATTATACATCAAATCAATTCACTCATATCTAATTATGAATCAACTGGAGTATGAATGCATTAACCATCAAGTTAATCAATTCTCTCATATTTGTCACATCTGCATGTAATCATAATAGTCATAACATTAATGTGAACAGAGCTTTATTGTGCTTACATCATCATATCACTAAAATATATAATACTGCTGCAAAATAGATCTCTAATTATTGCAAATTTAATACATCTAAAATTTTATTATCACCTGATTTCAGATTGAGCAAGGGAGGATTTCATGACGCAAATATATCAAAATTTAAGTCTCAGTAAGAACCCTTTCACATTGGCGTTTTTGCCCGGATCCGGGCAAAAAAAACCATCTGCCACAAGTGCCGCCAAACGGCCGCACTTGCGCCTCGCTTGCAGCAAGCACCATCCATTATCTATGGGGCTTGCAGTTAGTGTGCGGCAGGTGTGGCAAGTGTGGTTTTGGCAGTTGCGGCAGATGCGGCCGCGAAAAAAACTGCCAGGATCCTCCAGTGTGAAAGCACCCTTAAGAGACTTTATTTAATTGGACGTCCCATTAACAAATGGTTGTGCGTTCAGATTGTGCTTTAAAATACTATTTCATTGGTGTTTTCTGCTGTTTCTCCTGCAACACGTACTATAGTACTCACATTCTGGCTAACACAGCAGACCATTAGCTCCTTCTTTAGCGCTCACTCACGTTTGTTTATAAATCAGAGAAAAGCTATGTGATGTTTTATCGGATAGTACTCACTTCATTGTCACGCTAGGTAGCAATATCAATCAGTGCATTTTTCTCATACCAATTTACAGTGGCGTAACTAGAGTCCAAAGAGCCGGATGCAAAATTTTGACCTTTGCCCCCCCTTCTTCCCCCGCGCGCCACATTGGTCAGATGTATGGGCCCCATGTAACGTTCTAAATCCTACAAAGACTCACAAATTGACCCCTCTCCCCTTCATTATGTATTAATGTCCCTCATCCTGCTATATATGTTCCTCCTCCAGGAATATGCCCTTATCCTGGAATGTATGGTCCTCCATTATAGTATAACGCAGCCTCATAGCCCTCCATATAGTAATATGCAGACTCATATCCTTTCACATAGAATAATGCAGCCTCATAGCCATCCATATAATATAATGAAGCCTCATAACCTGTCATATAATATCATGCAGTCTCACAGCCCTCCAGATCATATAATGCAGTATCATAGCTCTCCAGATAACATAATGCAGCCTCATCGCCCTACAAATAATATAATGCAGCTTCATAGCTCTCCAGATAATATAATATAGCCTCATCGCCCTCCAGATAATATAATGCAGCTTCACAGCCCTTCATATCATATAATGCAGCATAACAGTTCTTCGTATAGTATAATGCAATAATGCAGTCTCATAGCTCTCCATATAGCATACATCCTCCCCACACAAACACACTGCCCCCTGTACAACCTCCCCCACTCACCCAGTCACACTACCCTCTGTACAGACCTCACCACAAACACACACACTTCCCCCCATACAGCACCCTCCCACCCAGTCACACTGCCCACCGTAAAGCTCCCCATATACAGTCACACTGCCCCCTCTACAACCCCCACACCACACACAGACACACTGTGCATTGTACAGAACCCCCTCCCCACACACACTGCCCCGTGTACAGCCCCTCCACACCCAGTCTAACTGCCCCCTGTACAGTCCCCCTAACAAACATGCAATATTGCTGTATAATGACAACTGTAAAAAACAATTCCAGTAAGGATAATTATACAAAAAGGTCCCAAATATCAAAACTTCTCTGAAAAAAAAACACTTTAAGGCCCCTTTCACATCATTTTTTTTTAAATTGCGACAGATCCGGCAGATTTACCGCATTTGCCGCCCAACGACCGCACTTGCGGCACACTTGTGGCAAGCCCCATGCATTGTCTATGGGGCAAGTGGTTGGGTGTGGCAAGTGAGGTTCTGCCAGATGCTGCAGATCCGGCAGTTGTGGACGCGAAACAAAATGGTCAGCAGCGTTTTTTTTTCGCCACCACAAGTGCTGGATCTGCCGCATCCAGCAGAACCGCAAGTGTGGCCATTAGGCGACAGATGCGGCAGATATAGTAAATCTGCCGCATCTGCCACAATTTAAAAAAGCAGAGATGTAAAAGGGGCCTTAGGCCCCTTTCATATTAGCATTTCGCTGATGTTTGCGGCCGATCCGGCAGGTGGCGCAGCATCTGCCGGATCTGCCGCCTAATGGCCGACTTACGGCCCAGATCCAGCAAGCCCCATGCATTGTCTATGGGCTTGCGGTCCAATGCGGCAAGTGCGTTTCTGCCAGAAGCGGCAGATCCGCCACTTGCGGCCGTCAAAAAAAACGCAGCTTGCAGCTTTTTTTCACGGCCACAAGTGCCGGATCCAGTCGATCTAGCGTAACCACACTTGCCGCACCGGACCACCAGCCTCATAGACAATACATGGGGCTTCCCAGATTTGGCTGCAAATGATGTGAAACACCCCTAAAAGTTACCTGTTATTGTTAAAAGCATGGTTGGATCCACTTAGTATCTCTGTCACAGGACAGTCTTCTTTTAAATTTAATATAGAACACACACACACTCACACTCACACTCACACACACACTCACATACTCCCACTCTCACACTCACTCACTCACTCACTCACTCACTCACACACTCACTCACTCACACATACACACACTCACACATACCCGTTCTCCCCAGAAGCTTTTGCTTTCAGGAGCTCTTGCTCAACGCTCCTGCCAGCTGCTGCGTCCTGTCTGTGATGAGGTCCCATGACCTCATCACAGTGCAGCACGCAGCGGCCATGGGAATTTTCAAACTGCCATGCCTGCCTGTCCGGTGGCCATAATCAGCCGCCTGGGTACCCGCCAGGCAGAGTGCTATGCAGTGACATGGATGTGCATCCTCAGGACACACATCCATCTAAAGCAGGGGTCGGTGGGCTTCGGGCCCCTGTACCCCCAGGCCTGGTCTCACTTGCAACCCCTGCGACTGCTGATGTTATGCCACTGCCTATTTGGCATGAAAAAGAAAAATTGCTGCATGCTGTGATTGGTAACATATTTCAGCTTGCTTGCACACATACAAGGCTATGGGTGCATGTAAAACATTAGACTGCATAGGGATGCAGGGCCGGACAGGGACAAAAAAGCAGCCCTGGCACACAAACCCCATAAGCCCACATACTATAACATCAATCAGCCTCGAAGAGTGAATTTTGCTTTTACATAGTCATGCTCCTCACCTGTCTTAAAGAAATTACCTGAAGAGCCACATTTGAATGGTGCGGCAGTGCGTATCATCGACCACAGCTTTGTTTACCTGATGCTGATAAAAACTATGTGTCTCGTGATTGTGGGGGTCCAAATGGTCAGATACACAGCATAGGGAAAATCATCCCTATGCAGAAGATATAAACCAATAGAAATGTTCAGCTCATCACATGAAGTCCAGGTAGTTGATCCTGCATGGTAAAGACCTGTGATAGGTCAAAGAGAACTTCAAACAAGAAAAAAATTCCAGCGAGCATGGAAGAATCCCAGACGTATGAAAAGCTTCTATTTAGTTTGCCATCAGGTTACTATGACTAAGGCCATGTTGCTGAAATGTGACGGTGGTTTTTAGCACATGTGAGGGGCCCTGGTGTGTGCTGTCTTGTAACCTGATGGCAAAATAAATACAAGCTTTTCATACTTCTTGGATCCCATCTTCCATTCTCGCTGGAATTTTTTTTCTTGTTTGGAGTATCCAGAAGATATGAGAACACATGGGATAATGCATTTAAATAGGTTTTTCAAAATGTATGTTTATTAGCCCATAGGAGTGCAGAAAAAGCAAAAGCAATAATGACCTTTCCAAAGTCCAATGCAGCTTATCTGACAGCAGCATCGGAGACGTGCTAATGTAACATAAGAAATCTTCCTTATAAGACCAAGTTTAAACTCAATTATTGGGCCATGTTTAAAATTTGTAGTGTGCACCACAGATTTTAACATGGAATAATTGTTGATTTTAAACTTGATCTAAAAAAAGAATTTTTTTTTTAAAGTTTAGAATGAACTACTGGATTTACCTTGGATTTGCTTAGGTGTAATTCTCAGTTCAGTGTATGTATTATTCTGTTTATGAAATGGGAGAGGGAAAGGGAGTGGTTCACTCACATGTCTCCAGGATCCTGGTCAGCTGGCTGGATGGCTGGTTCCATCCATATATAGCAATAATATAGAAAGGATTTTGCCAGAGACCGTACTTCTATTTTTCTTGCTTTATTAAGACGTGGTTAAAATGAACAGGACTGAACGCTGGACGCGTTTCGGGGGACAGCACCCCCTTAGTCCTCAGCATAACAAATAAAATCATTCACAAGTATCTACTTATATAATCCGCAGTTGGGATTTCGGGCGTTGTAGCCGAATCCCAACATGCTTTGCGCGGGACTGCGAGTGATGACGCGCAGCGTCATCACGAGCCGCAGACCCGCACTACTCTAAAAAAAAAAAAAATCCTCACCTCTACCCGAGCCCGCGCTGTCTCCCGCCGTCTCCCGCCGTCTTCTGCCGTGTTCCGCTAGGCTCCCGGTGGCTGTGCAGGCTCCCGGTGCCTGCAGTGATCTTCTATCTACTGAGAGTGAAGGACCTGTGGTGATGTCAGAGTCACGTGACACCAGCTTACTCCAGGCAAATCGCGGGTCACGTGACTCTGACATCACCACAGGTCCTTCACTCTCAGTAGATAGAAGATCACTGCAGGCACCGGGAGCCTGCACAGCCACCGGGAGCCAAGCGGAACACGGCAGAAGACGGCGGAACACGGCAGAAGACGGCGGGGGCTCGGGGTGAGGTGAGCATAATCTTTTTTTATTTTTTTTTAACCCCTGCCTTGCACGAGCGCACCACAGACACCTGTATACTCCACCACCACACACGCCTGTACACTCTGCCACCACCACAGACGCCTGTATACTCCACCACCACACACGCCTGTATACTCTGCCACCACACACGCCTGTACACTCTGCCACCACCACAGACGCCTGTATACTCCACCACCACACACGCCTGTATACTCTGCCACCACACACGCCTGTACACTCTGCCACCACACACGCCTGTACACTCTGCCGCCACCACCACACACACCTGTACACTCTGCCGCCACCACCACACACGCCTGTACACTCTGCCGCCACCACCACACGCCTGTACACTCTGCCGCCACCACCACACACGCCTGTAACTCTGCCGCCACCACCACACGCCTGTAACTCTGCCCACCACACACGCCTGTACACTCTGCCGCCACCAACCACGTACATGCCGCCACCACCAACATGCCTGTATACTCTGCCACCCACCACACACGCCTGTACACTCTGCCACCACCACACACGCCTGTACACTCTGCCACCACCACCACGCCTGTATACTCTGCCGCCACCAGCACAGACGCCTGTATACTCTGCCACCACCACACATGCCTGTATACTCTGCCGCCACCACACACGCCTGTACACTCTGCCGCCACCACCACACACTGCCTGTATACTCTGCCCCACCACACAACGCCTGTACACTCTGCCGCCACCACCACACACGCCTGTACACTCTGCCGCCACCACCACACGCCTCATACTCGCACCACACAACGCCTGTACACTCTGCCGCCACCACCACACACGCCTGTATACTCTGCCACCACCACACAACGCCTGTACACTCTGCCACCACCACACACGCCTGTACACTCTGCCACCACCACACACGCCTGTAACTCCTGCCACCACCACACACGCCTGTACACTCTGCCACCACCACACACGCCTGTACACTCTGCGCCACCACCACACACGCCTGTACACTCTGCCGCCACCACCACACACGCCTGTACACCTGCCTGCCACCACCACACACGCCTGTATACTCTGCCGCCACCACACAACACGCCTGTATACTCTGCCCCACCACCACACACGCCTGTATACTCTGCCACCACCACACACGCCTGTATACTCTGCCACCACCACACACCCTGTATACTCTGCCGCCACCACACACGCCTGTATACTCTGCCACCACCACACATGCCTGTTAACTCTGCCACCACCACACCGCCTGTATACTCTGCCGACCCCACCACACACGCCTGTACTACTTGCCGCCACCACCACACACGCCTGTAACTCTGCCGCCACCACCACACACCGCCTGTATACTCTGCCGCCACCACCACACCGCCTGTATACTCTGCCGCCACACCACACACGCCTGTATACTCTGCCAGCCACCACACACAACACGACGCCTGTATACTCTGCCACCACCACACATGCCTGTATAATCTGCCCCACCACACACGCCTGTAACTCTGCCCCACCACACACGCCTGTAACTCTGCCACCACCACACACGCCTGTATACTCTGCCACCACCACACACGCCTGTACACTCGCCACCACCACACACGCCTGTATACTCTGCGCCACCACCACACACGCCTGTAACTCTGCCCCACCACACACGCCTGTAACTCTGCCGCCACCACCACACACGCCTGTAACTCTGCCGCCACCAACCACACGCCTGTAACTCTCCCGCCACCACACACGCCTGTAACTCTGCGCCCACACCACGCCTGTAACTCTGCCGCCACCACACAGCCTGTTCATCTGCCGCCACCACCACACACGCCTGTAACTCTGCCACCACCACACACGCCTGTACACTCTGCCACCACCACACACGCCTGTATACCTGCCACCACCACACCTGCCTGTATACTCTGCCGCCACCACCACAGACGCCTGTATACTCTGCCGCCACCACACATGCCGTATACTCTGCCGCCACCAGCACAGACGCCTGTACACATCTGCCGCCACCACCACACACGCCGTATACTCTGCCACCACCACACACGCCTGTATACTCTGCCACCACCACACACGCCTGTATACATCTGCCACACCACCCACACACGCCTGTATACTCTGCCACCACCACACACGCCTGTATACTCTGCCACCACCACACACGCCTGTATACTCTGCCACCACCACACACGCCTGTATACTCTCCCACCACCACACACACCTGTACACTCTGCCACCACCACACACACCTGTACACTCTGCCACCACCACAGACGCCTGTATACTCTGCCGCCACCACCACACCTGCCTGTATACTCTGCCGCCACCAGCACAGACGCCTGTATACTCTGCCGCCACCAGCACAGACGCCTGTATACTCTGCCGCCACCAGCACAGACGCCTGTATACTCTGCCGCCACCAGCACAGACGCCTGTATACTCTGCCGCCACCACACATGCCTGTATACTCTGCCGCCACCAGCACAGACGCCTGTATACTCTGCCGCCACCACACATGCCTGTATACTCTGCCGCCACCAGCACAGACGCCTGTACACTCTGCCGCCACCACCACACACGCCGGTATACTCTCCCACCACCACACACGCCTGTACACTCTGCCACCACCACACACACCTGTACACTCTGCCACCACCACACACGCCTGTACACTCTGCCACCACCACACACGCCTGTATACTCTGCCGCCACCAGCACAGACGCCTGTATACTCTGCCGCCACCACACACGCCTGTATACTCTGCCACCACCACCACACACACCTGTATACTCTGCCACCACCACCACACACGCCTGTATACTCCACTACCCACAGACCCACCTGTATACTCTTCTACCCACAGAGCCGCCTGTATACTTTACTACCCACAGAGTCACCTGTATAATCTCCTACCCTCAGAGCCGTCTGTATACTCTGCTACCCACAGACCCGCCTGTATACTCTGCTACCCACAGACCCGCCTGTATACTCTGCTACCCACAGAGCCCCCTGTATACTCTGCTACCCACTGGCCCGCCTGTATACACACAATTCATTTCACCCTGCTCCCGATGCAATTGCATCGGGCCTTTTTACTAGTTTAAACATAAAACACTGTTCATTTTACAGGTGATATTATTCTGTTTATATCTCTATCTATCTATCTATCTATCTATCTATCTATCCCCACTGTAGACATGAACACAGAAAGGTTTATCTGATTTCATATCAGATAGTGAGAAAAACATGGATATGTGTCTTTTTATGTAGTGTATGTAAACATCTGGTTTCAACTACTGTGTATATATCTGTATAAACAGAATAATACAGATACTGAGGATTACACCGAGTATAGAGGACAGGAGAAGTGGTACTGTGCAGTGTATATACAGAATAATACAGATACTGAGGATTACACCCAGTATACAGGACAGGAGAAGTGGTAATGTGCAGTGTATATATATATAGAATAATACAGATACTGAGGATTACACCCAGTATACAGGACAGGAGAAGTGGTACTGTGCAGTGCTTATATACAGAATAATACAGATACTGAGGATTACACCCAGTATACAGGACAGGAGAAGTGGTGATGTGCAGTGTATATATACAGAATAATACAGATACTGAGGATTACACCCAGTATACAGGACAGGAGAAGTGGTACTGTGCAGTGTATATATACAGAATAATACAGATACTGAGGACTACACCTATACAGGACAGGAGAAGTGGTACTGTGCAGTGTATATATACAGAATAATACAGATACTGAGGAATACACCCAGTATACAGGACAGGAGAAGTGGTACTGTGCAGTGTATATATACAGAATAATACAGATACTGAGGATTACACCCAGTATATAGGACAGGAGAAGTGGTACTGTGCAGTGTATATATACAGAATAATACAGATACTGAGGACTACACCTATACAGGACAGGAGAAGTGGTACTGTGCAGTGTATATATACAGAATAATACAGATACTGAGGAATACACCCAGTATACAGGACAGGAGAAGTGGTACTGTGCAGTGCTTATATACAGAATAATACAGATACTGAGGATTACACCCAGTATACAGGACAGGAGAAGTGGTGATGTGCAGTGTATATATACAGAATAATACAGATACTGAGGATTACACCCAGTATACAGGACAGGAGAAGTGGTACTGTGCAGTGTATATATACAGAATAATACAGATACTGAGGATTACACCCAGTATACAGGACAGGAGAAGTGGTGATGTGCAGTGTATATATACAGAATAATACAGATACTGAGGAATACACCCAGTATACAGGACAGGAGAAGTGGTACTGTGCAGTGTATATATACAGAATAATACAGATACTGAGGATTACACCCAGTATATAGGACAGGAGAAGTGGTACTGTGCAGTGTATATATACAGAATAATACAGATACTGAGGACTACACCTATACAGGACAGGAGAAGTGGTACTGTGCAGTGTATATATACAGAATAATACAGATACTGAGGAATACACCCAGTATACAGGACAGGAGAAGTGGTACTGTGCAGTGTATACATGCAGAATAATACAGATACTGAGGAATACAACCAGTATACAGGACAGGAGAAGTGGTACTGTGCAGTGTATGTATACAGAATAATACAGATACTGAGGAATACACCCAGAGAGAAAACAGGGGGAGCCAGCACAGCCAAAAATTGCTGAAAAAATAAAGGTGTAAGTACACATATGCATGTCTTATGGATGCTAGGTGAGAAAAAAGGCACACTTGCATAGCACTGCACTGACATATCATACTGATGCTAGGTAAGGAAAAAAATGCATGACACTCTACTGACACTGACCAACTTGTCTGGCTTAAGTTAGGGTAACACTAGCGTCAACTTTTTGGCTGACAGTCCCGTCTAAAAGAATTCTGCAGCTGAGCACAAGCGTTAACGTGCTGTAACGCTGTGTTCAAGCTGCCTATATATTCCTATGGTTACCAATCTCCCAGCACAGCCGGCAGCATGACACAGAAGTACTGGATATGCGCTATTTCTGAGCGCACAGGAAAACACAGCGTTACAGGACGTTAACGCTTGCGCTCAAACTGCAGAATTCTTAGTTTTAGACAGAACCTTCAGCCAAAAGGCTGACACTAGTGTGAACCTAGCCTTAGAATATCAGCGAGTCTATATATGCAGATAAGCACAAACCCTTGGGGTTGGAGTCACACAAGCATATGACTTTCATATTACACCTGCTACTGATTAGATTAATTTATTTTATATTTTGATAGAGCAGACATTTCTGAACACGATGATACCAAATATGTATATTTTTTTCATTTTTTATTTTGAATTGGGTAAAAGGGGATAATTTGAACAAATTTTTTTTTGTTTTTCATATTTACTTTTATTTTTTTTTATTATTGTTTTATTAGTCCCTTAGAGGACTTGAAGATAAAATCATCTGATCACTTGTGCTGTAAAGAGCTGTGCATGAGCACCATTCTACATAGCACAAATTATTATCTCCTGTGAAAGCCAGCACTCAGCAATTGCCCACAGGAAGATCATCATCACAGATGCAGGGATCATCAGATAACATCTGGCAGTCATGAAAACCCATGGCACCCCATGATCACTTCACAGGGCTGCCGATTGAAGTAATAATTTAAAAGAAATGCGTGGGGCTCCGCGCAATTTCTATGTCTAGCCAGGTACAGCTAAGCAGCTGGGGGCTGGAATCCGCAGCGCAGGGATGCCCAAGCTTTCTGGGCACCCCCCGCTGCAAATTGCAGCCCGCAGCCGCCCCAGAAGATGGCGCGTTCATTGAAGCGCCATCCTCTGGCGCTGAACCCCGCTCTTCCAGCGGCCCTGGTGGCGGTGGCACGCTGGGTAATAAAGAGGTTAGGGCCAGCTTTGTATTATCAGCTGGCCCTAAGCCCGAAATTTATGGCGGTCACGCCAATATTAGACATGACCGCCATGAATTTCTATTAAATTGTTTTAAAAAAAACACAACACAAAGAAAATTTTTTATTAGAAATAAAAAAAAAAGCCATTAGGGACTCCATCTTTAATTAAAAAAATCCTCTTCCGTCCGACGCAGTCCAAAACGCGATGTCCTCTCTGCTACATCCCCTGTGCATAGATATAGATGTCTATGCACAGGGAATGAGCAGACGGAGAACAATCTCAGCTCTGCTACATCAGGCAGCAGGCGGGCTCTAGGACCCTGGAGCTGGCAGCCTGCACACAGAAGACAGGACTCTTATCTGTGCGAGTTTCCCAGCGATTACAGTTGCAAAGTAAACGAGTCCAATGCAAATAAATGACAAAACTAGGATTGCTTCAGGCTGAAGCTTCCGAGACACATCTGCGATTTGTAAATCTCACACTACTCGCTATTACTCGCTTCCCCATTCATTAACATTGGACTCGCTAGACTCGCAACGAGTAGCGAGTCCTGTGCTCGGACTCGCTAGAGTCAAGCGATTCCGAGTAATTTAGGATTCGCCCATCACTACTTTGAATGCCTCTTTTTTTCTCCTGTAAATTCTATGTTAATGACTTTACCCAAAAAGCTCTACTTTTGTCTTATCTGACCAGAGAACATTCTTCCAAAACGTTTTAGGCTTTCTCAGGTAAGTGTTGGCAAACTCCTGCCTGGATTTTTTATGTCTCGGGGAAAGAAGTTGGGTCTTCCTGGGTATCCTACCATGCAGTCCCTTTTCATTCAGACTCTAACGGATAGTACGGGTTTACACTGTTGTACCCTCAGACTGCAGGGCAGCTTGAACTTGTTTGGATGTTAGTCGAGGTTCTTTATCCACCATCCGCACAATCTTGCGTTGAAATCTCTCGTCAATTTTTCTTTTCCGTCCACATCTAGGGAGGTTAGCCACAGTGCCATGGACGTTAAACTTCTTGATAACACTGCGCACGGTAGACACAGGAACATTCAGGTCTTTGAAGATGGACTTGTAGCCTTGAGATTGCTCATGCTTCCTCACAATTTGGTTTCTCAAGTCCTCAGACTGTTCTTTGGTCTTCTTTCTTTTTCTCCATGCTCAATGTGGTATACACAAGGACACAGGACAGAGATTGAGTCAACTTTAATCCATGTCAACTGGCTGCAAGTGTTATTTAGTTATTGCCAACACCTGTTAGGTGCCACAGGTAAGTTACAGGTGCTGTTAATTACACAAATTAGAGAAGCATCACATGATTTTTCTAACAGTGCCAATACTTTTGTCCACCCCCTTTTTTATGTTTGGTGTGGAATTAGATCCAATTTGGCTTTAGGACAATTCTTTTTGTGTTTTTTCATTGAAGACAAATTAAATGAAGATAATAATACCAAAGAATTTGTAATTGCAATCATTTTCAGGAAGAAACTGATTAGTATCTGACAGATTTGCAGGGGTGTCAATACTTTTGGCCACAACTGTATGTCTATAAGGAGAGGCCGTAACCTTAAAGATTTACTCGTTCATAGTCAATATGAAAATAAAAATGTCAGGACTTTTTTGGACCAGACCACGCCGCCATTGAGCTGCGCACCCTGTGGGAAATGTGTCGCCTGTCCCAACGTGGAGAGAAGTTTTTCTTTTGTCGACTCTGATGGACAAGAAATATAAGGAAGCGGATCACATGTGAGAGTAGATGTTATCTATTATGCCATGTGTCCATGCAATAAAATATATGTTGTACTGACGAATCTACAATTGAAAATATGTATAAAAGAACATGTTCTGGGGATTGAGGCGGCCAAAGATGTCATTGACATTGGTACCCTCAAAACTATCCCTAGACACTTTGAAACTTACCACGATTGTGACAGTACCAAATTAAAATTTCAGGGGATTGACTCTATACCCATAAACATGAGGGGTGGTGCAATAACCCGCAGACTTGCGCAGCTCGAGGCAAAGTGGATATGGACCTTAAAAACCGTACATCCAAGCGGTCTCAATGAAAATATTAGTTATTCCTCCTTCTTGTAGTTTGTCCTATTGATATAATCTTTGTAGGGGTAGTTTTTTGTATATATTTTAATTTGTTTTTAATTTATTCTATAGAGCCATTCAATTTCAACTATCCAGCGTCTGTCTATATACAGATATATTGGAGGATATTGTTATATCTGTAATGGTGGATATGGGAAGATATCAAGATCCTGCCTGTTGAAGAAAGCATTCTGATATTGTCTATTTGATTTATGTAATTATTTAATATTATAATTCTCTTCATACATCCTATAATATCTTCCCATTGTAATATGAAGCATATATGTATACAAGAGAATCTCCATACATTTATGAGTCATAGTAGTTTAGCTTATGCTATATGTCTTATGTATGTGTATATATACATGTGTGCTTTTTTAAAGGTGACTGCTTAGACTTTAAATGCACATTTGGTTTTTATGAATTTTACATGATATTTGTTAAGTATTTGATGTGGCTTATCCTGTATTGGTGAGGAAGTATGTTGTGTATAAACACACCTTATTATATATATATAAGTATACAGGATTCGCCACTCTTTCAACTAGTTGAATTTATAGATAATCCTGTGTGCCTTAATCATCTAATAAACCACCGGCTGATATAGGTATCCTCAGTATTATTGTCTCTTATACACACTTAGGACGCTGAACGAGCGCTTCCACTGTCTCAGATGTGCACTTCCGGCGACGCTGTCTCCATGGAGAGGTGGACGCTTTGGATCATATGATCCCAGCCCCGCCTCTCCATGAGCGACGATGCGAAGCGCCTCCAGTATGAGTCGGTGGAGACGCCCGTCGCTATAGCGATATATGATGCTCCACACTGATTGGATGGCCTATACTTTAAAACCTCCCCTTCCTTACCACACCCCCTGACAAAGGTATATGACCGAAATACGCATTGGAGTGCTGCTGGCTTAAATCCATTACAAATTAAGGTAAATAGACATAAAAATCTTCATAAATGCGGTGCTAATTCTAATCTAATAGTGCTAAGATGGTCATAAGCAGTTGCTAGTGGTTAATAGCGTAACTGTTGATATATACATGTGATTATCACTACGATCCCCTTATCTTCCCTATATAATTATATACATAGAGCGGTGCTCATATGGGGAGTATTTTAAAGGGACCAGACTTAATTATACTGGTCTGGGACATCTAAGTGAGAATTGGTCCCCCTATTTGCTTCCTTAATATAACAATCAATTGTAAAATCATATAGGAAGTAAGTTTTGAAGGTGCCAGTTGTATTTACGTGTTTATGGACATCTTTGTCATATACAGTATGTGAATTTTCGAAGAATTTTGCACATGCACTTTAGGTTCTCTCCTTATACTGATATCTATGGAATTAAAGCTTGCATACGTGGTTCGTTTTATACTTGTATGTTCCCCTGAGTTTCACCTTGTCTCAGTATGTCTTTAATAAAGAATTAATTGTCTATTGTACCCTATAGTCACATGTTGTTCTTCTTCTTTAACTACCTGCACCTGTTAGAAGTATATATCAGCTGATTGGATCAGCAGACATGTGCAGAAAAAGATGTAAGCTCAGTATCTATGCTTGCATCAAAGCAGGAAACATGACCAATGATGTCATAGATCATAAAAGGGTTAATGCTGGTCATGAAGTATGCATCTAGATGGCAGCTATCTCTAGGGTATTTTACATGAAGTACATTTTCAGGCACTTTTTGTGTAGTATATCTTCAACTTATCAGCAGCAAATTTTATTACCATATTTTTCAGACAATAAGAAGCACTTTTTTCCTAAAAATTCTTTGGGGACAGTTGAGGTGCTTCTTATACTGTAGTTCAGATGTGTGGTCAGGATGTGGAGGAAAATTGGTGGAGGAGTGTGTCACTGGGCACAGGAACAGGCTGCAGCAGCTCCTGCTGCTGATCACATTTGCCTGTCTCAAAAAATGTAATATGCACTGCTCCCTTTACAATCAGCTCTCAGCACTGGATCTGGCACCAAGAGTTGAGAGGGATAATGGGCACGGTAGAGTGGCACATATTACAGTTTCTTAACAGCAGGCTCACGTGATCACCTACTGGTGCTGTAGCCATGGGTGATCACTTGGGCATGCTATTAAAGAAAGTAGATATTCACTGCTTTCCACTGAGAGCAGTGAATATACTGGCAGGCAGCAGGATATGGATGATTATACACACTGTCTATTACTCCCTCGCAGCGCAAAGTCTTCTCTTCATGTCAGGTGCTGATGGTGTGTGTGAGCGTGGAGCATGACAGTGATGTCATCACTGTGCTCTTACATGCTGGTCAGCTGCAAGCATGAGAAAAATGACGTTGAGATGCTGGTAGATGGATGGTGAGTATAATCATTTATTTTTTGTGTGCACCGTGATGCAGACCATATACCAGGATGTGGGCCATACACCAGGATGAAGAACATATACCAGGGAGAGGGACGCATACCAGATTGGGGAGTCATATATCAGGATCAGGAAAGACATGTACCAGAATCAGGACCTATATACAAGAATGGGCAATATACCAGGGTGGGGGTCATATACTAGGGTGGGGGCCATGTACCAGGATTGAGGTCATATGCCTTGATGCCGGACAAATAATATGATGAGGGACATAAACCAGGATGGGGGTCATGTACCAGAATGGGGAATAATATATACCAGAAGGGGCCCATATTCTAGGATGGGAGCCATATACAGTACTAGTATGGGGGACAAATAATCCAGGATTTGGGCCATATATAACCGGAGCCGGGGTTATATATGCCTGTATGGTGGATCATATATACCAAGTTGGGTGATCATATATACCAAGATAAGGGCAATATACCAGGATAGAGCACATACACCAGGATGGAGATCATTACCAGGATTGGGATCATGTACCAGAATGGATATATATAATGAATATATCAAGAAGGGTAACATATACCATGATGGGGTACATGTATAGCTGGAAGGGGCACAGGTTGGGGGACTTTAGTACAGAATTTGGGGACAATATCCCCATAACAGTGTAAGCAGCAGATCCCCACATACCATTTCTTCATGATCACATTTTGTGCTTCAAATTTTTTTCTTTATTTTTCTCCTCTAACATCTGAGTACGTTTTATGGTCCGCTGCATCTTACAGTCCGAAAAATATGGTACATTTAAATTTTATAGCAGATTTGTCATAGATTTAACCCTTTCCATTGCCAGAGAAGAAATCCATAATGCGTTCTACACAAAAGATCGCCTTGCCACAGATTTTATTAAAAAAATAATCAACTTTTTTTATAATGCAAGGAAAAAGGCAAATACAGAATATAGTGCCATTAAATGCTAAATATTAGGAAGCAAATATAAAGACATATAGGTAAGATGCAGTCATATAACATTCCATGCTTAAATAAACATGACTTAAAAGAAGTAGAGGCAGAAGAAGCATTAGAATTACAGGAGCGCATCTGGGGATCATACAGACAGGATTACAGGGAAAGGTAATAAAGTGTGTCAGAAGAATGAGAGGAGGACAACAACAGTGACCATATGATATTAAAGGTGTCAATCATTTCGTCTCTGATCAGCACCAGCTTTTTGCACACTGTGATTTTATTGACACACGTTATAATAGTATTATATTGTATGAAAGAAGATCTCTGTTTAGGAGCAATGTACTGTAGTGTCTGGCAGCAAGAAGGTTGTATTGTGCTCATTTGAAATAAGAGTTCGGCATATAGAGTGGTGTATTATTCAGAATATGTACCAATGTTAGTGGGGACATTTATACCCTGTCACATGCTCAATTGGGACAGTAATATGTGACCAGAAGGAAGAAATGTCTATAGACAAAGTGGTACTAATCAGATGAGGTGGTGGTCAGACTAATGTAGTGGAGGCACTTAAAAACCCTGGTTATAATACCTTCACTTCACGTAAACAACAGCATAGCAGGGTAATGTTTATATTCCGCTGTCTTCAGATTACATAGCAAAAATGTGCTGACGAATTCCTCTTAAGTACTGTATGTTCCCAAATAAGGAAAGTTTAAGGCTTTTGCCCATTGGACTCTTTTTGTGCTGCATTTATGTTGCGTTTGTCAGCTGCAAAAAAAGCAGCAGTGAAAAAAAAGCACAAATGTATTGCATTTGTGCTACATTTGTGCACATTACAATCGCTGCACAAAAATACAGCACAAATAAGGGGACACACACAGATATAAACAGAAATACACACAGACACACAAACATTTTCTCACCTTCCTCCATGAGCCCACAGTAATCCCCGGTGGTATCTTCCTCCCGGGCACCTGCATGAGCTGTGTGTATGATAGTTCTAGGACCTTCAACATGACAGCTTCAGTTACATGGTGGAAGGTTCTGGAAGTCACCTCATGCAGCTCTTGACAGTGCATGGAAGAAAGACATCATTCGGGATCACCATGGGCTCACCAGGGGTGGTGAGTTTTGGAGTGTTTTTTCTCTGGAAGTCATAGTAAAAAGCATCACTAATGGTACCTTTACACGCTGCCACCGAAAGGTAGAAACCGGCAGGTATCGGACACAATTGTACCTGATACCTTGAAAACACCGTGATGTGGCGTCGTGTAATTCAGGAGATTTCTACCTGTGTCTTTGGATACCTGTGTTTCAGCCGTGCTCTAAAACAAGCAGGTAAAAATCCTATGGTTGCGGCATGTAATCGGGTAACAGGCACGATATCTGAGTTCCCTGGGGTGTGCCACAGCGTCATGTATACCACGCCCCATCGGCTATCATTGGTGGGAGCTACTGTGTACCCATTGGCTGTCCCTGCATAGGGCGGCATATTTAACGTGCTGACCAGTCACAATACACATCTGCAATAGCGTCATGTATTAGCCAGCCTTCCTGCGCTGGCTGGCCAATCATGATGCTATTGTATTGTCCAATCATCGTACGAGCGTCGCGTAATACACAACTCTGGCATGCCTAGTGTTGTCCCTGCTGCCCCAGGTCTGCCCATATTCCCTTCTGGTAGCGACGTGTAAATCAGGGAAGGTGCTCCACAGAAGGTAACCTGCGGCACCTGTCAGCACTTCCGGGGAACAAAAATACCTTCTGTGGAGCACCTTGTGGCGGCGTGTAAATGCGGCATCAGGTACCGTTAGCTACCGTTGAAAACGCGCTCGTGCACGTGCGGTACCTACCTGTTGCTACCCTCGGTGGCGGCGTGTAAAGGTAAAATAACGGACTGTGGGTATATTAATTAATTTCTAATGATTTTATGGGTGGTTAGAATGGAGTGAATGTGGAAACGCAGCCCAAAAACGGGTATGATTAAATGACAGGGACTTTTATAAACGCAGGTGATTTCTGCAGCACAAAGGCACATGTGGGCACAGCTTTTTGTAAACCATATAGACTTAATGATAAATCTGTAGGAATTGCATTTTTGCTGCAGAAACACAGCAAAAATGGAGCACAATCACACAGTGGGCGCATAGCCTAAAGCTATGTTCATATAACATTTTTGCTGCATTTTGCTGGATTTTTATCAGCAAAACCTGATTTTTTGATATTAAACAAAGATTTCATGACCGTCCAAAATGTTAACAGGATGTATATGACAAGCTGTCAACATTTTGCTGCCTAGATACACATGAATTATAGCAAAATCCTGGACAGCCCCTTTAAGGTGTAAAGTAAGGGTAAAGTTACACTACTGGATGAATATGATATTGGTGCACAATATAAGGTAGTCTAAAAATGATTTCTTATTATTTTTGGAGAATATACATGGCAGTGGTAGTGAATAAGAAGATACGGAAGCCCATCACATCACCCTTGCATACTGTGAATGGTCATAATTGAAGGAAATCCAGCTCCAACCAGCATCATGGTCTTAATCATAATACATTTAGTAAATGGTACCAAGTCTCTTTAAATGGGCTCTCCCTCAGGTGGGGCGGTCAGCTGTACAGTATAATGATCTCACAATTTCAGCTAGCCTTACATCAATAAATCACAAGTGCACAAGTTAAAAATACAAGGAAAATTGGCTGTATAATGTTTTTGATAAATATTGCATTTTGTCACGAATGTCATGTATTCATTATCAGAATAAAACTATATATGCAAGGAATATATAGTGCAACTATAAACAAATAAAATATTCACAGAGGAGAGAAAAGAAAATGTTTCTTTTATTCCCATTTTTTCTGTTCCTCTTTTAATAAATATTGCTAGGTAAGTTATTAAATGTAATCCTGAAGGAATATATAGTGCAATTATAAGCACATGACAGTCACAGAGGAGAGAGGGTAAAAAACAAACAAAAAAGATTATTTATTTTTTCCCCCTTTGTTCAAAATTTCTAAATACATTTTTGAATGTAATCCTAAAGGAACATAGTGTGCAATTACACACCGATGATTCACAGAGAAGAGAGAAAAGAACCCCCCCCCCCAAATAATTTTTTCCTCTTTTAGTAAAAAAACTCAAGTTCAGTTTTTAAATGTAATCCCAAAGGAAATCTGGATTAAGAATCCAGAAATCTTCCCTTTTGTGTAGTTTATATTTGAGGTCCCCACCTCTGATGTCCCCACCAAAGTGACTTTCTCTAGTGCAGTCACTGTTAATGAGGACACATTGCCCGCATGTGATTTTTAAAAAATGCTTTGATACTCTGGAAAGACTACGGGTGGTTTGATTCTGAGCATCATAAACATGCTCAGAAATTCGGTGTCTCAAAGGTCTTGTAATGCACCCCACATAAAGTAGTTAGCAGTATTTGCATTCCACCATATATACCGTATATAACATTATTTCATCTACAATTAATACAATTCTTTGTTATAAATGTTACCTGTGGTTGGTACTGTAAAAACCTTGGTATTAGTCATATATATCCATAAACTGCAAGACTTTTTGTTACGCTTCTAAGATCTTTCAGTTTTAACCAATTCTTATTAGTGACACCTTTTGTATTGTTCTGTATTTTTAATAAAATCACTTGGAAAGAACTTTTTATGCTTAATAGCAACTATACTGTCCTCCATTTTATTCAGATTATTTAGAATACTGTTCTTTACATTTTTAGACGTTTCTGTATTTCTGAAATCCTTTATATCATTTTCCACCCTTTTATTGGATGTCTGGAAGTCTCAAGGGACTCTAACTTCACTTGTTCAGTCTTAATAATCAGGTGCATCATCTTACCTGAGCACTCAAAAAGAATGATGTCCCATTGTTTTGAGAATTCCTCATCAAAAGAAATAAGAGCCTTTTCTCAAGCGCAATCCTCTCTTAAAAAGTTTATTGTCCAGATAAAGTTTTACAGTCCTACCACACTTGAAGTCGCGTGGACATGTCTTTTTCCTAATCCTTCATGTGTGTCTTGAGATTAAAAGAATCATCTGATACAGAAATAGGCTCATGGCCAAAAAAAGCCGCCACCTTGTTAAATTGAGTTGGACAGTTAAAATCAAAGAAATCATCATGATCCATAATGTTGGAATTTAGCACTGCATCCATTATTTAGTAAACCTTGTGATGTGGATTACCTCAAGGGAGCACAGGCAGCAACCTCCATTAGTCCATAAAAATGTAAAGTCCAGCTCACCCCTTCATGTAATGAGATGCAGGTGTGAATGTTGCATAGCTAGGATATGTGATATAGAAATGGTAACATTCAACTTCACATGCAAATAGTGTGCTAACTATCAAATGAAAAATAATGTCACCTGTTTAGTGAAGAAATACCAGAATAGAAAAGCCCTCCTACATGATGGAGCAGAGCTGTACATTGCAGTTCTAGGATCTATAGATCTGTTATAAATCAATAAAATTATACCTGCTCCTCTGCTCTGGCCCCCATCTCAGAGAACCTAAATCTCTGCACGCCCCCTGCCTTGCCCCCTCACTAAACAGAATTGTGAGGGGAGTGAATGTAGGCTGATCCAGCAGCTCCCAGCATCCACACCCCGACACACCTCCTGCTTTTTGCTCTTACATGAAGCTGCAAGGCTGTAGATCCTGGGTTCCCTGAGGTGGGGGCCAGAGCACAGGAGCAGGTATGATTTTATCGATTTATAAGAGATCTATAGATCCTAGAACTGCAGTGTACAGCTCTGCTTCATCATGTAGGAGGGCAGGAACTGTACTAAAAAGTTTTCTCTGACCTGAGGGGAACCCCTTTAACACAGGGAATTCAGGGATGTCTCTTTTATTAAGGTCAGTCATGTTGTTTACTTTCAATGATTGTTTTAGCACCAGAACCTTATCATTGCTGGACTACATTTTCTCATACACAGAAGTCCAACACACCCCCTCTTGTGATTAGCACCTCACATACAATGTCAATGGAGAGCCTGGTGTGGGTTGGACGGGTTTCTCAGCACTGCTGCATTGCTAAATCTAAAAATTCTGATTAGTAAAAGTTAAACAAGCGGTTTAAGCAGGCGCATTCTGAATAAACTCCGGGAAGTTTGTCCAATTCAATTATAAAACTTCTTTAATGAGTATTACTGGTCTCTCTCACTACGCGTTTCGGCGTACTAGCGCCTTCCTCAGGCACTAGTACGCCGAAACGCGTAGTGAGAGAGACCAGTAATACTCATTAAAGAAGTTTTATAATTGAATTGGACAAACTTCCCGGAGTTTATTCAGAATGCGCCTCCTTAAACCGCTTGTTTAACTTTTACTAATCTACAAGCACCCCTGGTGAGCGGTGCAGAGCTGCTTCTGATAACACTGTGTCATTGAGGAGAATGGGGATCTAACAGCTAAAGCTCTCAAGGACCTGTGCTGATGTCAGACCTTGTGACTGATCACGTGTCAGCCTGAGACCTGGAAGCAGGGAGAGACGGCAGCTGCACGAGACGCAGCAAGGCTACAACACCTGGTTATGCTGGCAGCATAACCAGGACAGGTGAGCACCAACAATCCACCGACCCCCTTTCCCCCACTGACCCCTGATACTGCACCAGGAGCACCCCTCTCTGTTTTTTATTAAAAATTCTGATTGTTTGTCAGAACCGCGGCACCCAGTAAACGGAATGATTGTTGGAGTCAGGGTCTCTTTTCCAACAGCATGCTGCTCTCAGATGAGGTAGCAATAACTTGTTCACAGAGTCTCTTTAATATGTTAAAATCTCCTAAATTCTGAGGAGAACATGTGCCCATGTTAATCAATAGTGGCATAATTTTAGCCTATTTTTAAGATGTGCTACTACAATTAAAACTACATAATTAAAGTTTGTTGTGACATCTTTATGTCTTCGATCTATGATAAATCTTTATCATATTAAATCTTTTGCTCTGGGTCAATATGGCAGACATTTTTTTTTCATTTGCATTGATATAGTCATATGGGGCTATTTTTGCAGGATAAGCTCTAAACATTCATGTAATGCAGTTTTTTTAATAACAATAAACATCTGCAAAGCTTCATAAAAGTACAAACGTGGAGGTGGAGGTGATGGATTTAACTGAAAAAGCCCCCATCTCTGTCTCTTGGGTGCCACAAATGTTATTGACTCTAGAATTAAAGGGGTTAAACTGACATGATCAGAGACGTCTGTTGTCAGCCATCTTGTATGAAGCAGTCTCAGCTCCTGAGCCTGCTCGATATATACACAATTAACATATTCCATACAAATACAGCATTCACTAGCAAAGAAAAGTTTTGAGTTGTTTAAACTCTTAATATATCAAAACCCTAAAATCAAAATAATAAATATTTAAAAAAAATATTCTTTTAATTGTTTCATTTTTAAAATACTTTTGAAAATAACACAAAAATCATTGGAAATTGTATGGCTATAAAATGTGAAGGCATTCTATGGAATCATGTAAAAGATAATACCTGATGTGTTCTAAGCGCTGGAGAAGAGTTTCATTTCTAGATATACTATTAAATACCGGATGAGTTCATACAGTAGAGCACCAGTGGAATTCTTAGTTTTCAATATAATAAAAATGTATAGCATTCCTTCCACAGTGTAAATTGCTACAAAATCTAGTTACTCCAGGAAAACATGAAGAAAACTGAGTTCTTATTTATATTTGTGCAGTGACATCCTATGCAACCTATTCTGTCCACAAGCATCAGTCAAATCTTGTTACATCTCATAATGAAATGTGACAACCGGAGCCTTGGTGACACATTACGGCAATAAAACATCCAACCAGAAATATCAACTACAGTTGCCCAGAGAGAAGGTTTAATAAAACAGCAGCAAGTCAATCTGTAACTCTTTAATCACTGGGAAGCTTTCTAAAGATTACACTGAAATGTGATTTATTGTGTGACCACAGGAAAATGAATTAGAATTACAATATATGTGATTAACTATGTTATCTTTAATAAAATGTTCTCCTGTGGGTTTTATCAGGTTTGTTCATTTTTTTATTTATATGTATCCCTATTGTGTAGATGCTAACTGTAATTGTATTTTTTTTCATTCAGCACTGGAGATAGGCTATCCTTTTGAAGTTCGGGTTTGGTTCACTGAATCTCAATATGTTCAACGAATCGTTTGATAAACAGTTCGCTGAACTTTCAAACCCCATAGGATTTAAATGGAGGTAAAAACAAAGATATAGAAAACACCTTCAGGGTGGCCCAAAGATGCAGGAACAGGTAAACGTAGGGGAAGACACCAGGAAGAATGCCATCTATTCCCCACAGCTATATTATTTATCATGGTGCACTATGGATGCCTAGGAGAAGGTTGGGACAAGTATTTCAAGATTCAACCTTGATCAGAAACAGGAAGATGAGTGACAGGTGTAGGCATCATGCTCAGAGAGCCCTGCTAAATTCAGGAAACAGACAAAAAGGAGACCCCAAGAATAGTCTCCACATTCCAAAAACTTAGGGCCACACACCACAGGCACCAGCAAAGTGGCATCCATTGACCCAGATTAAAAATTGCATAACGCTCAGCCGGCATACATGGTTCAGGGTCTGGAACAGGGCCTGTCCTAGCATTTGAAGGTTAAGCATTGATTAGTAAGAGGAAGATGAGTGACATATGTAGGCATCATGCTTAGAGAGCCCTGCTAAATTCAGGAAACAGACAAGAAGGAGACCAAAAGAAGAGTCTCTACATTTCAAAATGTTAGGGCCAGATACCACGAAAGTGGCATCAACAGACCCCCCAAAAAAGTTGTATAATGGCAAGATCCATACAGCAAACTGAAAAGAACACGATTTCCTAATCTGCCCTGTCAGCGACTGGGGAAGAAAGGTCATCAAAGATCCATGACACTTTTAGGGGACAGCCAGATGTTCTTATCTATCAGGACACCACCAGCAGCACTGAAGACACATTCATAGAGAATGCTGGCTGCCGGAAATGACAAAACATGTAAGGTGTGACTGGTGAGCTCAGGCCACTCCTGCAGTAAGAAGGTGCCCATGTGTCTGACACATCCATGAGACCCATGTCCTTGTTGTTTTGGTGGCGGGATAGCAATCACGTGTCCTTCTTTTGTCCTCTCAAACCAACCTGGGACATCAGAAAGGGAAATAATTTCTACTTCATCTCCTTACTGTTCTGTGCCCATCGCCTCTTTATCCTCATTCTCCTTCATTTGTTCCTTGGTTTCTTCACCTTCAGTAAAAATTTGTCTGGTATCATCAGAACCTTTCTGTCGCTCTACTCCACCCTACCATGCCACTCGGCTGTGCGATGAGAGTCCAGACCTTTTAGATATTGGTATCTCAAAACAATGAACAGCCCTTTCTCTGCAGCCACAAGAGTCACCTAGTGCCTAGTCATCAAGTTTTAATACCCCTGGCCATATCTGCTTATCCAGGTGTCAGTGGTGATATGCACCCTGTCATACAGAGTATTTCAAGGGACAAGTGATGTTGTTTGTTACATGATTATGTAGCACAGGCACAGCTTTCTTAAAGAAGTATGGTGACTGAGCAACTGGTACTGTGAACTGTGACGGCCATCAGCTTTTGGAATCCATTTCTATCCACCAAGTGGAAATGTAGCATTTCCATTGCCAACCAATAGGAGATGGTGAAGTTAAAGCTCTTTGCTTTGCGTGGTGTATGAGAAAATAATATTTTGTGTGCCCACAACTGTGGAACTGAGGGCTAGTTGCTGTGATGAGAGAAGGTGGAGTACAGTGTAACTGGCTACCTGCTGGACTGTGAGGGAGGTGCACAGTGGGTTGACAAAGTATCAATTGTTTGGTAGGTTGACAAGATGTGGTGTGCACCGTGTCAAAACCAACAGGTGTGTCCACTTCTATAACAGCTAATGGATTCTTACCGACTCCTACTGCGGGTAAACAAGTGGAGGTTCTGCAACCAGACACCCATGTGACAAGACTTGACATGGTGACGGAGGAGGAAGAAGCTGCAAATGCAGTTGATGTGGTGGATGATGTTTGGTGAGACTCGCTAGGCCCCATTTTGGTGCAATAACGCTAGGGTCACACTTGAAGGGTGACCCACGCTTGGCATATCTGCTTAAAACTTAGAAATTTTAGCAGCAGCACATAGCGTTAATGCTATGCGCTGCCTGACAATGCTACCCGATAGAAACCCGCTGTTTACCTTAGCAGTGGCTCCACACAAAGCATCAGGGAGTGTGCTTTACAACAGTGCACAGGAAACACTGCAAACAGCATTTCCTGTGCACTCAGCTAAAGCGCACTCCCTGAAGCTTTGTGTGGAAATGCTGCTAAAGCAAACAGCAAGCTTCTATGGGGCTGCATTGTCAGGCAGCGCATAGCGTTAATGCTATGTACTGCTGCTAAAATTTCTAAGTTTTAAACACTTCTGCCAAGCATGGATCACCCTCCAAGTGGGACCCTAGCTTTAGTTTGCCAGAGTAACCAATGTTGTTGGACCATGTGCCAGTTCGTACATGCAGTAGACACATTTTTGTATTTTGTTTGCCTCTACTAATTTTTTTTTTACAATCTTTGCAAATAACTTGAGTTGGGTCATCCTTTGCAGTCTCAAAAACCCCCAGGCTTAGAAAACCTTGCAACCCCTGACAAATGCAGATCTGTCACATCTGTTGTCTAGAGCCAGAATTGTTGCTTCGGAAACAGTGCTTGTGATGGATGCAGCACTCAGTCTCTGTGCGGGAAGATGCAACCTAACCAACTTGTCTTCCTCCTCCACCTCCTCTGCTGAGCTACTCAGCTGTGTGACTCTGGGTTGGTTCAAAGTGGGATCTCCAACTTCATCATTATCCTTGATGTTGTCTCACTAGTAGCTCTGAGAGTCACCTTCCTCCTCTTCCTGCCCTGAATGCAAAATACAGTGCTGGTGCTTCTCATGTATGGAAGTCTCAACATCATCACCTCCACCCCTAAAGGTTAAAATCTGGTGATAAGGGTCTGAATTTTGCTCATAACCTACTTCTTCCATTCACAGATCCAACAGCAAAATATTATTGGCATCAGTGCAGAAGCTTGTTCCTCTTGACTGTGTGAATCTTTGTAGCAGATCTCTGATGTCCATGGAATAGAATGTGTGATCATCTCTGCAGAATCGCCCATCTGGGTTTCTCCACAGTCAGTCGTGCGGTTGGAGAGTTGTGACATGGAGGAAAACATGGGTAATTGGGGTGCCACCTCTCTGGACTGTACTGTTTATGATGTTGAGGTGGAGAAAGAGAAAGAGAGGCTACTTAATGCAGCTATGACCTATAGCAAAAACTCTTTCTTTATCTCATCCCCAAGTTGCATCACTCTACATCAGATAACAAAGAGACCAGTGATAGGCCAGTGTTGGGTCAATACAGCTTTGAATAACATTAGCAGTACCACCTTCTCCATGTACACCTTGAACACCTAGGCCAGTGATGGCGAACTCCAGGCCTCGAGTGCCACACACAGTCCAGGTTTTCAGGATTTCCATTGCATTTGACAGTTGGCAATCAAATTACCAACTGTCAAACTCTAAGGAAATCCTGAAAACCTGCACTGTGTGCGGCACTCGAGGCCCGGAGTTCGCCATCACTGACCTAGGCTATTACCACTTACACCACCCTTATTCCCCTTTCCACTACGCTTATTCCCCTTTCCACCGTCATGACCTCAGGATTTCCCACTCATGATTAATTCACACAGATTAAGAAAAAACTTGATTGAGGCCCAATAAAAGTTTTTTGACAACAGACATACATTTGGCAATGAGTTTTTTGGGGACCAATAAAAACCTTTTAGGGGAAACACAAAGATTCAGCAATCACATCTTTGAAGCCCAAAAGAGCCTTTTAGGGGAAACACAAAGATTTGGTAATCACTGGTTGTAGTTTAATTTTCTGAGATAATGATCTTTAAATTTTCATTGGCTGTAAGTCATAATCATCAACATTGACAGAAATAAACACTTGAAATAGATCACTCTGTTTGTAATGACTATGTAATATATGCTTTTCATGTTATGTATTGAATTACTGAAATATATTAACTTTTTGATGATATTCTAATTCATTGAGATGCACCTGTATAAATAGCAATGATATGTTATCTCACAAATGACCGATAGTATATCAAGTGTGGGTAACACTACAGAGGTGAGTATACTGTACATAGAGGGACCCTTGTGTAAATAAGCACAACTAAGAAATATGATACAAAAGGAGGCACAAAATGAATCTATATTGCTATTAAGCAAGTGAACACGATGTATTAAATGGTGTAGAATACAATTTATGCACAAATAAGGTGAAAACTGATGACAAGTAGGTACAGAAAAGTTTCAGATGTTAAAATTGCACACAGTATACAAACGTAGTATTACAAACAGGGTCCCATGGTCATAAAAGGTATCAAATGTATACAGACATTTCATAAAAGCAGACCATGGCTACACAATTAAAACATTCCCTAAAGTTCAGTTGTGCATTTGGAAGCCCAGATACTGGATCTAAATGAACGACTGACAACGCTGAGATCCATAGACAATATGGAAAGGAGTCTGCTGCTCACTGAACAGCTGCTCAATGGGATAGATGTGGGGGAGGATGGTACTATGGAGCCTCAGGACCATGAGGTAGCTAGCTGGGTGACAGTTAGAAGGCGGGGAAGAGGGAAGGGTGCCAGGGAGGCTAGCCCTGATCTGGCACACCCCAATAAATTTGCTATGTTGGCAGATGAGGGGGGTGTGAGTTCAGGGATAGCACTGCTGCAGCAGGGCATGACCTCTGAAAGCCAGAGGAGTGTCTGCTCCAGTAAGGGGGAAAACAGGAGAGTAGGGCAGGCCAGACAGGTGTTGGTAGTGGGGGGACTCAATTATTAGGGGAATAGATAGGGCAATCTGTCACAAAGACAGGGATCGTCGAACAGTGTGCTGCCTACCTGGCGCTCGAGTCCGGCACATCGCTGATCGGGTTGACAGATTACTGGGAGGGGCTGGTGAGGACCCAGCGGTCATGGTGCACATTGGCACAAATGACAAAGTTAGAGGTAGGTGGAAGGTCCTTAAAGATGATTTCAGGGAATTAGGCTGCAAGCTTAAGGCAAGGACCTCCAAGGTAGTATTCTCTGAAATACTGCCTGTACCACGTGCCACACCAGAGAGGCAACGGGAGATTAGGGAGATAAATAAGTGGCTCAGGAATTGGTGTAGGAAGGAGGGGTTTGGGTTCCTGGAGAACTGGGCCGACTTCTCTGTTGGCTACAGGTTCTATGCTAGGGACGGGCTGCACCTCAATGGGGAGGGTGCAGCTGTGCTGGGGGAGAAAATGGCTAGAAGGTTGGAGGAGTGTTTAAACTAGGGATTGGGGGGGAGGGTATTCATTGTATAGGAGGGGAAGATAGTGTAAACAGTAACCTGGGCACAAGTAATAAAATTGGGGGTGGCATGGGGGGTGGGGTTAGAACAGTCAATCTAGTAGGAAGGAATAGAGGTAAAGAGAGATGCATAAAGTGCATGTTCACTAATGCCAGAAGCCTCACCAACAAAATGGAGGAATTAGAATTGATTTTGTTGGAAAATAATTATGACATGGTGGGGATTTCGGAGACTTGGCTGGATGAGAGCCATGACTGGGCTGTTAATTTACAGGGCTATTGTCTGTTCAGAAATGACCGTACAAATAGGCGAGGAGGAGGTGTATGTTTATACGTAAAATCATCCTTAAAACCCATCCTGCGTGATAATATAGGTGAATCTAATGGAAATGTAGAGTCTCTGTGGGTGGAGATAAGGGGAGGGGGAAAAAATAATAAATTACTGATAGGGGTTTGTTATAAGTCCCCAACAATAATGGAAGTGGAGGAGAATATCCTCATAAAGCAAATAGATGAAGCAGCGACTCAGGGAGAAGTCATTATTATGGGGGACTTCAACTACCCTGAAATACATTGGGGATCAGAAACCTGCAGTTCCAGCAAAGGTAATAAGTTTTTGAAAACTATGAGAGACAATTACCTTTCACAACTGGTTCAGGACCCAACAAGAAGGGGGGCACTGCTGGACCTAATATTAACCAACAGGCCAGACCGCATATCAAATATACGGGTTGGAGGTCACTTGGGTAATAGTGATCATAACTTAATAAGCTTTCAAGTATCCTTTACTAAGACGTGTAGTAGAGGGGCCACAAGGACACTAAACTTCAGGAAGGCAAATTTCCAACGGTTGAGAGATGATCTTAGTGCAATAAACTGGGACGATGTCCTGAGACATAAAAGTACACAACACAAATGGGAGATGTTTATTAGCATCCTGAATAGGACCTGTGCACAATATATACCCTATGGGAATAAGCATGCTAGAAATAGGAGGAAACCACTATGGCTAAATAAAGCGGTAAGAAGTGCAATATGTGACAAAAAGAAAGCATTTAGGGAATTAAAGCAAGTAGGTAGTGATGAAGCATTAAATAAATACAGAAAATTAAATAACATTTGTAAAAAGCAAATCAAGGCAGCAAAGATTGAGACAGAGAGACTCATTGCCAGAGAAAGTAAAAAGAATCCCAAAATATTTTTTAACTACATAAATAGTAAGAAACTAAAAAATGATGGTGTTGGCCCCTTTAAAAATAGTCTGGGTGAAATGGTGGATGAGGATGAGGAAAAAGCAAATATGCAAAATGACTTTTTTTCAACAGAATTTACACAAGAAAATCCCATGACAGACAATATGATCAGTGATAACAAAAATTCTCAATTAAACGTCACCTGCTTAACCCAAGAGGAAGTACGGCATCGTCTAAAAATCACTAAAATTGACAAATCCCCGGACCCAGATGGGATACACCCCAGAGTGCTGCAGGAATTAAGTACTGTCATAGATAGACCATTATTTTTAATATTTAAAGATTCCATAATAACAGGGTCTGTACCACAGGACTGGCGTATAGCAAATGTGGTGCCAATATTCAAAAAGGGGACAAAAACTGAACTTGGAAATTATAGGCCAGTAAGCTTAACCTCTACTGTGGGTAAAATCCTAGAGGGTTTTCTAAGAGATGCTATACTGGAGTATCTGAAGAAAAATAACCTCATGACCCATTATCAACATGGTTTTACGAGGGACCGTTCCTGTCAAACTAATCTAATAAGCTTCTATGAAGAAGTAAGTTCTGGACTGGACCAAGGAAATGCAGTGGATGTGGTGTATATGGACTTTTCAAAAGCTTTTGATACGGTGCCACACAAAAGGTTGATACATAAAATGAGGGCAATGGGGATAGGGGAAAATATGTGTAAGGGCCCTTTCACATCAGCGTTTTTTTAAATTTGCGGCAGATGCGGTGAAAAAACCGCATCTGCCGCAACTGCCGCATAACGGTTCCACTTGCGGCACGGTTGCGGTTTTTTCCATAGGAAGTATAGGGGGACTTGCGGCAGATGCGGCAAGTGCGGTATTGCACTTGCGGCAGGTGCGGCAGAGAAAAAAACCGCGGCTTACTGCGGTTTTTTTCTCTGCCGCACCTGCCGCAAGTGCAATACCGCACTTGCCGCATCTGCCGCAAGTCCCCCTATACTTCCTATGGAAAAAACCGCAACCGTGCCGCAAGTGGAACCGTTATGCGGCAGTTGCGGCAGATGCGGTTTTTTCACCGCATCTGCCGCAAATTTAAAAAAACGCTGATGTGAAAGGGCCCTTAGTGGGTTAAGAACTGGCTTAGTGATAGGAAACAAAGGGTGGTTATTAATGGAACACACTCAGAATGGGTCACAGTTAACAGTGGGGTACCACAGGGGTCAGTGTTGGGCCCGCTTCTATTTAATATATTTATTAATGACCTTGTAGGGGGCATACAGAGTAGAATCTCAATATTTGCAGATGACACTAAACTCTGCAGGGTAATCAATACAGAGGAGGACAATTTTATATTACAGGAGGATTTATGTAAACTAGTAGCTTGGGCTGCTAAATGGCAAATGCGCTTTAATGGGGATAAATGTAAAGTCATGCACTTGGGCAGAGGAAACAAAAGGTATAATTATGTGCTTAATTGTAAAACACTGGGCAAAACTGTCACTGAAAAAGACCTGGGTGTATGGGTAGATGACAAACTCACATTTAGTGGCCAGTGTCAGGCAGCTGCTGCAAAGGCAAATAAAATAATGGGATGTATTAAAAGAGGCATAGATGCTCATGAGGAGAACATAATTTTACCTCTATACAAGTCACTAGTGCGACCACACTTAGAATACTGTGTACAATTCTGGTCTCCGGTGTATAAGAAAGACATAGCTGAACTAGAGCGGGTCCAGAGAAGAGCGACAAAAGTTATTAGAGGACTAAGGGGTCTGCAATACCAAGACAGGTTATTAAACTTGGGGTTATTTAGCTTGGAAAAACGAAGGCTTAGGGGTGATCTTATAATAATGTATAAATATATGAGGGGGCAGTACAGAGACCTTTCTAATGATCTCTTTACTCTTAGGCCTGAGACTGGGACAAGGGGGCATCCTCTACGTCTGGAGGGAAGAAGGTTTAATCATAATCACAGACGCGGATTCTTTACTGTAAGAGCAGTGAGACTATGGAACTCTCTGCCACATGATGTTGTAATGAGTGAGTCACTACTAACATTTAAGAAGGGCCTGGATGCCTTTCTTGAAAACTATAATATTACCAGTTATATATACTAGATTCTTTGATAGGGCGTTGATCCAGGGAATTAGTCTGATTGCCGTATCTGGAGTCAGGAAGGAATTTTTTCCCCCAATGTGGAGATTAGTGTTGCCACATGGGTTTTTTTTTGCCTTCCTCTGGATCAACATGTTAGGCTATGGGTTGAACTAGATGGACTTAAAGTCTTCCTTCAACCTTAAAAACTATGTTACTATGTTACTATGTTCAGTAAAGGGAAGGGAGAGACCCTCAATGCGTGTTTCGCCTATTACTTCACTTATTCATGGGGAAGTACAAATAAATGTGATAATAAAATTTGTGAAATGCACAATGTTTTTATTTCCCTTACTGCACTTACATCTGCATCTTTGAAATGACTAGCATGTCTGTATACATTTGATATCTTTCATGACTATAAGTCTCTGTTTCTAATATTATGCATACCATGTGCTAGTCTAGCATCTGCAGCTTTTCAGTACCTACTTATCATCTGTTTGCACCTTATTTGTGCATAAACTATATGTTTCCCCATTAAATAAATCATATTCACTTTTTTAGTAGCAACATACAGTGGGGGAAATAAGTATTTGATCCCTTGCTGATTTTGTAAGTTTGCCGACTGACAAAGACATGAACAGTCTATAATTTAAGGGTGGGTTAATTTTAACAGTGAGAGATAGAATATCAAAAATAAATCCAGAAAATCACATTGTCTAAATTATATAAATGTCCTTCCATTTTACAGAAAGAAATATGGATTTGGTCGCCTACCAACCATTCGGAGTTCAGGCTCCTACAGACCAGTTAAATCAGGGGTGGGCAGCTCCAGGCCTCGAGGGCCGCACACAGTCCAGGCTTTCTGGATATCCTTAGCATTTGACAGATGGTACCGTATATACTCGTGTATAAGCCGACCCGTGTATAAGCCGACCCCCCTACTTTTGCCCCCAAAACCTGGGAAAACCTATTGACTCGTGTATAAGCCGAGGGTGGACCCCAGCACAGGTATACAGCCCCCAGCAGTGTGGTATACAGGCCCCCTCAGTGGTATACAGCAGCCTCCCCAGTGGTAGTATACAGCAGCCTCCCCAGTGGTAGTATACAGTAGCCTCCCCAGTGGTATATACAGCAGCCCCAAAGGGGTATACAGCAGCCCCAGAGCTGTATACAGCAGCCCCAGAGCTGTATACAGCAGCCCCAGAGGGGTATACAGCAGCCCCAGAGGGGTATATAGCAGCCCCAGAGGGGTATATAGCAGCCCCAGAGGGGTATACAGCAGCCCCAGAGGGGTATATAGCAGCCCCAGAGGGGTATATAGCAGCCCCAGAGGGGTATACACCAGCCCCAGAGGGGTATACAGCAGCCCCAGAGGGGTATATAGCAGCCCCAGAGGGGTATACAGCAGCCCCAGAGGGGTATATAGCAGCCCCAGAGGGGTATACAGCAGCCCCAGAGGGGTATACAGCAGCCCCAGAGGGGTATTTAGCATCCCCAGAGGGGTATACAGCAGCCCCCGCTGTATACAGCAGCCCCCGCTGTATACAGCGGTACCCGGCTGTATACAGCCCTCCCCCCTGGTATACCGGGCCCCCCTGTGGCAACCTGTAAAGGAAGCGATGATTATACTTATCGGGTCGCTGTCGCCGACGCCGATGCCGCCGCTCTGTCACCGTCCGTCACCGCGCTCCTCCTGGTCTTCATGCTTCCTTCACCGGCGCACAGAAAATGACGTCATTTCCTGTGCGACGGTGAAGGAAGCATGAAGACCAGGAGGAGCGCGGTGACGGACGGTGACAGAGCGGCGGCGGCGGCGACAGCGACCCGATAAGTATAATCATCGCTTCCTTTACAGGTTGCCACAGGGGGGGCCCGGTATACCACGGGGGGGCTGTATACAGCCGGGTACCCGTATATACTCGTGTATAAGCCGAGGGGGGACTTTTCAGCACATTTTTTGTGCTGAAAAACTCGGCTTATACACGAGTATATACGGTATTTTAATCTCCTGCACAGGTGATTCCGACTGTCAAATGCTAAGGATATCCAGAAAACCAGGACTGTGTGCGGCCCTCGAGGCCTGGAGTTGCCCACCCCTGAGTTAGATGCTCCTAATCAACCCATTACTTGTATTAAAGATAGCTTTATTAAATTGTCACCTGTATAAAAGACTCCGGTCCACACACTCAATGAATCAGTCATGCTCTAACCGCTCCAAGATAGGCAAGATCAATGAGCTTTCTAATGAAGTCATAGAAAAGATCCTATAAGGGAGAGCTCTGGCACACCAGAAAAATATACGAGAAGAATATTTATGCTCAACTTGATAAGCCATTTATTAGTCACAAGAAAAAGAATTTTTGCAATCTGTCACAAGAAAAACGTTTTCGGCATATCTGGCCTTTTTCAATTTTTGTGGTGCTTGCGACTTTAAATACATTTTCTAAAAAATATACAGAAAGAAAAAAAAGTGTTAATTTATAGATACACAAAGAAAATATCTCCTGCACACTCTCCATATGTATATTACAAATCAAATAGCAAACAAGTCATACGTGTAAGAATAAATTTGCATATTACATTTATATAAAAAACATATTGCATAAGATTCACAGTATAGACAAGAATTTTAGACTATACCAAAAAGAATTTATTGTATGAATAAAAGAATATCAAAATAGACCATATACCTTATGGGCAACAAAGTAATTCTTGACCAAATCAGAGACCCTATGCGTATATCAAGCTGTTAAATCTATACGGAAAACAATGAAATACACAACATAGATATTAAAGTGGCAAAAATTAAGTAGATCTGAGACAAACACCCAGTTGCCTAATTTTTATACCTCATCATATATAGATTATCTGTGAGCTCTATGGACCTCCAAATGAAATAAAATCCAATGATTCTCAAGTCTGAGCAACTCAATTAATATAGAGAAACTGGAATCTGTGTAAAAGGTATAATATAATGATATAATCAAGGTTTAATATTACATGTAATAAGCATCAAAAAGCTATATAAAAAATGTGTATACCTCAAGAGAAGCCCACATTTTTCATGGGATGGCTCACAGCTCAAGAAACACCCTGTAGTAAACATAATGAAAACCAATCTACCAAAAAACATATTGCGGCACAGTTAAGGAAGTCTCCATTATAACACACCCAAGGGTAAATGAAGCATCTAAAAGAAAATAGAATATAAACCATGATAGGTTTATGAGTCATGAGCGAGAACCACCTCACTATTCAGTAAAAAGCAAAAGCGCCAGTGTAACACTTACATATAAGCCGTGGGGGACCAGGATCAGCTGTGAGCGGTGTATGCTCTGCTCAGCTGTATTATATAGGAACCGGAAATGACGTTTAGACAGCGCGACTTCCTAGTTTCTGTATTTGGAACGCAGGACGTCGCACTGTAGAACGCAAGCTGTGCATGCGCACATCCGTCCAGCGTTACTGAGCATAAATAAGCTTTTAAAAAGGATACTGAATGTGCAGAAGGCTGCCAGAGGGCTCAAATGTGTTAGAAAAGGTCCCTCAAGGGATCTGATAAAGGAAAAACATAAGAATGGATTATTATTAATTTAAAAATAGTCGTGAAGCGCCATCTTCTGGCGCTGAACCCAGCTCATCCAGGGCCCTGGTGTCGTGGCTCACTGAGTAATAAAGCTATCCTCGGATGACCTGAGGTAACCCCCCTTACAATGCCGCAGCGCTCCCGCCTTGAGGGGTTAATAAAGATGCAGTCTCTAAATGTACTTTTTTAATGAATTTTTCCAAAAAAATTTGACGTGGGCTTCGCCGTATTTTTGTGTCCAGCCAGGTACAGCAGGCAGGAACGGCTGCATCCAAGCCCCAGGTGCCTATTTGTACCTACCTGGAAACAGAAATAGAAGGAAGCCCTTTTTTTTAATTATTTCATGAATTTCATGAAATAATTAAAAAAAAAATTACATGGGGCTCCGCACTAATTCCATGTCCAGCCAGGTACAACTAGGCAGCTGGGGGCTGGAATCTGCAGTGCAGGGAGGCCCAAGCTTTCTGGGCACCCCCTCTGTGAATTGCAGCCCCCAGCCACCCCAGAAAATGGCACGTTCAGGAAGCGCCATCTTCTGGTACTGAACCCAGCTCATCCAGAGCTCACTGAGTAATAAAGGGGTTAGGGCCAGCTTTGTGTTATCTGCTGGCCCTAAGCCCGAAATTCATGGGGTCACGCCAATATTAGACATGACCGCCATGAATTCCTAGTGAATTTTTTTAAAAAAAACATAACACAGAGAAAAAATATTTTATTGGAAATAAAACAAAAAATACACTCCATCTTTATTAAAAAATTTCCTCTTCCGTCCGACGTAGTCCAATCAGGTTTTCTTCTTTAGCTCAGTTACATATCTGGTAGAAAACCTCTATCAGAGATGTAGCTGAGTTCCCGGCGTGGGAAAGTTCAAGTGAGTTCATGTTGCCTGAACTCACATGAAATTTCCCTAACAGCACCGCCCGGCTTCTTCAAACAAACAGCTGATCTGCATCAGCTGATCATTTGAAATAACCAGCGGGAAAGCCAACGGTGAGACTTCACCGTCGACTTTCCTGCTCTTTTCTGCGCTCCCCGCTGTTTGATGCTCCCTCATCGCTCCCCCTACTGCCTCCCTGCCTGATCCTAAGTTAGGACCGGGTTGGGGAAGCAGATCCAGGGAGCTGGGAGGGGGCATCAGAGAGCAGGGAGCACAGAACAGAGCAGGAAAGAAGGCGGTGAAGTCTTCTCACTGCCGCGGGCCTCCCCGCCCTGGTCCTTCGCCCCCCGCTCCCTGGTGCTTTGCTCCCCGCCCGGTCTTAACTTAGGATTGAGATGGGAGGTGGTGGGGGGAGCAAAGGATTGGGATGGGAGGCTGTGGGGGGCAGTGGATCAGGCTGAATGATTTTTACCACCGGCTTTTAAATGATCATGCCCCCTTTTCAGCCTTTTCCTCTGCCCCAGACCACTTTATAGGGTCCTTTTGTTGAACGAACTGTTATTGAACATAACCTCGAACTGCCGAATTTGAAGCTAATTGTTCGTATTCGTCCAATCAAAAACTGCCCAAAACAGTTAAAATTTGAGATTGGCGAACATTTCAAATCGAACATCGCTCATCTCTATGTACAACTGGACCACTAAAGAAGAAGATCAAGAAACACCTTTGTGCAGCAGATCCAGCTGCATGGTCTCTGGGTACATCCATATCAGGCATTTCTAAACATCTGAAGGACACTACGGAAGTAGCACAGAGGACCTGATGGTGAGACAGTTATGAGGCCCCTCGCTGCAGAAATTGGGAGAAGTTGCTACACAACCGCTAAGCTTTCTGGATACTGGTGTTGAATGTCCAGTATCCGGAAGGACTTAACGTCAAGATGGACTTGATGTATTTTTAATAATGGAGGGATAGATTGATCATGTAACAGGTATGGGTGATTTTATGGTATATTACTGGAGTGGTTTGTCAGTGTATTTATATCTTTTTTTGTTTGATATCAATATTTAATATTCTCTGCTGTAAAGATAAGGTTTTTTGTCAGAAAGTTCACCTTTACTCTTGATGTGTTGATTTGTATATACAGATGGGAGTCTTTAATTATATATACAGGATTTTGATGTCTTATAGACACTATATGATTATTTAAAGTGATTGTTGAAAGGGTTAATTTGTATGAACAGCTTGTAATTAGTGCTTTATTGGGTTCACTCAATTGGGCCCTATTGTATTAGTCACTTTGGATGTTTTTTTTTTATTTGGGATTGTGTAAAAGTCATTTTGTGCCTATGAGTAAGGATATTAGCACATGAACCATGGTCAATGTAATCACTGCACACGTACTAGTTGAGGATTTGCTTTAGGTGAATCTTTATTTTCAGTTCTTGGCCACTCAATGCTTAGACACCGAGGTGTCAGCACCTACCACTGTGCCACCAACAGCGAAAGCTCCAGAAAAAAAACTAGCATTTAGCTATATGTGACCAAAAACATCAGTAAAGCACAGGCCTCTGCTAGAAACTAAATATAAATGAGTAACTTTTACCACATGACGTTTCACAGCCCAACCCATAGGGACATATCTGTTTTACCTCGATGCACAACCATTCAGACGACTATGTGATCAAGGCCTATACTAGGCTGAAACATCATTGTCTGTTGCATCACCAAGCACTGTAAATAAAGATTCACCTAAAGCATATCCTCAACTAGTATATGTGCAGTGATTACATTAACCATTGACTGTGGAAGCATTGGCTCCTTTCACTTGCACCGTAAAAACGAACTAGGGTTGAGTGCTAGCCATTGTATTCTACTAGCACCCGAACCATGTCAGGCGGGACCCTGCATGGTCTGTCAGCTTATTATAACCTTTCTATTGAACTTCAATAAAGCATGAAGTTTTAGACTGCACAAACTGTGGGACTGTGGACTTCCTTTCCTTAACAAATGTGAAAAATGTACCTTTTAAAATTGATAAAACTCGGGGAATAAAAAACAAAACAACATTCTAATGGTCAGATAGGAAAATGCTGAGATCCAAGATGGCCGCGGTCCAGGAAGGACATGTGTGAGGCAGCTCCCACCATCTACTACCCCATCCCAAGCATCCTGCCCTAACCGAGCAGAAACTGATGCCCACTGGACTCTGCCTCGACAAACACAGCACTCCTGGTCACGGATCAGGGCTTATTTGTGCACCAGGACCCGAAATGGACGTTAACTGGGCCTAGTGAGACACCCTCCCCCTGCTCTCCACGAGGCTGTACTGCGGAGAGGGCCCAGCTGCCTGCCTGGATACTGTGAGTGATCTGAGGGCCCCCTCAGTGGGGATCAGCACCCTCCCTGCAGCTAACCTAACCTAAGTGAAGACCCACCGCTGAGACATTGGAGGCAGTGGGATCACCAAACAGACCCTGCTGTTGGTGGTGCTGAGAGGTGAGAGGGACTGCAGCGGTGGATGTGCTGGGAAGCTCGGGCGTCCCTGGAGTGGGCTGAGGCTAAGCTGCGTGGTCTGCTGTGCACTTCTGCGGGAGCCTGTTACCGAGCGCCAGCCCCGTCACCAGACAGGAGCTACTGATAGTGGTCTGGCTCGTGAGGAAAGCCCCAGGACGCCATAAGGTGCCGTCACCTCGGAGCAGGACCTGCTGCACGCAGACCACTGAAACGGGTAAGTGGAGGCACACTCCTGTTGTTGCTGACAGCCTGGGAGCCGATAACATTAACATTCTGGACAGGAGCACCAATAAAAGGTCCCAGGCACTCGGGAGGGTGCTGGTGGGGTCTGAGCTAAATCCTGGGCCACAATACATACAGCAGCAAGACATCAGAGTCTCTCTGCCTGCAGCTATCTTAGTGCTGCCCCTCTGCAGATGAGCGCTGTGACCAGGGACCCGGGGACAGAGGCAGTATTTCACCCGAGGGACACACAGAGCAGGCTCAAGATAGTAAAGGCAAATGCCCACAGATGCACAAGGTGCCCTCTTTCCCTGCTGTCTGAGCATATATAAATAATAAACAGACACTCTAATCTCTGTACTGGCCTCCATATCTCCCCTCCTGGAGTGCTGCATCCCGGATCCTCCTGGATCCTGACCCACAATATAATTCAGGTAGATCTCCCTCAGTTATCAAGCCCCTGGAGCAGTATTAACCCCTGCTGCGCTGCTGCCAAGCTGTCCCGTCTTTCACTACCGGAGGGGGCAGGCGCTCTATGGAATGTTGCCTACTTACTGCAAAGTGACTACATTTTCTAAGCTGTCACAAGCAATATGCATCATGTCTACCTAGTTAACGGCGTGTGGCCTAGGGGAGGCGTAATAAAGATCGATTAAAAGAACATTCCACAGAACCACAGCTAAAAATGGGGAAAAACAAGCATTAAAACTCCCCGAACATCATCTAAACCCACTAATCCGGCTACCCAGGCCGATGTGGATAAATTCCTCTCAAAACAAACTGACCTCACGACCCATCCTAAATCCACCAAACGTACGTTCCGACTGATGGCTGATGAGTCCGACTCTGACGTTGAGAGCGATTCGGACGCAGAAATGGACCCTAAAGATAATAAGGTCACCCGCTCTTTTATAAAGCGTATATTGACGAAAGCCGTAGAACCGATCAGCAAGGAGCTCGCTGAGATAAAATTAGATTTGGCTCAACAAGGTCATAGGCTGGGGACAGTAGAAAGTGACCAGGTGACCACGATGAAGCAAACTAATAAATTACTGGACTGCCTAAATGCTCACGAAACTCAAATACACGCCATCCATTCCACTCTTGAGGATCACGAAAATCGTGAGCGTAGAAACAATATCCGCATAAAATGTGATAAAAGGAAAATCCGGCACCGGACCAAATTCTTCAATATTTGTGTTTTATTTTTTAGTGCATCACACAAATAAAATGATCATATCATGGGACCACAGCCCCAGCAAGACGCTGAACATGTTTCGGACATAGTCCTTCGTCAGCAGCATAAAATCACAATGACAAAATTTCCTTTTTAAACATTCAGAGACACACATAATTAATTACACACATGTGAAACATATTCTACTCATGACGTAGGTTGAAGACCTCCTACTTTGTTTTTTCATTTAATTATAGGAGCCAATCTGCTTTAGTTACACAGTTACATTTGTGTTGGGCTACAGGTTAAATATACATGAATCTATTTTTTTTTTTTTTTTTTTTTCTTTTTCCATGTATATTTCTATTAGAATCCCCATATACTTTGTTTATTTATGGGAGTTAAATTTCTGTTGTTAAATGGATTTTAGTAAGGTTTATTTTTATTATCCTTTTTAGTAAAAGTATGATAGGTCTGTTCGTAAATTTAACCCATTAGGTTGTCGTGTATTGAGGCTGAGTATCCACTGAGCCTCGTGTTCCAATACGCGGTGCTCATTGTCTCCACCTCATCTTAGATTTGACACCCTTTCAATACATTTCACTATTAAACCACTTACATCTCCATAATGTACATCCAAAAAATGTCTGGAAAGGTTTGACATTCCCCTGCGGCTGGCGCGCAAATCAGGTGTAGCAGATGCAATATGCTCTGCTATTCTTTTTTTCATTGGTCTGGTTGTACATCCAATGTAGTCCTTAGCACATATTGTGCATGATGCCTATTCATAAAGAACTTAGTTACATCCATATGCCTGCACAAACTGCATCTTGTTCCGCCACAGCGATAATTACCCACTGTTTTTAGCCATGTTGGTTGTTTTATGTTACTTCTAAATTCTGAGGGTGATATTATGTTGCCGATACTCAGAGCCTTTTTTGGAACACATCTGTATCCTTCTTTAATGATCTTACCTAGGATAGGATCTTGGTTTAAAATAGGTAAAGTTCTTTTTAATGCATGCACAATTTTATTATAATTCACGCTATAATTTGTGGAAAAAGTAAGTAAAACCTCAGTTTTTTCTTTCTCATTACCCACTTTTTCCTCTAGCAGATTTTGTCTGGTTCGGCTTTGTACTTTATTTAGGGCTCTGTTCAGACAGTGCGGCTTATATCCCCTATCAGTGATGGTGGGATTACACGTCCCGATATCGCCGCGATATCGGAGGCAACGCCGCGGGAGCGCGCATTTTTTGAGCGCTTTTCCCGATATCGCATCGGCGGTTTACACGCTGCGATATCGGGAAACAACGTCCCTCCGATGTCTACGCCCACCAACCCAGTAACGACCATTTAACATGGGAGTTAATGGGTGAGGTGCGAGTACGCATCGGAGTTGGGCTGTCACACGCAGCGATCCTGCTACAACGGCCTTGCGATATCGGGGAGTTGAATAGCTCTGCTATTCAACTCCGATATCGTTTTGGCATCGTTCCAGGATCGCGTTGTACGCTCACACCGTACAACGCGCACCCGATATCGGCTCCAACTCGCGACCCACGTGACTTTTTGTCGGAGTTGGGTCGGAGTTGGACGCCGATATCGCGGCGTGTAAACCCACCATTAGACGTTTACAAATGTTAGTAGCCTCCTCATTGTAGGAGCTTTCCTCTGAGCATAAACTCCTTGCTCTGATTAGCTCTCCTACAGGCAGATTACTGACTACGTGCTGTGGATGACAGCTGTCAGCATGTAGAACAGCATTGCCGCTGATTGGCTTTCTATAGAGTTTAGTGTGGATGATTCCCAGCTCTGGATTTCCTGTGAGTTCCACATCTAAATAACAGACAGACTCCTTGCAAAAGTCTGATGTAAAGGAGATGTTATACCTATTATTATTTATATATCTGATGAAATTACTAAGTATTTCTGAGGTTGGGGAGGTACATTATCATTAGACGACCAGATAATTATTATGTCGCCAAATACCTTCCCCACCATTTTATACTATATATATATGGGTTGTTCATATTATGTATGAATTTTAATTCCCAAAACATCATATAGATATTAGCGAGGGATGGTGAAAATCCCGCTCCCATGGGATAACCCTGTAATTGCATATAGTATTTTTCATCAAATCTAAAGAAGTTGGTAGTAAGTAGATGTGTAACACACATTATAATAAACTGACATAGGTCTGATGAAAAAGCTGTAGTATTACCCAGGAAATATTCCAGAGCCTCTATTGCACGTGTATGTGGGATACAGGTATATAGTGAGACCACATCAGGTGTCACCCAACTATATTCCTGCTTCCATTTGAATTTGTTCACTGTTGCTAATAGGTGTTTTGTATCACGGATTAAACCCACCGCACTCTATAAAATCAATTGCAGCTTATCATCAACCCAGTGTGATAATCTTTCATTTATGCTACCTATCCCTGTTACAATAGGACGCATTGGAGGTGGAAAGACTCCCTTGTGTGTTTTTGGGAATGCGTGCAGGATAGGGCATACAGGTTTAGTGACCAGAAGATAGTCAGCCAGATCCTGTGTAATTACACCTAATGCCATACCTTCTCCAAGTAATTTTTGTAGATCTCCCATAACTTTATCAGTGGGGTTGGCAGACAAGGGTAGGTATGTTGCAGAATCTGACAGCATATTTATTATTTCTTGTTGATATAATCCACTGTCTAGAACTACAACAGAGCCCCCCTTGTCTGACGCTCGTATCACAATATAGGGATTGCTCTGCAATTGTTTGAGAGCAAGTCTCTCCAAGATGCTCAGGTTATTTTTTTCATTATTATTGGAATCCAAAATATGTATGATCTCATTCTCCATCGCTTGTTGAAACTGATCCATGGCAGTAACTCGTGAATTTATAGGATAAAAATATGGATTTGGAATTCTGCCATGCAAATCAGCTCCAACAGCCATACCTGAACATTCAGAGGACAGCTCTCGCAGGTTAGTCAAAGCCACCTGTTCCCTCAACTCCAAATGAGATGGAATGGTTTCAGTAGTGGGAATGGAATTGAATGAATTAGATGTTACATTATTTTCCTGTGAGGAGACATTATCAACAGAATAGAAATGTTTTTTTACTGTCAATGCTCTTATAAATTTATTTACATCTTTTAGTGTACCCCACAGTTTAGCTCTACAAGTAGGCACGAAATTTAAACCTTTTCTCAATACATTAATTTCTGCCTCAGATATAATATATGTTGACAGATTAATGACAGAAAAATCATTGTTCTTTTTTACCTCCGGTTTCTCAAGGATAAGGTTGGTTTTTTGTGGCATCTCCTACCCCCCCTCCTCCTCCGTTTTTTGGCGGACGATATGGAGGGATGGAGACCACAAATCTAAGACGAGGTGGAGACAATGAGCACCGTGTATTGGAACACGAGGCTCAGTGGATACTCAGCCTCAATACAACCTAATGGGTTAAATTTACGAACAGACCTATCATACTTTTACTAAAAAGGATAATAAAAATAAACCTTACTAAAATCCATATAACAACAGAAATTTAACTCCCATAAATAAACAAAGTATATGGGGATTCTAATAGAAGTATACATGGAAAAAGAAAAAAAAAAAAAAATAGATTCATGTATATTTAACCTGTAGCCCAACACAAATATAACTGTGTAACTAAAGCAGATTGGCTCCTATAATTAAATGAAAAAACAAAGTAGGAGGTCTTCAACCTACGTCATGAGTAGAATATGTTTCACATGTGTGTAATTAATTATGTGTGTCTCTGAATGTTTAAAAAGGAAATTTTGTCATTGTGATTTTATGCTGCTGACGAAGGACTATGTCCGAAACATGTTCAGCGTCTTGCTGGGGCTGTGGTCCCATGATATGATCATTTTATTTGTGTGATGCACTAAAAAATAAAACACAAATATTGAAGAATTTGGTCCGGTGCCGGATTTTCCTTTTATCACTAACTACAAGGACTGTGGACGTCCATCCAGGCACCAGTCGGCTTCAAGGTATTCCAGTGAGAGCATATTCCCTACCCCTTCCCCTGCATTACTATCCGCATAAAATACCTCCCAGAATCAATCGCGTTCGAAGCCCTGCCCTCAGCTGTGAATGAAATCTTTAATAAGCTGCTCCGTGAAGATGACCCTAGAAGAAACATGGAGATTATTAGAGTTCACAGAACACTATGCCCCAAGCCAAACCAAACGGACCCTCCCCGCGATGTGCTGTGTCGCTTCCTAGACTACAGAACAAAAGAACTCATCCTGCGGAGAGCCAGAGAGGCAGAGACTATTGAATATGAGAACTCCCAACTGAAATTATTCCAAGACATCTCTGCCATAACCCTAAAGAAGAGGCGATTGCTTAAACCCCTTACAGATACTTTGATACAAAAAGGCTTTCGCTTCAGCTGGCTGTTCCCTTTCGGTATCTTTATCACAGCCGGTGAAAAGAAACTAACAGCCAGGACATCAGGAGACATCAGGGACGTCTGCCAATCACTAAGCATTGAATTACAATCTTACTCTGACCTGGAGGCCTTCCACGCAGCGTCTCTACAAATGCCCCTCCAAGTCCCCCCCCATGGCAAGTCAATGGAACTCCGAAATCACAGCGCCTACGAAAAAAGATGTCAAAAACACCACCACCAAAGGATGGAGTGGAAACGACCTGATATCTACGCTCTAGGATACGAATGACTCTTTCTCGTCCGCTTGCTAGCTGACTTTTCCTTAACACCGTGTTTACTGGTCGCCCTTACACGCCATTGACTGGAATGTTGCTAACCCGATACCAGGTTCTATCACCCTTAAAACCAAATAAACCTCTCCCTCACCCCTGCATATACCTACCCCCTACCCACTCAACTCCCTCCTTTGTCCCCCCCTCCCCTCCTCCCCAAACCCCCATGACACCCGAACCCCTAAGTGATGCATGGCTACCCTATGCCTACTTGACCGGCGGGCCGACTGCGTTACCCGCGGCCCTACATGAACAAAGAGTGAGGTCTAGTCATCCTTATAATACTGACTCCTATGTTATACAAGTTATACTGTTTTTCTGCATTACTGTTAGGTTATATTTCTGACTCGTAATATGTTTGACTCCTAGACCCACAGAGGTCTTACATCTATAGATACCGCGTAGGTGTCCCTACACACCTGCTACCATTGGCCCTTCTCCCCATCCCTTACCCTATATCCCTCCACCTACACCATTAAACCCATCCCTCCCCCCCTCCCTCTCACCTTATTGTTACAGCAGGTACTATCTAATTATTGTGGAACCAATGATAATCCTCCCCATATAGTCCACATCGCCGTGTAGCTGATTGTTAGACATGCCGTACATGTCTAACATGCATTGGAAATGTTATTAATGCCTTTCTCTCTCCTATTGTCTTTTCTCTCTACTTTTCTGCTTACTTTCCTTCCCTTAACTACCCCCCTTTATTAGACAGAGTAACTGCCACTATGAAAACTTGGCGTGACCCTTTCTTATCCTGGATGGGTCGTAAGAATATTCTAAAAAGCCTTATCCTACCTAAATTTACTTACCTTTTCTCTATGCTACCAATCCATGTCCCTACTGCTTATTTGCGCAAGGTCAATTCTCTTTTTTATACCTATATCTGGAAACATAAGAGACACCGCATAAATTTCCGTACTCTCTCCCTCCCAAAAACAAAAGGGGGCATGGGTGCACCTGATATCAGAATCTATTACTACACAGCAGTTCTATCACGCTCCGTTGATATCATACGAAACACACAAAACAAATTATGGATCGATATAGAAAACAAATTGTCCTCACAACTCCTTCGCCCCCTCCTACTAACGCACTGCAGTGACAAATCACCTGAACGCCAACATAATCCCCTTGCAAATACACTCCTACGAGTATGGGCCAATACGCATGCCTGCTTGATACCCCCATCGACCGCTCTCCTTACTCTGCTAGATATACTAATGGGATCGAACCTACTACACAATCCCAGCAAATATCGTACCGGATTGCTTGCCAGTCTGACAGCAGACCAAGGATACGCAGATGGAGCACTTCTCCCGTTACCTAATCTACACAAAATACCAGGCCTCGAATCTATTAATTTTTTCCAATATAAAACTCTACAATCCTTCCTACACAACATTCGATTCGATACAGCGCTCACCCGCAGCCCCACGGCATTCGAAACGCTCTGTGCGAGACAGATCAGACCCACTAAGATCCTTTCCACCATTTACCAAAGCATCTTAGATAATGATATACCCATGAAAAGAGCCTATATACATAGTTGGGAAAAAGACTTAGGTTACAAGTTCACACCACAACAGATTTCGCATATCTACGCCCACTCGCATGGTCCAACTAAATGCATCAAGGTACAAGAGAACTCCTATAAAATTCTCTCCCGCTGGTATACTGTCCCACAAAGAACACACAAATGGAAGACACAATTCCCTGCGAACTGCTGGCGTTGTGGAGATGCGAACGGGAACTACATCCACCTTTGGTGGCACTGCCCTTCCCTGATCCCCTACTGGAATATGACAGCACACTTGATTAGAGATGTGACAAAACGGAATATCAAATTATCCCCTGAAGTCGTCCTGTTAAATCTACCCTTAGGCGCATCCCATGGTGAGTTTTCTGTGTTAACCTACACAATACTGGCTGCGGCGAAACTCCTCCTACCAACGGTATGGAGATCGCCTCAAATCCCGACTCTTCAGTCATTAATTGATAAAACTGATCAACTGTACTTAGTGGCAAGACTGGCTGCCTCGGTGAACCGCACACAGGCATCTGTCCGTAACCACTGGCGAGCTTGGGTACTCTTCAAAAAGACGCTCATAGTGCCTTAATCTCATCCCCTCGTCTCATCCACTCAACAGTGGTCCTCCCGGCCCCTCCTCGTGACTCGAGCTCCCCACTCTCTCTCTTCCTCTCTCGCCTATCGTGCCCACTCACGTTCCCTTACCTAACCCCTCTTCCCTCTCTCATCTATCATTTCTCCCTCTTTAAATTAACTCTCTCTAGATAGTTTAACAATAACCATTTTAAGCATTCGTTTGGAAATAACTAACTGTTTTCATTTGATTGTCACAAGCTGAATACTTATGATTCTGTAATTTTCTGATTACCATCTTAATATCTTGTAAAACAATAAAAAGAATTTTTGAAATGAAATTAAATGAGATAGGAAAATGCTAATAAAGAATAAAAAAGACTAATGGGGGAAAGGTATGACCCCATAATATAAACAAGAAAATTGATGGCAATTGCTAACATGCAGTCTGAACAGGCGCATACAGAACATGAAATAAACTATAACAAATTGGCAGTTGCACTATGAAATGCTAAAGCATGAATATAAGAATATAGACATACACCACTACTAAGGAAGTACATGAAGCAAATAGACATTTAGCATTTAAACATATGTGCAGCGGAACAGCGTGAAACGGTTAGCCGTTGTCCGACTCTGCACCCGCTCCCTCCCTGCACTTGTAACCCTATGATGAAATAAAGAGCCACAGCAATTACTGGTGAGTGCCTCTCCTTCTTTATACAAATTTAGCATTTAAAAATGGCCATTTATTTATCTGCCCAGTAGCCATGTCATAGTGTGCCACATTGCTGGGTTGGTCAATTGTGTTCATTCTGAGATGCGCTCTAGGTTCCCATGTGTGTTATTACGAAAGCATAGGATCTTCCTGCCAAATTATGACTACATTTCTCTGGCATCTCTCAATACAAATGAATTGAGAGAAGCTGAGCATGTCTAATCCACACGTGACCAGATGTAGCAAACTGTGTAGTTGCAGTCACATGACTGCCCACTCTCACCTGCAATATTGATTAATCCTGACTGAATGCTGTCAGAATTCAGAATTTTGCAGTAGGAAAGAGCGTTTGCAGACTTTCATCAGAAGAATAAGTAACTGGTTTAAATTAAGTAGGTACATTGAGGTAAAAACTAGTGATGAGCGAGCATGCTCGCCACTACTCGGTACTCACACGAGTATCACTGTACTCGGGCTACTCGGCGAGCACCGAGTAATCTCGCGATACTCGTGCTGTGCTCGTGGTCGTCATCTCTGCATGTTGGCGCTCTTTTGAGAGCCAGCCCACGTGTAGGAATTGGCTGGCAGACCACTGCAATGCCACAGCCCTGTTAGTTGTGGCATTGTAGTGATTGGCCGGCCTGCACAGCGTGACCGAGCCTTTATAAGACCCGGCCGCGCTGTGCTCTGCACACAGGCATCCAGACAGTGAGTGTAGGGAGAGTGTCTGCTGCTGCTTAGGGACAGATTTGTGGCCCTCATAGGTAGATCCGGAGCAGGGCTGCAAACTGCTGCTGAGCTGACCACAACAGTCCTTCTCAGGACTAATCTAGGAGGATATAGGCAGGGTGATCCAGATCGGAGTCCAAGCTTTTCTGTGACCATTACAGTCACCAGACTGTTGTACTTACTAGCTTGATCCAGGTTAGGACTTAGAGACTAAAATCCTCATTTCCTGTGACCATTACAGTCACCAGACTGGTGTACATACTACCTTGATACAGGTTAGGGACTAAAATCCTCATCTCCTGTGACCATTACAGTCACCAGACTGGTGTACGTACTACCTTGATACAGGTTAGGGACTAAAATCCTAATCTCCTGTGACCATTACAGTCACCAGACTGGTGTACGTACTAGCTTGATACAGGTTAGGGACTAAAATCCTAATCTACTGGGACCATTACAGTCACCAGACTGGTGTAATTACTACCTTGATACAGGTTAGGGCCAAAAATCCTAATCTCCTGTGAACATTACAGTCACCAGACTGGTGTAATTACTACCTTGATACAGGTTAGTGCCTAAAATCCTAATCTCCTGTGACCATTACAGTCACCAGACTGGTGTAATTACTACCTTGATACAGGTTAGGGCCTAAAATCCTAATCTCCTGTGACCATTACAGTCACCAGACTGGTGTACGTGCTACCTTGATACAGGTTAGGGACTAAAATCCTCATCTCCTGTGACCATTACAGTCACCAGACTGGTGTACGTACTACCTTGATACAGGTTAGGGACTAAAATCCTAATCTCCTGTGACCATTACAGTCACTAGACTGGTGTACATACTACCTTGATACATGTTAGGGACTAAAATCCTCATCTCCTGTGACCATTACAGTCACCAGACTGGTGTAATTACTACCTTGATACAGGTTAGGGCCTAAAAGCCTAATCTCATGTGACCATTACAGTCACCAGACTGGTGTAATTACTACCTTGATACAGGTTAGGGACTAAAATCCTAATCTCCTGTGACCATAACAGTCACCAGACTGGTGTACGTACTACCTTGATACAGGTTAGGGACTAAAATCCTCATCTCCTGTTACCATTACAGTCACCAGACTGGTGTAATTACTAACTTGATACAGGTTAGGGCCTAAAAGCCTAATCTCCTGTGACCATTACAGTCACCAGACTGGTGTACATACTACCTTGATACAGGTTAGGGACTAAAATCCTCATCTCCTGTGACCATTACAGTCACCAGACTGGTGTACGTACTACCTTGATACAGGTTAGGGACTAAAATCCTAATCTCCTGTGACCATTACAGTCACCAGACTGGTGTAATTACTACCTTGATACAGGTAAGTGCCTAAAATCCTAATCTCCTGTGACCATTACAGTCACCAGACTGGTGTACGTACTACCTTGATACAGATTAGGGACAAAAAATCCTAATCTCCTGTGACCATTACAGTCACCAGACTGGTGTAATTGCTACCTTGATACAGGTTAGGGACTAAAATCCTAATCTCCTGTGACCATTACAGTCACCAGACTGGTGTAATTACTACCTTGATACAGGTTAGGGCCTAAAAGCCTAATCTCCTGTGACCATTACGGTCACCAGACTGGTGTACGTACTACCTTGATACAGATTAGGGACAAAAAATCCTAATCTCCTGTGACCATTACAGTCACCAGACTGGTGTACGTACTAGCTTGATACAGGTTAGGGACTAAAATCCTAATCTACTGGGACCATTACAGTCACCAGACTGGTGTAATTACTACCTTGATACAGGTTAGGGCCAAAAATCCTAATCTCCTGTGAACATTACAGTCACCAGACTGGTGTAATTACTACCTTGATACAGGTTAGTGCCTAAAATCCTAATCTCCTGTGACCATTACAGTCACCAGACTGGTGTAATTACTACCTTGATACAGGTTAGGGCCTAAAATCCTAATCTCCTGTGACCATTACAGTCACCAGACTGGTGTACGTGCTACCTTGATACAGGTTAGGGACTAAAATCCTCATCTCCTGTGACCATTACAGTCACCAGACTGGTGTACGTACTACCTTGATACAGGTTAGGGACTAAAATCCTAATCTCCTGTGACCATTACAGTCACTAGACTGGTGTACATACTACCTTGATACATGTTAGGGACTAAAATCCTCATCTCCTGTGACCATTACAGTCACCAGACTGGTGTAATTACTACCTTGATACAGGTTAGGGCCTAAAAGCCTAATCTCATGTGACCATTACAGTCACCAGACTGGTGTAATTACTACCTTGATACAGGTTAGGGACTAAAATCCTAATCTCCTGTGACCATAACAGTCACCAGACTGGTGTACGTACTACCTTGATACAGGTTAGGGACTAAAATCCTCATCTCCTGTTACCATTACAGTCACCAGACTGGTGTAATTACTAACTTGATACAGGTTAGGGCCTAAAAGCCTAATCTCCTGTGACCATTACAGTCACCAGACTGGTGTACATACTACCTTGATACAGGTTAGGGACTAAAATCCTCATCTCCTGTGACCATTACAGTCACCAGACTGGTGTACGTACTACCTTGATACAGGTCAGGGACTAAAATCCTAATCTCCTGTGACCATTACAGTCACCAGACTGGTGTAATTACTACCTTGATACAGGTTAGTGCCTAAAATCCTAATCTCCTGTGACCATTACAGTCACCAGACTGGTGTACGTACTACCTTGATACAGATTAGGGACAAAAAATCCTAATCTCCTGTGACCATTACAGTCACCAGACTGGTGTAATTGCTACCTTGATACAGGTTAGGGACTAAAATCCTAATCTCCTGTGACCATTACAGTCACCAGACTGGTGTAATTACTACCTTGATACAGGTTAGGGCCTAAAAGCCTAATCTCCTGTGACCATTACGGTCACCAGACTGGTGTACGTACTACCTTGATACAGGTTAGGGACTAACATCCTCATCTCCTGTGACCATTACAGTCACCAGACTGGTGTACGTACTACCTTGATACAGGTTAGGGACTAAAATCCTCATCTCCTGTTACCATTAAAGTCACCAGACTGGTGTAATTACTACCTTGATACAGGTTAGGGACAAAAAATCCTAATCTCCTGTGACCATTACAGTCACCAGACTGGTGTACGTACTACCTTGATACAGGTTAGGGACTAAAATCCTAATCTTCTGTGACCATAACAGTCAGCAGACTGGTGTAATTACTACCTTGATACAGGTTAGGGCCTAAAAGGCTAATCTCATGTGACCATTACAGTCACCAGATTGGTGTAATTACTACCTTGATACAGGTTAGGGCCTAAAAGCCTAATCTCCTGTGACCATTACAGTCACCAGACTATTGTACGTACTACCTTGATACAGGTTACGGACTAAAATCCTCATCTCCTGTTACCATTACAGTCACCAGACTGGTGTAATTACTACCTTGATACAGGTTAGGGACTAAAATCCTAATCTCCTGTGACCATAACAGTCACCAGACTGTTGTAATTACTACCTTGATACAGGTTAGGGACTAAAATCCTCATCTCCTGTGACCATTACAGTCACCAGACTGGAGTACGTACTACCTTGATACAGGTTAGGGACTAAAATCCTAATCTCCTGTGACCATTACAGTCACCAGACAGGTGTAATAACTACCTTGATACAGGTTAGGGCCTAAAATCCTAATCTTCTGTGACCATTACAGTCACCAGACTTTTGTACGTACTACCTTGATACAGGCTAGGGACAAAAAATCCTAATCTCCTGTGACCATTACAGTCACCAGACTGGTGTAATTACTACCTTGATACAGGTTAGGGACTAAAATCCTAATCTCCTGTGACCATTACAGTCACCAGACTGGTGTAATTACTACCTTGATACAGGTTAGGGCCTAAAAGCCTAATCTCCTGTGACCATTACAGTCACCAGACTGGTGTACGTACTACCTTGATACAGGTTAGGGACTAACATCCTCATCTCCTGTGACCATTACAGTCACCAGACTGGTGTACGTACTACCTTGATACAGGTTAGGTACTAAAATCCTCATCTCCTGTTACCATTAGAGTCACCAGACTGGTGTAATTACTACCTTGATAAAGGTTAGGGACAAAAAATCCTAATCTCCTGTGACCATTACAGTCACCAGACTGGTGTACATACTACCTTGATACAGGTTAGGGCCTAAAAGCCTAATCTCATGTAACCATTACAGTCACCAGACTGGTGTAATTACTACATTGATACAGGTTAGGGCCTAAAAGCCTAATCTCCTGTGACCATTACAGTCACCAGACTGGTGTACGTACTACCTTGATACAGGTTACGGACTAAAATCCTCATCTCCTGTTACCACTACAGTCATCAGACTGGTGTAATTACTACCTTGATACAGGTTAGGGACTAAAATCCTAATCTCCTGTGACCATTACAGTCACCAGACTGGTGTACGTACTACCTTGATACAGGTTAGGGACTAAAATCCTCATCTCCTGTGACCATTACAGTCACCAGACTGGTGTACGTACTACCTTGATACAGGTTAGGGACTAAAATCCTAATCTCCTGTGACCATTACAGTCACCAGACTGGTGTAATTACTACCTTGATACAGGTTAGTGCCTAAAATCCTAATCTCCTGTGACCATTACAGTCACCAGACTGGTGTACGTACTACCTTGATACAGATTAGGGACAAAAAATCCTAATCTCCTGTGACCATTACAGTCACCAGACTGGTGTACGTACTACCTTGATACAGGTTGGGGACTAAAATCCTAATCTCCTGTGACCATTACAGTCACCAGACTGGTGTAATTACTACCTTGATACAGGTTAGGGCCTAAAAGCCTAATCTCCTGTGACCATTACAGTCACCAGACTGGTGTACGTACTACCTTGATACAGGTTAGGGACTAACATCCTCATCTCCTGTGACCATTACAGTCACCAGACTGGTGTACGTACTACCTTGATACAGGTTAGGGACTAAAATCCTCATCTCCTGTTACCATTAAAGTCACCAGACTGTGTAGTTACTACCTTGATACAGGTTAGGTACTAAAATCCTCATCTCCTGTTACCATTAGAGTCACCAGACTGGTGTAATTACTACCTTGATAAAGGTTAGGGACAAAAAATCCTAATCTCCTGTGACCATTACAGTCACCAGACTGGTGTACGTACTACCTTGATACAGGTTAGGGCCTAAAAGCCTAATCTCATGTAACCATTACAGTCACCAGACTGGTGTAATTACTACATTGATACAGGTTAGGGCCTAAAAGCCTAATCTCCTGTGACCATTACAGTCACCAGACTGGTGTACGTACTACCTTGATACAGGTTACGGACTAAAATCCTCATCTCCTGTTACCATTACAGTCATCAGACTGGTGTAATTACTACCTTGATACAGGTTAGGGACTAAAATCCTAATCTCCTGTGACCATTACAGTCACCAGACTGGTGTACGTACTACCTTGATACAGGTTAGGGACTAAAATCCTCATCTCCTGTGACCATTACAGTCACCAGACTGGTGTAATTACTACCTTGATACAGGTTAGTGCCTAAAATCCTAATCTCCTGTGACCATTACAGTCACCAGACAGGTGTAATAACTACCTTGATACAGGTTAGGGCCTAAAATCCTAATCTTCTGTGACCATTACAGTCACCAGACTTTTGTACGTACTACCTTGATACAGGCTAGGGACAAAAAATCCTAATCTCCTGTGACCATTACAGTCACCAGACTGGTGTAATTACTACCTTGATACAGGTTAGGGACTAAAATCCTAATCTCCTGTGACCATTACAGTCACCAGACTGGTGTAATTACTACCTTGATACAGGTTAGGGCCTAAAAGCCTAATCTCCTGTGACCATTACAGTCACCAGACTGGTGTACGTACTACCTTGATACAGGTTAGGGACTAACATCCTCATCTCCTGTGACCATTACAGTCACCAGACTGGTGTACGTACTACCTTGATACAGGTTAGGTACTAAAATCCTCATCTCCTGTTACCATTAGAGTCACCAGACTGGTGTAATTACTACCTTGATAAAGGTTAGGGACAAAAAATCCTAATCTCCTGTGACCATTACAGTCACCAGACTGGTGTAATTACTACCTTTATACAGGTTAGGGCCTAACATCCTAATCTTCTGTGACCATTACAGTCACCAGACTGGTGTAATTACTACCTTGATACAGGTTAGGGACTAAAATCCTAATCTCCTGTGATCTGAACTGTCGCCAGACTGTTGTACTTACTACCTTAATACAGGTTAGGGACTAAAATCCTACTCTCCTGTGACCATTACAGTTACCAGACTGGTGTACGTACTACCTTGATACAGGTTAGGGCCTAAAAGCCTAATCTCATGTAACCATTACAGTCACCAGACTGGTGTAATTACTACATTGATACAGGTTAGGGCCTAAAAGCCTAATCTCCTGTGACCATTACAGTCACCAGACTGGTGTACGTACTACCTTGATACAGGTTGGGGACTAAAATCCTAATCTCCTGTGACCATTACAGTCACCAGACTGGTGTAATTACTACCTTGATACAGGTTAGGGCCTAAAAGCCTAATCTCCTGTGACCATTACAGTCACCAGACTGGTGTACGTACTACCTTGATACAGGTTAGGGACTAACATCCTCATCTCCTGTGACCATTACAGTCACCAGACTGGTGTACGTACTACCTTGATACAGGTTAGGGACTAAAATCCTCATCTCCTGTTACCATTAAAGTCACCAGACTGGTGTAGTTACTACCTTGATACAGGTTAGGTACTAAAATCCTCATCTCCTGTTACCATTAGAGTCACCAGACTGGTGTAATTACTACCTTGATAAAGGTTAGGGACAAAAAATCCTAATCTCCTGTGACCATTACAGTCACCAGACTGGTGTACGTACTACCTTGATACAGGTTAGGGCCTAAAAGCCTAATCTCATGTAACCATTACAGTCACCAGACTGGTGTAATTACTACATTGATACAGGTTAGGGCCTAAAAGCCTAATCTCCTGTGACCATTACAGTCACCAGACTGGTGTACGTACTACCTTGATACAGGTTACGGACTAAAATCCTCATCTCCTGTTACCATTACAGTCATCAGACTGGTGTAATTACTACCTTGATACAGGTTAGGGACTAAAATCCTAATCTCCTGTGACCATTACAGTCACCAGACTGGTGTACGTACTACCTTGATACAGGTTAGGGACTAAAATCCTCATCTCCTGTGACCATTACAGTCACCAGACTGGTGTAATTACTACCTTGATACAGGTTAGTGCCTAAAATCCTAATCTCCTGTGACCATTACAGTCACCAGACAGGTGTAATAACTACCTTGATACAGGTTAGGGCCTAAAATCCTAATCTTCTGTGACCATTACAGTCACCAGACTTTTGTACGTACTACCTTGATACAGGCTAGGGACAAAAAATCCTAATCTCCTGTGACCATTACAGTCACCAGACTGGTGTAATTACTACCTTGATACAGGTTAGGGACTAAAATCCTAATCTCCTGTGACCATTACAGTCACCAGACTGGTGTAATTACTACCTTGATACAGGTTAGGGCCTAAAAGCCTAATCTCCTGTGACCATTACAGTCACCAGACTGGTGTACGTACTACCTTGATACAGGTTAGGGACTAACATCCTCATCTCCTGTGACCATTACAGTCACCAGACTGGTGTACGTACTACCTTGATACAGGTTAGGTACTAAAATCCTCATCTCCTGTTACCATTAGAGTCACCAGACTGGTGTAATTACTACCTTGATAAAGGTTAGGGACAAAAAATCCTAATCTCCTGTGACCATTACAGTCACCAGACTGGTGTAATTACTACCTTTATACAGGTTAGGGCCTAACATCCTAATCTTCTGTGACCATTACAGTCACCAGACTGGTGTAATTACTACCTTGATACAGGTTAGGGACTAAAATCCTAATCTCCTGTGATCTGAACTGTCGCCAGACTGTTGTACTTACTACCTTAATACAGGTTAGGGACTAAAATCCTACTCTCCTGTGACCATTACAGTTACCAGACTGGTGTACGTACTACCTTGATACAGGTTAGGGCCTAAAAGCCTAATCTCATGTAACCATTACAGTCACCAGACTGGTGTAATTACTACATTGATACAGGTTAGGGCCTAAAAGCCTAATCTCCTGTGACCATTACAGTCACCAGACTGGTGTACGTACTACCTTGATACAGGTTACGGACTAAAATCCTCATCTCCTGTTACCATTACAGTCATCAGACTGGTGTAATTACTACCTTGATACAGGTTAGGGACTAAAATCCTAATCTCCTGTGACCATAACAGTCAGCATACTGGTGTAATTACTACCTTTATACAGGTTAGGGCCTAACATCCTAATCTTCTGTGACCATTACAGTCACCAGACTGGTGTAATTACTACCTTGATACAGGTTAGGGACTAAAATCCTAATCTCCTGTGATCTGAACTGTCGCCAGACTGTTGTACTTACTACCTTAATACAGGTTAGGGACTAAAATCCTACTCTCCTGTGACCATTACAGTTACCAGACTGGTGTACGTACTACCTTGATACAGGTTAGGGACTAAAATCCTAATCTCCTGTGACCATTACAGTCACCAGACTGGTGTAATTACTACCTTGATACAGGTTAGGGCCTAAAAGCCTAATCTCCTGTGACCATTACAGTCACCAGACTGGTGTACGTACTACCTTGATACAGGTTAGGGACTAAAATCCTCATCTCCTGTGACCATTACAGTCACCAGACTGGTGTACGTACTACCTTGATACAGGTTAGGGACTAAAATCCTAATCTCCTGTGACCATTACAGTCACCAGACTGGTGTAATTACTACCTTGATACAGGTTAGGGCCTAAAATCCTAATCTCCTGTAACCATTACAGTCACCAGACAGGTGTAATTACTACCTTGATACAGGTTAGGGCCTAAAATCCTAATCTCCTGTGACCATTACAGTCACCAGACTGGTATACGTACTACCTTGATACAGGTTAGGGACAAAAAATCCTAATCTCCTATGACCATTACAGTCACCAGACTGGTGTAATTACTACCTTGATACAGGTTAGGGACTAAAATCCTAATCTCCTGTGACCATTACAGTCACCAGACTGGTGTAATTACTACCTTGATACAGGTTAGGGCCTAAAAGCCTAATCTCCTGTGACCATTACAGTCACCAGACTGGTGTACGTACTACCTTGATACAGGTTAGGGACTAACATCCTCATCTCCTGTGACCATTACAGTCACCAGACAGGTGTAATTACTACCTTGATACAGGTTAGGGACTAAAATCCTAATCTCCTGTGACCATTACAGTCACCAGACTGGTGTACGTACTACCTTGATACAGGTTAGGTACTAAAATCCTCATCTCCTGTTACCATTAGAGTCACCAGACTGGTGTAATTACTACCTTGATAAAGGTTAGGGACAAAAAATCCTAATCTCCTGTGACCATTACAGTCACCAGACTGGTGTACGTACTACCTTGATACAGGTTAGGGACTAAAATCCTAATCGCCTGTGACCATTACAGTCACCAGACTGGTGTAATTACTACCTTGATACAGGTTAGGGCCTAAAAGCCTAATCTCCTGTGACCATTACAGTCACCAGACTGGTGTAATTACTACATTGATACAGGTTAGGGCCTAAAAGCCTAATCTCCTGTGACCATTACAGTCACCAGACTGGTGTACGTACTACCTTGATACAGGTTACGAACTAAAATCCTCATCTCCTGTTACTGTCACGGGTAGCACGGATGACAGGGTGGAGGCCACGCGCAGACGATCCCAGCGTGTTGCCCACCAGCCATAATGGTGGAGGATGGTCCGTCTCTTTCAGGGGCATTTACCTTCTGTGTAGATGGAGAGAGGGTGTGATGGGATCTCGCTGTTATGGGGGGACGGCTGTGGAGGTCTTGTGCTCGTTCTGGATTTATCCACCAATATTGTAGGTCACTAGGACCCAGCAGATTCCTTCCACTTTTATAAGGAGGTTCATTACCCTTCCTCGGTGCAGGTGATAGTTCCTTGTGCACTCATTATCCTTGCTCCAGCAGACGCGGAGGTTGTGGAGGTTGCTGAGTTCTGCTGTCAGATAAGTGTTTCCTTTTCCCAAATGTCTGTCTTCCCTGGTGTTTGTCTTTAGTTGATAGTGGAGGGGTCTAGTGCACCTCTCCCTCTGATCCTTAGATAAGATAGTGCTAGGATCAGAGAGGGACGAGGTTCGTGGTCGGCGACAGTTGAGGAGACTGTATAGGGACGTTAGGGCAGACAGGGGCAGCTCTAGGAAGTCTAGGGGTCACCGTCTCCTTCTTGTGCCCTTAGCGTTAGGGACTCCTTATTCCCCCCCCCCGTCGTTATCCTACGCTGGGTGTCTTCCCCACTCCCAGCGTGACAGTTACCATTACAGTCATCAGACTGGTGTAATTACTACCTTGATACAGGTTAGGGACTAAAATACTAATCTCCTGTGACCATAACAGTCAGCAGACTGGTGTAATTACTACCTTGATACAGGTTAGGGCCTAACATCCTAATCTTCTGTGACCATTACAGTCACCAGACTGGTGTAATTACTACCTTGATATAGGTTAGGGACTAAAATCCTAATCTCCTGTGATCTGAACTGTCACCAGACTGTTGTATTTACTACCTTAATACAGGTTAGGGACTAAAATCCTACTCTCCTGTGACCATTACAGTTACCAGACTGGTGTACGTACTACCTTGATACAGGTTAGGGACTAAAATCCTAATCTCCTGTGACCATTACAGTCACCAGACTGGTGTACGTACTACCTTGATACAGGTTAGGGACTAAAATCCTCATCTCCTGTGACCATTACGGTCACCAGACTGGTGTACGTACTACCTTGATACAGGTTAGGGACTAAAATCCTAATCTCCTGTGACCATTACAGTCACCAGACTGGTGTAATTACTACCTTGGTACAGGTTAGGGCCTAAAATCCTAATCTCCTGTAACCATTACAGTCACCAGACAGGTGTAGTTACTACCTTGATACAGGTTAGGGCCTAAAATCCTAATCTCCTGTGACCATTACAGTCACCAGACTGGTGTACGTACTACCTTGATACAGGTTAGGGACTAACATACTCATCTCCTGTGACCATTACAGTCACCAGACTGGTGTACGTACTACCTTGATACAGGTTAGGGACTAAAATCCTCATCTCCTGTTACCATTAGAGTCACCAGACTGGTGTAATTACTACCTTGATACAGGTTAGGGACAAAAAATCCTAATCTCCTGTGACCATTACAGTCACCAGACTGGTGTACGTACTACCTTGATACAGGTTAGGGACTAAAATCCTAATCTCCTGTGACCATTACAGTCACCAGACTGGTGTAATTACTACCTTGATACAGGTTAGGGCCTAAAAGCCTAATCTCTTGTGACCATTACAGTCACCAGACTGGTGTAATTACTACCTTGATACAGGTTAGGGCCTAAGAGCCTAATCTCCTGTGACCATTACAGTCACCAAACTGGTGTACGTACTACCTTGATACAGGTTACGGGCTAAAATCCTCATCTCCTGTTACCATTACAGTCACCAGACTGGTGTACTTACTACCTTGATACAGGTTAGGGACTAAAATCCTAATCTCCTGTGACCATAACAGTCACCAGACTGGTGTAATTACTACCTTGATACAGGTTAGGGCCTAAAATCCTAATCTCCCGTAACCATTACAGTCACCAGACTGGTGTAATTACTACCTTGATACAGGTTAGGGACTAAAATCCTAATCTCCTGTGATCTGAACTGTCACCAGACTGTTGCACTTACTACCTTAATACAGGTTAGAGACTAAAATCCTACTCTCCTGTGACCATTACAGTCACCAGACTGGTGTCGCAGTATACAAACAAAATGCGCAAGGGCGTTGGCAAGGAACAAGGAAGTGAACGTGATTGTGGTGCAGGCAGAGGCCGAGGTCATGTGCAAGCACTAATTTCGTAACAAGAAAGGCGCACATCTACTCGCTCACACGTCCTGTCCCAAATTCTTGGGGCCCGCTGCAGTTCACCGCTCTTGAACCAACACCAGTGTCAACAGGTTGTTACTTGGATAGCGGATAATGCTTCAAGTCAGATTGGCACCTCCACAAACACCCTGTCTTCCACACGGTCAAGTGTCAGTAGCCGTGATACTGCACCGCACATTTCCCGACCTGATCCTCCTTCCTACCACCAGGCCGAGTACACTTCCACGGACATTACTGATCCCACACTTGGACACTCGGAAGTCCAGATGTGTGTACCCATGGGTGAGTGGAGGTACATGGCAAATTCCCATAACATAATTTAAATTCAGTTGTCATTTGTTTGTGGTGTGGTGAAGTCTGACCCAATCCAACCCTTGTTCATCGTCATCAGAGTCAGCCTGTCAGCATTTTCAGTTGACAGGCGGGTGCGTTTATCAGTAATGATTCCACCTGCGGCTCTGAAAACACTCTCTGACAAAACGCTAGCAGCAGGGCAGGCCAGGACTTCCAAGGCATTGAGAGCCAATTCATGCCACGTGTCCAGCTTGTTGACACAATAATTGTAAGGCACAGAGGAATCTAGCAGTACAGTTGTTTGATCTGCAAGGTACTCCTTCAGCATCTGGCCAAACTTATCATTTCTTGTGGCACTACCCCGCACCTCAGGGGCTGTGGTACGTGAGGGGCTGAGAAAACTGTCCCACATCGTAAAGACTGTTCCCCTACCTCTGGCGGATTGGACTTGTGCCCCTCTCGGCCGTACGCCTTGGTTGTCCACCGATTCCTGACCTATGCCGCTAGCGTTTTGTGAGGGTAATGATTTGCCTACTTCCGTGATTTCTGGAAATGCTGCATTTTGGCTGACCTCTCCGCCTCAGGAATGAGAGACATAAAGTTCTCCTTGTAGCGTGGGTCTAACAGTGTTGCCAACCAGTACTGATTGTCGGCCAAGATGTTGTGAACGCGAGGGTCACGAGCCAGGCAGCTTACCATAAAGTCAGCCATGTGCACCAGACTCTTAACAGCCATCACTTCAGTATCCAGACCAACACGATGACTGAACATGCTGTCCTCCTCCTCCTCCTCATCTCCACTGTCCTCTGGCCAGCCACGCAGAATCGAGGGTATGACTGGTGTGCATGTCATATCCTCAATTTGGCCAGAGAGTTGCTCCATGTCTTCATCATCCTCCTCCTCGTCATAGTCCTCCACTGCACGTTGTGATGAGATGAGGCTGGGCTGTGTGTTTTCACCCACACCCACTACTGTTTCTTGCTCCAAGTCATCGCGCTCGGCCTGCAATGCATCCTCTTTGTTTTTCAGCAGAGACCGTTTTAGAAGGCAGAGTAGTGGTATGGTGACGCTAATAATGGCGTCATCGCCGCTCACCATCTTGGTGGAGTCCTCAAAGTTTTGGAGGACGGTACATAGGTCCGACATCCATCTCCTCTCCTCAGGTGTTATGTGTGGAGTTTGACCCATTTCCCGACGGCTTAGGTGATGCAGGTAGTCCACAACTGCACTCTTCTGCTCACATATCCTGACCAACATGTGCAGAGTTGAATTCCAACGCGTGGGGACATCACACAACAGTCTGTGGGCCGGAAGACGGAAACGGCGCTGAAAGCCGGCAAGGCCGGCTGAAGCAGCAGGTGACTTGCGAAAATGTGCAGATAGACGGCGAACTTTTACCAGCTGTTCAGACAGCTCTGGGTATGACTTTAGAAACCTCTGAACCACCAGGTTGAGCACATGGCCCACGCATGGAACATGCGTCAGCTGGCCTCGCCTCAAAGCTGCCACCAGGTTCCGGCCATTGTCACACACGACCTTTCCTGGCTTTAGGTTCAGAGGTGTGAGCCAGTGATCTGCCTGCTGTTTCAGAGCTGTCCACACCTCTTCTGCATTGTGGGGTTTGTCACCTATGCAGACTAGCTTCAGCACAGCCTGTTGCCGCTTCGCAGAGGCAGTGCTGCAGTGCTTCCAGCTTGGGACTGGTGTGGAGGGTACATTGGATGAGGATGCGCAGGAGGAGGAGGAGGAGGCTGAAGAGCATGACTTTCCGGAGCTGTAGAGTGTCGGTGAAACCCTGACAGAGGTAAGGATTGCTATCCTTGCTGTGGGAAGGACGTGTTCCGTCCCTCGCTCAGACTGTGTCCCAGCCTCCACAATATTAACCCAGTGTTTTGTCAAGGAGATGTATCGGCCTTGCCCACAAGTACTTGTCCACGTGTCTGTGGTTAGGTGGACTTTGGCTGAAACAGCGTTGTTCAGGGCACGTGTGATGCTGTTGGACACGTGGTTATGCAATGCGGGGACGGCACATCTGGAGAAATAGTGTCGGCTGGGGACCGAGTAACGTGGGACAGCAGCCGCCATCAAGTCGCGGAAGCACCGCTCCTCGACTCTGTTGTACTTCCCACAAAGTCGGGTGCTTGGCTGTCATGTGCCTGATCATGCTGGTGGTGGTCAGGCTGCTAGTTTTCGTACCCCTGCTGCTGCTGGCATGGCAGGTGTTGCAAATGGCCTTTTTAGAGTCATCTGGAGCCAACTTAAAAAACTGCCAGACTCGGGAAGACCGAACATTTGCACAGGCACCTTGTGTCATGTTGTTGTTCCGGGGAACGGTTGCCTGCCTTCTGCCTGCGGACCCGACCCTGCTTCATACTGCCTGTTGGGATGCTACGCCTCCCTCCCCTGTGCACTGCTGTCCTCGCTCTGCATATCCTCCTGCCAGGTTGGGTCAGCTACTGGATCATCAACCACGTCGTCTTCCTCCTTCTTGGCTAATCGCTGGACTGCTCCTCCTTCTCCTCATGTGCCACCATGATGACCGTTACAATAGTTAGGCTGTTGTTTCAGGTATACCCCCAGTGGTAAATTTTTACGCCCATTCTTTTTGAATGGGCATTACAACGACAGGATACCCGCTCCTTTTCAATGGGAAAAATGTTTTGAGGCCCTCATGCACGTCTCTATCCAGGGACAATGTGGAGCCTTCCAATTTTTGGCTGCCCTGCCAAAGGGCTATACTACAATACACCCACTTGAGGTTTACAGGCCCTACTGTATGTCTGTATGCATGGGTCATTGTTGAACCTCCCAATTTTTGGCTGCCCTGGCCAAAGGGCTATACTACAATACACCCACTTGAGATTTACAGGCCCTCCTGCACGTCTCTATCCTGGTACAATGTGGAGCCTCCCAATTTTTGGCTGCCCTGGCCAAAGGGCTATACTACTATACACCCACTTGAGGTTTACAGGCCCTCCTGCACGTCTCTATCCTGGTACAATGTGGAGCCTCTCAATTTTTGGCTGCCCTGCCAAAGGCCTATACTACAATACACCCACTTGAGGGTTACAGGCCCTACTACATGTCTGTATGCATGGGTCATTGTTGAACCTCCCAATTTTTGGCTGCCCTGCCAAAGGCCTATACTACAATACACCCACTTGAGGTTTACAGGCCTTACTGCATGTCTGTATGCATGGGTCATTGTTGAACCTCCCAATTTTTAGCTGCCCTGCCAAAGGGCTATACTACAATACACCCACTTGAGGTTTACAGGCCCTACTGTATGTCTGTATACATGGGTCATTGTTGAACCTCCCAATTTTTGGCTGCCCTGCCAAAGGCTTATACTACAATACACCCACTTGAGGTTTACAGGCCTTACTGCATGTCTGTATGCATGGGTCATTGTTGAACCTCCCAATTTTTGGCTGCCCTGCCAAAGGCCTATACTACAATACACCCACTTGAGGTTTACAGGCCTTACTGCATGTCTGTATGCATGGGTCATTGTTGAACCTCCCAATTATTGGCTGCCCTGCCAAAGGCCTATACTACAATACACCCACTTGAGGGTTACAGGCCCTACTACATGTCTGTAAGCATGGGTCATTGTTGAACCTCCCAATTTTTAGCTGCCCTGCCAAAGGGCTATACTACAATACACCCACTTGAGGTTTACAGGCCCTACTGTATGTCTGTATGCATGGGTCATTGTTGAACCTCCCAATTTTTGCCTACCCTGGCCAAAGGGCTAGACTACAATACACCTACTTCATGTTTACAGGCCCTCCTGCACGTCTCTATCCAGGGACAATGTGGAGCCTCCCAATTTTTGGCTGCCCTGGCCAAAGGGCTATACTACAATACACCCACTTCATGTTTACAGGCCCTCCTGCACGTCTCTATTCAGGGACAATGTGGAGCCTCCCAATTTTGGACTGCCCTGGCAAAGGAAAATACTACAATAGACCCAGTTCCTCAAAATGGGCACTTTATTTCTAGACAGGGCTTCATGTACGTCTCTTCTCATGGTCATCGGAGTGCCGCACAATGTTTTCACGTAAAATCTTTCATGTAATCACAAAAAGTAACATACATCAGCTGTATCTCACTATTGGGTATGTGCCCTTAACATTTCCACCCTAAGTATTCATTTTGGTGTCATTTTGGAAGGTTTTCTGGTGACTCCGTAAAATTGGCGTGAAACTCGGACAACATTGTTCACAGCTGTGACTTTTGAGTGAGAAATGCTTCCAGGGGTCTTCCCCATGGTGTTGCTATGTCATTTGAGCACTCTTCTGAGACTTTTGTGACATTTTTAGGGTTTTTCCATGCTGCCGACGGTCATTTCATAAAAATACTCGGGTCTCCCATAGGATAACATTGGGCTCGGTGCTCGGGCCGAGTACACGAGTATCTCAGGATGCTCGGCCCGAGCTTCGAGCACCCGAGCATTTTAGTACTCGCTCATCACTAGTAAAAACTGCTAAACATTTTTTTGTCTTTGAGTAAAGGAAATAAATACTTATTTACATTCAAAATATGTCTTCAACATTTGAACTGAATATTCCTCCATCTCAATCTGAAATTTGTAAAAGACCTTTAGAAAACTGAACATATGAACGATATGACATTTTTAAATAAAATTACATATAGTTATACTTTTGATCCCCTTGTTAGGGTGCGTGCACACGATCAGTATACGCAGCGTTTTGGATGCTGCGTCCAAAATGCGGTGTAGTACAGTATAAGCATAGTGGATGGGATTTCAAGAAATCCCATCCTCACTATGCTTAACCCACCCGCAGTGTGTTTGGAGCTGCAGTGCGGGTTGCTGGCAGTTTGCTCCTCCGCAGCATGAAATAAACATGCTGTAGAGTTGGAAGCGGCTGCCACAGAGAGACTGCAGGGAGAAGCCGCCCTGCACCTGCCGCATACAGTGAGTACAGGGTGGCTGCGGTCTCCCTACGGCCACCCGTGGCTTCACTCAGGTCCGGAGGAGCTGCGTCCAACACGCAGCTCCTCCGGACCGTAAGCACATACCCTTAGCACTTTTGCAGATTGGTTTTTAAGGACACTCACCTAAAATTGTCTAATAATTCTTATTTAAGCAGTAAGGCTGTGAGTCAACCAAATCACATTTGCTGTGCATTTGTACAGCGCATTGGTAAAAATAAGAAGCAAATGGGCATAGTATATAGGCCAGCCAGCAAAGTCCATGTAGCTTTGCCTGTTCTGTTCCCATGTCTGTGCTTTTTGCGCAGCATAATAGCTGCTGATTTTCCTGGATCTTTTGATCTGTAAAAAAAAGTAGCATGTCAATTATTTTATGCCTCTTACCTTGCGTACTGCCCGGCATTTCTGGGTTTTGGCTGCATCACACATCAGGTGGGTGGGGGTGTGTCTGACATACGTGGTGTGTGACACGGTCGAAACCTGGAAGTGCCTGTCAGTATGCATGAAAAGTGGCCTGTAGCAGGGTGTGCACAGTAGGCATGGATGAAGAATTTTCTGCATCAAAGAGCAGATATTACCTAGCAAATGTGCAATGTTTTTGCAGCATAATATGTGCTGAAAGCGGATGCAGATTTGATACAGAAAATTCTGCATCACTTGCGCAGCTTCGGAGCATAGAATAACCGTTTGATTTCCTTGGAAAGTTGAAACTTCTAAAACTTTTACATAAAATTGCATATGTTTATTCTGTTGATCCTATAATTAGAGCTTTTTCAGATTTTTTTTCATGCAGACTCACCTAAAATTGTCCAATAACCCTAATTTAAATAGTACATAAACTTTTTCTTTACGTGCAGAAAAAAAGAACGGTAAGGCTGCCTTCACATTTGCGTATGTGTCTGCATGCTGATGGCATGCAGACACATACGCAGTGCAAAGCAGGGTCCAAATGATGTGTCCGCAGCGGAGAATGTCCGCCTGTGGACACATCATTGTGCAGGCTGCCAGCCAATCGGCGTTGTCAGGGGGCGGAGATCAGCGCCGGAGATCTCCGCCCCCCGGCCGCCGGTAACCTCCGGGACGTGTCGGCGGGGAGAACAGCTGATGTGACAGCTGTTTGAATCTTCCCGCGCCGACACTGAGAGGAGATGTCGGCGCGGGAAGATTCAAACAGCTGTCACATCAGCTGTTCTCCCCGCCGACATCGCTAGCACATTACCAGCGGCCGGGAGGCGGAGGACAGCAGAGGCTCCAGCTGATCTCCCGGTGGCCGTCGGTGAGCTCCTGTGACATCACCGCCGGCCACCGGGAGATTTTTCAATGGGTCCGCAGCGTTCTCCTGCGGTGTCATGCAGAGGACACTGCGGACCCATTGAAGCCAATGCATTTTTTGTGCGCTTGGGGACGCTTGCTGATTGTCCAAGGTCCCCAAACGCACAAATAAACCCAACATGCTGCGTCCCGGGTGCGGATGCTGGACACCGGAAGCAGCAGATATCGTCCGCATCCGCACCCGAACGCAGCAAACGCAGGCACCATGCGTTCCTATGTTAAACATAGGAACGCAGTGCGCATGCGTTTGACTGCGTATGGGAACGCAGCAATACGCTGCCTTCCCATACGCAAATGTGAAGCCAGCCTAAGAAGCACTCCAATCAGTCCTATCGACAATCACTGCGGTGATAATCTTGTGTGCTGTATTTTAATGCCAGTCATAGAAAATGAATGCAATTCACCATTCTAAGGCTGGCTTCACACCACGGTTTTAGTCTGTCCGGGTGGATGCTGTTTTTTGCAGGAACACCCAGGAAGAAACAGACAGGAAAGATTGTGCAGAAAAGTGTGGCCAAATATGGTCTCAGATCCCGTTTTTTGTCGGATTCGTTTTTCTGCCGCTGTCCATGGTCCTGAAGTAAGCTGAATTAACAGACTGTGCATGAAATACTGCTGTCCATGGTACTGAACTGTGAATGGTATTATTTCAGAGCATGCACGGTGTAAAGTAGGATCTGGGAAATGATCTGATCTTTTATTGCATCCGGTGCCCACAGACTCCCATGTTATAGGTGCCGGATCGCCCTGGATTAGTTTCTGTCTGGTTTGGTCCAATTATTGCTTTGGATGCCAAAATTGGAGAAGTCTCCGATTCTGAGTTCCAGAAAAAAACTGGACAGCAATGAAATCTGGGACTGAATTCACAACACCAGATAGCCATTTATGACCAATCCGGCACCAAAAGGATACATAAGAGGTTAAAAATGATCCTGTTCTGTTCTTTTAAAACTGAACAGAACAAGATGGCAAAAACCGTGGTGTGAAGACAGTCTAAGATAACATTTAACCCTGTTTGTTTAATCGGTGGGATCCCCGCAGACACTACCTAACTTATACAGAGAGGCCAGGCACCGCCATGATCCCTCTCTTCTTCGGGGTCAAGCAAACTGCAGGGGATCTTGTCTCTGCCGCCCATCGGCTCCTCATGCTGATACCTCCGAAACTCTGTAGTGCACTTCCGGTCACAGGGTGTGTATACCAGTCATCATAGGAACAAAGGAAGCGGCAGCACTCACCGGTCTTCAGATTACATCTTTATTTGTTTAAAACATATCAGCGGCTCACAGGTTACTCCAGAGGGTACAGGGGTTGCAGGTGCTACAACCTGTTGAAGCGCCACTAGGAGGCGCGAAACGGTACGTCGTTATTAGGAGCACCCATCCTCCCCCCACACCCCTATACCCTGTGGAATAACCTGTGAGCCGCTGATATGTTTTAAACAAATAAAGACGTAATTCGAAGACCGGTGAGTGCTGCCGCTTCCTTTGTTCCTATGACTACTCCCAAACTCTACAAATTAGAAATAATCTCTTAAATCTGGAAGGACCTTTATCTTAAACAGATTACGGTAAGGAAGGTTTTCAGCTCACTTTTTAAAATGTCATATTGGTATACAAAAATAAATGATATCCTACTTAAAAGTTAGAATTTTGCTTGCAATCATGCTGAAAAATGAAGATTTATTTTCATATTTAATACCAGTATATGTATACTAGCTTTGCATTTACAGTAGTTGAAGCAGGCAATACTTTCTCTAGATCTTACATTTGTATGCACACATTTCAATGTGACAGAAAGCTTTGCAGTTTTGTTCATAATGTAAATATTTGCCTTCACTAAGCAAAGAATAGTACGGTGAATTTTCATAGTGGAAGAGTGTCCATTTTAAAAGGCTACTGGATGCGCTCCAATCAATTTACAGAGACTACATGCAATAGGAGCAGATTGCAATATGTCTATCTGAAATGTCACTGTTTGCTCTTCTTTTATAATGAATATCAAACTCTCTCAGCTGTCAGCAGCTTATTTCTGCACAATAAACAGTACATGATGTGTTCTCGTTTTTGCTGTTGATTTGATCCTGCCAAAATGATATGGAAACATGCTGATATCTTTTGCTACATTTACATAGATGAAATACCAATAACTTATTTTATTGCTATATACTTGTATACAAAAATATCACAATATTTATAATAAATGACTGTCATAAAGTGTGCTCAAACATCAGCAATTAAACATTATAGTTAATATAAGAACAGTATATCATCACTTTTCTAATCAGTGGATATTACTTTTAGCAAATGGAACTGCATGATTAAAGGGTTAGTCCAACTTTCTTCTTAACTTCCTATCTAATATATCCCCCTAAGGTAAGCTTTTCTCTCATATACTTTCTTTATTAATTCCCTATTGATCCCTCGCTACCCTATCTACAGTGTTGGCCAAAAGTATTGACACCCCTGAGATTCTGTCAGATAATACTCAGTTTCTTCCTGAAAATGATTGCAATCACAAATTCTTTGGTATTATTATCTTCATTTAATTTGTCTTCAATGAAAAAAACACAAAAAGAATTGTCCTAAAGCCAAATTGGATATAATTCCACACCAAACATAAAAAGGGGGTGGACAAAAGTATTGGCACTGTTAGAAAAATCATGTGATGCTTCTCAAATTTGTGTAATTAACAACACCTGTAACTTACCTGTGGCACCTAACAGGTGTTGGTAATAACTAAATCACACTTGCAGCCAGTTGACATGGATAAAAGTTGACTCAACCTCTGTCCTGTGTCCTTGTGTGTACCACATTGAGCATGGAGAAAAGAAAGAAGACCAAAGAACTGTCTGAGGACTTGAGAAACCAAATTCTGAGGAAGCATGAGCAATCTCAAGGCTACAAGTCCATCTCCAAAGACCTGAATGTTCCTGTGTCTACCGTGTGCTGTGTCATCAAGACATTTAAAGCCCTTGGTACTGTGGCTAATCTCCCTAGATGTGGACGGAAAAGAAAAATTGACAAGAGATTTCAACGCAAGATTGTGCGGATGGTGGAAAAAGAACCTTAACTAACATCCCAACAAGCTCAAGCTGCCCTGCAGTCCGAGGGTACAACAGTGTCAACCCGTACTATCCGTCGGAGTCCGAATGAAAAGGGACTGTATGGTAGGAGACACAGGAAGACCCCACTTCTTACCCCGAGACATAAAAAATCCAGGCTGGAGTTTGCCAAAACTTACCTAAGAAAGCCTAAAACATTTTGAAAGAATGTTCTCTCTTTTTGGGCAAAGGCATCAACATAGAGTTTACAGGAGAAAAAAAGAGGCATTCAAAGAAAAGAACACAGTCCCTACAGTCAAACATGGCGGAGGTTCCCTGATGTTTTGGGGTTGCCTTGCTGCCTCTGGCACTGGACTGCTTGACCAAGAGCATGGCATTATGAAGTCTGAAGACTACCAACATATTTTGCAGCATAATGTAGGGCCCAGTGTGAGAAAGCTGGGCCTCCCTCAGAGGTCATGGGTCTTCCAGCAGGACAATGACCCAAAACACACTTCAAAAAGCACTAGAAAATGGTTTGAAAGAAAGCACTGGAGACTTCTAAAGTGGCCAGCAATGAGTCCAGACCTGAATCCAATAGAACACCTGTGGATCTAAAAATGGCAGTTTGGAGAAGGCACCCTTCAAATATCAGGGACCTGGAGCAGTTTGCCAAAGAAGAATGGTCTAAAATTCCAGCAGAGCATTGTAAGAAACTGATTGTTACCGGAAGCGGTTGATCGCAGTTATTTTGGCTAAAGGTTGTGCAACCAAGTATAAGGCTGTGGGTGCCAATACTTTTGTCCGGCCCATATTTGGAGTTTTGTGTGAAATGATCAATGTTTTGCTTTTTGCTTCATTCTCTTTTGTGTTTTTTCATTGAAGACAAATTAAATGAAGATAATAATACCAAAGAATTTGTGATTGCAATCATTTTCAGGAAGAAACTGAGTATTATCTGACAGAATTGTAGGGGTGTCAATAGTTTTGGCCAATACTGTAACTGCTATTGTTATTTTTTTTCTCTATTTCCTTTTTATTGACATACCGTGTGAGTGCCCCAGTGCATGCTGGGATCCTCACCTGGCCGTCAGACAGACAGCAGACACTTCCTCATCCCCTCCCTTAAAGCAGTGTCACAGTGATGCTAAATCCAGGGGCTAGCTGTTCAAATGTATACCAAGTTCTCCAGACCACAGATTGACTTCTCAGCCCCCCTCCTACCTGCAATATAAATTCTCAGCCCCACCCCTTCTCTCCTCACAGTCCACCCTCTCAGCCCCCCTTTCTTCTTTCCTCCCCGCACAGTGGATTCTCAGCCCCCCGCCCCATTATTATCTGCTCCATTCTTTGCAGTGTCACATCTTCCCTAATATCCTACGTCTCTCCCTCTGTACGATCAAGAATGTCAGGCCATCATTGCAGGAGATACCACCCACAGTGGGAGCTCCCACTCATCAATATGCATAAACCCCAGGATACACACTGACATCACTTGTGCATATTGATGAGCTAGAGCTGCCACTGTCAGCACTCTCTACTTCAGTGATGGCCTAATATTCTCAAACACACAGAGGGACAGACACAGAAAGTAAAGGAAGATGTGACCCCACAAAGCAGGGAAGAGTGAGGCGGGGGGCTGAGAATTTACACTACATGGAGGAGGGGTGAGAAGTGATTCTGCAGGGGGGCACGATCTGGAGAACTTAGTAAACATTTGAACAGCTCACCCCCGAAACCAGCTTCACAGTGATGCTGGTTCAAGGGAGGGGATGAGAAAGTGCCTGGAGCCTGTCTGATGCTCCATATGAGGATCCCAGGATGCATTTGGGCTCTCACATGGAGCGTCACCAAAGAGAAAATAGGAAAAAACTAAACAATCAACAACAGCTTTTTGCGTAGACAGGGAACAATAGGAAATTAATAAAGGAAGTATATGAGAAAATACCTTACATTAAAGGGACATATTAGATAGGAGGTTAAGAGGAAAGTTGCTGGGCTTGGCCTGACCTTTTAAGTAAAGTTTAAAGTAAAGCATTGATATTAATGAGATGTGCCAAATTGGTCTTTCATACTTAATATATTGTCATTTAACCCTACACAACAGCATTGTTCATGTGTTCAGCATAAAAGCCTTACAATAACAACACAATGAGCAAAGCAGTAACACTGTTTCGAATGTTTGAATTCCAGGCTCAATATCTCAGCATGCACTTCAGCTGTGAGCCCGAGACTACCTTCATTTTATAGAGAATCATCTTGGCTATCTCATACATAAATTTGATTTGCCACTAATTAGCATATGATTAGTCATGCAGTTTATTGTCATGTAACTGCATTGTTGTTGTTTTGTTCCAGATTCTAGAAAAATAACTTTCATGTGCAGTTGAAACCAGATGTTTATATACACCATATAAAAAGACACATCTGCATGATAATCTCACTATCTGACATGAAATCAGAATAAACCTTTCCTTTTTTAGGTCAATTAGGATTACCATAATTATGTATATTTGTCAAATGCGAGAGAGAGAGAGAGAATGTTTTAAGCCTTTTTTTACTTTCTGCAAAGGCACAAGTTTACATCTACTAAGATTACTATGCCTTTAAATAGTTTGAGACCGCCCATATGATGATGTCATGCATTTGGAAGCTTCTGGAAGCTTTATTGATAACATCTAAATTAATTAGAGATACATCTTTGGATGTATTTTAATGCACACATGAAACACAATGCTTCTTTGTGTTTCATCATAGGTAACTCTAAAGAAATCAGACTAGATATCAGGAAGACGGTTGTGGACTTGCACAAGTCTGATTAATCCTTGGGTGACATTCCCAGATACCTAAATGTGCTTTGATCTGTACAAAAAATTATACGCAGCTATAAACAAGATGAAAATGTCCAGCCATCATACCACTCAGAAAGGAGATGAGTTCTGTGTCCCAGAGATGAACGTGGTTTAGTCCGACATGTGTATATCAACCAAGAACAAAAGCAAAAGACCTAGTGAAGATGATGACCAGTAAGATTTTGTCATTATCCACAGTGAAACAAGTACTGTATCAACATTAGCTGAAATGCCACTGTGCCAGGAAGAAGCCATTACTCAAAAAGAAACATAAAAAATGCCAGATTATTTTTTGAAAATGCACACAGGAACAAAGACCTTAATTTTTGGAAACATGTCATGTGGTCTGATGAAACTAAAATTGAACTGTTTAAGCACAATGACCATAATTATGTTTGGAAGAAAAATGGAGAAACTTGGAAGCCTAAGAACACCATAGCAACTGTGAAACACAGGGTTGGCAGCATCAAGTTGTGGGGTTGTTTTGCTGTAGGGTGAACAAGTGCACTTCACAAAATAGAATTCATCACGGATAAAGAAGATTATGTGGCAATACTGAAGCAACATCTCAAGACCTCAGCCTGGAAGTTAAAGCTTTGGACTTAAATGGGTCCTTCGAAATGGACATTGACCCAAAGCATACTGCCAAACTGGTTACACAGTGGCTTAAGGATAACAAAGTCAATGTTTTGGAGTAGCCATCACAAAATCCTATTGAAAATTTAAGGGCAAATCTAAAAAGGTAGGTGCAAGCAAGCCGACCTGCAAACATGGCTCAGTTCAAAAGTACAAAAAGTGAATATTAGAAAATTGGAAACAGGTGATTTAGGGCAATGAAATGAAAGTCTGTAGACTAGGCTCTGATGTCTGCAAAAGGTCTTGAAGAAACAATGGTAACCTGGATAACAAATCAAAAAATGTAAGAAACTTTCAGGTTTGGTGGAGGAAGCCTGCTATGGTAATGCTTCAAAGCCAAAAGCATTTGATGTTTGATCAGGATTAATGGTGGTCTCTATGCTTAAGCATATGTGAATATCCAACAAAATGGGATAGTTCGTACTCTGCTTTGTCTCTCCCTACTCCAAAAACTGAACCTACAGTCCCTTCAGCAAGCAGAAATCTATTGTTTCCTTAATATAGCTTTTAAGAGCTGTTTGTCTAATATGCAGGTACTGAATCACTACTCTGCTTTTTCTCTACTTGCTACCAAAAGTATCCCTACACTATAGTCAGCTAGTAGAGACTTGATGTAGCTCTTAAAAGGCTTTGGTATTATATTTAGGTAGCAAAAACACTCTTGCTACCAGTGGTGGACCTTTTGCCAAGAGGGCCCTGGTGCAGCAGCTGATGGTGAGGAGCGGGGTTGTGGGGGGTTGGGTTGCCATCGGATGATGGCGAGGAGCAGGGGGGTGCCATCGGATGTCGGTGAGGAGCGGGGGGTGCTAGCAGATGTTCTGGAGGAGCGGGGGGTGGGGGGTGCTAGCGGACGTTCTGGAGGAGCGGGGGGTGGGGGTTTGTGCTATAGGTGCTGCGGCTCCTACATGAGCCTGGCTGCGCAGTCCTGGGAGCCGGGGCGGCAGAGGAGAGGAGAGGCGGGATCAGCCGAGGGAAGCAGGAAGCTTCCCTCAGTTAACCCCCTCTCCTCTGACACAGGGTCATAGGGGTCAGCTGGGGGCCCCCCTGCAGGCTTGAGGGGCCCCCTAGACGGTCGTGGCCCTGGTGCAGCTGAACCAGCTGCACCACGGTAGGTCTGCCCCTGCTTCCTACACCCTGCTTGCACTGTCTGTATATCCACACTGTGCTGTTTCCGGATGCAATGTATGCAAGATGGAAGCAGCAGCGCCATTATGACTCTGGGCGGCCAGCCAATCACAGTAATGCCACAACTAAGTCAGATATGGCAAGCAAGCCCAGCATGTTTTGTGGCTGAAAATCAGGTGCCAAACATGTTAGTCGGGACACTCAAATCTTGTGAGGTGAGCGCACAATTTCTCTGCGAGTACAAAGTAGCCCGAATACTGTAATGTCCATGCGAGTACCGAATAGTGACATGTAGATTTACTGACCACTAGTGGACACAACAAACATTGATTTACTGTAGATAAAAGTAGGCCCTAAATTTCTGTTTTGCGCATTTATTTTGTTTTTTAATAATTGATAAGCAATAAACTAATAACACTTTTAATATTGAAAGCATTCTTACTTTTTAAAAATATTTCATAAAACATTGACAAATCCCAAGTAAAATCTCCCAATGAGCAGGCAGTATAAACAAGCTTCTTGGTTATTATAGAATTAATCATTATAATGGAAAAATACAACATAGCACAATCTTGATCTGTTATGCAGTACTAAATGTTTTATTAAAGAAATCATGAATATATTCAATACTTGTATGGCTCAATCCTATCACAATGCAGCCTTACATACCATAAAATTAGGTATTTAATCCTTCTCGAATAAAGCACAGACATTCAAATAGTTTTTCAGTCAACTCCAAAGCACACGGGCAAAATCCTTATTTTGTGGTATACAAAAACATTCCTAGAATATAATTTGCTGCTTGTGTTGGAGCAATTTAATATCTAGTCTTATCCTCAACCCTAACATTTTTCTGTGAATCTATTCAAAGCTAAAGGTTAAGCATGTTTTTTATTGCCCTGCTTAGTTTGTTGATTTGTAGTATTATTAATAGCATGGTTTATGCTGGATATGATGTCATATTGGAAAGAGGCAAATACACATGAAAAATGCTCAACAATACATCTGTACACAAAGGCAAAGACTTTATTGTGTATCTTAACATTTTAGCATTTCTTATCATTTTTAAAGTGCTACATAATTACTGATGCAATTTGCAAACTATACCAGAAATTATTTATTTTCTTATAGTTTTCTTACGTTTACAACATCAACATCAAATAAAGTCAATATTATAAAAAAAAAAGGTGGGTTTAAAATCAACTTTTATTGCATGTCAAAAAAAACCCTGAAAAAAATGCAGATAAAGGCTAGTTTAACTAAAAGCAAGAAAAGATAATGCACTCAGGGGCAAATTTACAAAAAGCCAATCTAGGCCACGACCTATGGCGCCACAGTCAGAGGGGCGTAAATACAAGAGAAGGAACAAATAAGTATTTATACATTTTTCAGTATTATTTTGAAAAGACATATAAAATGCTATTTTTTATATTTACATTTACCGTATATACTCGCGTATAAGCCGAGTTTTTCAGCCCAAATTTTGGGCTGAAAAGTCCCCCCTCGGCTTATATGCGAGTATATACGGTAATCTATGTGCAGCAGCAGCCCCTGGAGGTATACAGGCCCCCCCCCATCAAGCTCCACGGATCCCCCCCCCCCTTGCGCGGCAGCCTGTAAGGGAAAATCATACTTATCAGTGTCCCGCGCTGTCCCGCCGCTTGCCGACATCATGATTCCGGGCTTCATTCCGCGTCTTCCGCACTTCCTGTGGTCGCGGGAATGACGTCATTGCCCGCGACCGCCGGAAGCCGGAAGTCGCGGATTGAAGCCCGGGATCGTGTGTCGGCAAGCGGCGGGACAGCGCGGGACACTGATAAGTATGATTTTCCCTTACAGGCTGCCGCGCAAGGGGGGGGTGGGTCCGTGGAGCTTGATGGGGGGGCCTGTATACCTCCGGGGCTGCTGCTGTATACAGCCCCTGGGGCTGCTGCTGTATAGAGCCCCTGGGGCTGCTGCTGTATACAGCCCCTGGGGCTGTATATACCTCTGGGGCTGCTGTATACTACCACTGGGGCTGCTGTATACTACCACTGGGGCTATATTTACCTGTGGGGCTGCTGTATACTACCACTGGGGCTGTATATACCTGTGGGGCTGCTGTATACTACCACTGGGGCTCTATATACCTGTGGGGCTGCTGTATACTACCACTGGGGCTGTATATACCTGTGGGGCTGCTGTATACTACCACTGGGGCTATATTTACCTGTGGGGCTGCTGTATACTACCACTGGGGCTATATTTACCTGTGGGGCTGCTGTATACTACCACTGGGGCTGTATTTACCTGTGGGGCTGCTGTATACTACCACTGGGTCTCTATATACCTGTGGGGCTGCTGTATACTACCACTGGGGCTGTATATACCTGTGGGGCTGCTGTATACTACCACTGGGGCTGTATATACCTGTGGGGCTGCTGTATAATACCACTGGGGCTCTATATACCTGTGGGGCTGCTGTATACTACCACTGGGGCTCTATATACCTGTGGGGCTGCTGTATACTACCACTGGGACTGTATATACCTCTGGGGCTGCTGTATACTACCACTGGGGCTGTATATACCTCTGGGGCTGCTGTATACTACCACTGGGGCTGTATATACCTCTGGGGCTGCTGGATACTATCACTGGGGCTGCTGTATACTACCACTGGGGCTGCTGTATATACCTCTGGGGCTGCTGTATACCACACTGCTGGGGGCTGTATACCTGTGCTGGGGTCCACCCTCGGCTTATACACGAGTCAATAGGTTTTTCCAGATTTTTGGGGCAAAAGTAGGGGGGTCGGCTTATACACGGGTCGGCTTATACACGAGTATATACGGTACATTGCCCCTCTCTCCAGCTTCACTGTCTTGCTCAGTCACAGGCTTAGTCACAGGGGTGGTAGATGCTGTGCAGGATGTGAGTGCAGCCCCGGCTTTATCGCTGTTCACACAGTAGTCTCTAACAGTGACAGAAGGGGTGGAGTTGGTAGCTTTTTTTAACACCATGGAGATCACATGCAGAATTATGTGCTTTGAAGTAGAATTATGTGCTTTGAACTAAGACATAATGATTTGTAAATCTGGCACTAAATACACAGTATAGTGACAGAGATAAATGATAACTGAACCCTTTGTACTGCTCACATTACTTACATTCTATGTAAGACATGTAATGACAGACAACCTGATTTCCCTGCAGAGTCACTGAAATTTGCTGTGAGCTCCACAGACATCAGTGTGATTACTTGTGGCGGCATAATACAGCGGTGGACACCTCTGCAGACTGAGAAACATACACTTACTATACCCAAACTGACGCTAATATAGTAATATTGCCTGCATTTCTGAACCCTATATCATACTGCACAGTGTGCAGTTACTGGCGAAGGTCTTTTGACCAAAACGTTTTCTTCCTTGAACTGAATTATTCTTATGAATAAAAGATTCATTTGATCTAACTTAGGCTAGGATCACACTGGCTTCCGTCCTTACAGCGGACGCAAGCACTAAAAACTTAGAATACTTTCCCGAGATGGAGCCTGAACACAGGCTGCATAGCGTGAGAATGCGGCCCCTAGCAACCTGCTGTGTTCCCTGAATACTAGCTACACAGTGAGCTGCGGGGAATGCAATTTGCACCATGCACAGGGAAACGCAACATGATGCGCTTCCCCGTGCGTGGTGCAAATGGCATTCCCCGCAGCTCACTGTGTAGCTGGTATCCAGGGAACACAGCAGGTTGCTAGGGGCCGCATTCTCACGCTATGCAGCCTGTGTTCAGGCTGCATCTCGGGAAAGTATTCTAAGTTTTTAGCGCTTGCATCCGCCATAAGGGCTGACGCAAGTGTGACCCTGGCCTTCTACGGGAGTGCCTTGAATGCTTCTTTTATCAGTGTGATTACTGACACCATTTTACTTTCATCTCTTTGCCATCAATGTGTTGGAGGGACAGTAAAGTTGAATTTAGCTAGGACACATTATATACTCTACTATTAGCTTTCCTTCTCTCATAGCATTGTCACCTCTGCTGTACTGTCCATCCCTCTCCCCACTATCTTGTACAGAAATGAGACAAAGGTGTCAGTAATACCTATTTTTGCATCATGTCTATTGTGCTCAACTTGACATGGTTCATGGAATTTAAGCACAACAAACATAAGCTTGATTATTCCTGTGTTTTATCTGTGTACAGGCAGTATGGTAATAGTGCTTTGGATTAAAGACAGCTGATAGAAGGGTTAGTAATGGGACACAGCTAAAATCAGCTTTACCACCCCTCCCACCATGTTGACTGCAAGCTGTAATTACTCTTAAGTCTGTTGTGCTCATTGCAAATTGTAATTGACTTGCAGTGAGATTTAGGCCATCTGTCATATGTTTCAGGTTGGGGTTACATGTGCATCTAAAAAATCTGACCAACTATCATAGGAGAGTAAGGCTAGGGTCACACTTGATCCTTGGATCCGCTAAAACCATCTGTTTTTCAACTTAGAATTTGTGAAAAACTGATCCGTTAACGGATCTATAGGCTTCAATGCAAAAAACGCAGTGTCAAAATGCACTGCTAAAAATACATTTTTGCACCGGAACAAAAAAAAACGCTGCTCGCAGCATTTTTGGGTGCAGTAAAATAACGCATAACGTTTTAGTAACATGGGACCCTATGGAAAACGCGTACGTTAACGCATTGGCTATTTAAAGGCATGCGTTAACGGTTGTGTTTTTATTGTTAGGCTTTTACTACACACGAATGATGTCACACGTCACGTGACCTCTGCAACCCATACAAAGTGGGGGGTGGAACATAGGAAGTCTGGACTTGCCCACAGGACTGTCTTCCGAAGTTTAGGACTCTGCCACATCAAGGTATGCACACATGTGTGTTACATGTGCTGATCATGCATGTTTGAAAACCTGCTACATGCTACACACTTGTGATATGTCCTTCTTACTCTGTTACCTTCACAGATTTCAGACTTTGAGCTAAGCGATGTGGACACCCTCTCGGACTCCTCTTTATCACAGTCTTCTGTGAGTACCCGTTACATACTGTGGTGGCTTATTATTACTGGGGCCTTGGCAGTTTTGACATGTTGCGTTGTTTGCACATTGTCCCTCCAAAAAATATGGTCTTTCATGTTGGTTTAATATATGTCTCACGTTAAGGTATGTCACACCACACATGTAACCTGATGTCTGTGCAGCACAGGAATCTGACACCAGCATCCTCAACACAGTTGCTGTTGTCATCACTGCAAATATGTTTTGTTGCCACATGAGTAATTTCATGGGGTGGTTTTAATACCGGCCTGAGCATTCTTGTTTGCAACTTGGTTATTGGTGCTCACATGTTTTTAAAAAAACATTGTGCCATGTGGTGGACATGTGTACTGTTTTGGCTATATGAATTAATGTGATAGTGTGTCCTAGCCTGCATGTATGTAATATATTTTCCTGACCATACTCCTCATGGTGTATGTCTGTGCTCATGTGCTACACACGTCCCTTTAATATGCCCCCGCACACATGCATGTTCATGGTAGCATCTTCTCAGTCATGTGTAACACACAGTCATGTGGCATGTGGCCATGGTGTTTGCTCATGTATTCAGATTTTAAGATTAATGTTCTGCCAAATACTCTGCCCTCTGATCCTTGCTGTGGCCAAATGTACTTGAAACATATGCCTACATGTATTGACCCTCAGTCATGTTCACCTTATCTTTTCCAGAAATCTTCAACCTCCAGTGTGTCCACAGAGTCCAGAGGCAAACGAGTAAGTGTATTTTGTGTGTAATGCATTGACAAATTATTGGTTTAAGCATCATGGCAAACATTCAGGACATGTTTCACACATGGTTCACCACATATATGTGGGCCCAACACTCATGCTTGGCCCACAAGTGCAGAGGGCACAGAGACGCATGAAATGTTGTATTGTAAGGGTTGTCATGAAATGTGTGTTGGTGTGTATTTATTTGCAGACATAAATGTTTGTGTGCCCTTACATGTGTGTATACAGATATTAGTGTTTTTGTCCTCATGTGAACGTGTTCTTTGTGGGCAAATCTTTAACCCATAATTTCTTTTTTTGAACAATTTACTCCTTCAGCACAAGAAGGTCCACAAAAGTGGGAAACGCAGTGAAAAGCGAAAGCACACACAGAAGGCGGGGACATCAGGCTTCTGGCATAGGGTATGTGAATCTTCAAAATATGTGTTAGCATGTTTGGTAGGGTGGTCACAAACATATGTTGTTGACATTTTCAGGAAGAAGGAAGCCTCACATAGCCGCTAAAAAGGCCATGCCAAACGAACGAAGGATGCACCCACGGTAGCGCCTGTGGTAAGAAACCTGTTGTTGAATGTACTCATGGCCCCCCAAAAACAATTATGTGTTAAATACTGTTTCTTTTGCACATATGAAAAGGCCAATGGGTAACATATTTTTGGGCAAGTCTGTCAGCTAACTTGTTTACTCTGCCTTCAAACACATGTGTGTGGCTTCCGTGATGTACTGTACATTTCTGTTTTTCCTTCCCCTAGTCTACTGCCAAACGTGGTCGTGGTAAGGCTCCGATTGGATTCCCAAAGCTCAAAATAGACAACGAGGTCCTCATTAATTTAGTAGAACCACATGCCTCGATCTAGGACCAGGGTCATTCTGGCCACCAAAATGCTGTCCGAAACCGAAAGATTTGGGCAAGTATATTCATAGACATGTTCCCAAATTACAAGACTATGAGCTTGGGAGAATAAGAGTACATTGGTATGTCCTCATGCTGCACACCCAATATATGTTAGCGCACAAGATAATGTTTTGTTTACTATATATTCAAACATGATGACATTATTTTGCCCTTTACCATTTTCCCACATGTAGCCCACAAAGTGCACGTGCATTGGAGGTCAATCCTAAATAGGTTTGTCCAAGATGTGAGAGAAAGCGATAAATATCGCAGTGGTACTGTTGCAAAGCCACCAAGACTCTACAAGCACCATGACCAACTGGGTTTCCTTCAGAAGACTATTGAAGGTAGAACGTACGTTAGGAAATACATTAGGCACACTACAATGTGTTACACCTGTACTTAACAAGTACATGTTAATTATGTTTGCCCTTTTTGTACTCCACAGGACTTTCAGCAGTACACCACTTGTAGAGCAACACGTGGCGGACAGCAGTGATGATGAGCCACCCAACACTGAGGCAGGGGTTTACACAAGACCATGTGAATGCAAACAAATTGCCCTCACTCAATCCCAAGCCAAGGCAATGGTCCCCATCCCAGCACAGCCAGCAGCGCCTCAACAAGCTAGAGTCACCCGGCCAAGAAGGCGCAATGTTGGGCGAGATGAATCAGACATGCTTATTTTAGATGGCCTCCATCGCCTACAATACACAATGCACTCATGCAATACTGCCGTACAACAGCAACTCGAGGACATGAGGGCCAGGGACATAACTAGAGGCTGCTATCCTGGGTGCTGAAATCATTTACAGTAGTTCGAGGACATGAGGGCCAGGGACAACATGAATGAGTGGCAACACTTCATGTGTGCTTATATCCCTGACCTCATGACCCTTGACACACATGCTAAGTATGCATTCAGGGGCGAAATGAATAAGGCTAGGGTCACATTTGCGGCAGCAAATGCAGATCCTGATCCGGTTTTGAGCATGGAAAATGCTCAAAACCGGATCAGGATCCGCAGCCCATAGGACTGCACTACATGCAATTCGGTTACCGCTTCCTGTTTGCAGCCTGCGGTAAAAAGCATGCAGGCTGCAGTTTTCGGAGCGGTTCGCAAACCGCAGCAGGCTTGCTATAACGGGCTCCTATGGGAGCCCATCTGGCTACCACAAGGCACATGTGAATGCCTGTGGTAGCCGGATGCTTTGTTCATCCCTGCTGCTGCAGGGATAAACAAAGGGTTAATATTACTAATAAATGTGGGCAACATGTCTCTAGGGAGTGCCCACCCTCCCTAGAGACATGTTGTCCACAGAGATCGGCATGTCAAGGATTAATTCTTTATTTTACATGATCGCCGCTATTGTCGGCTTTTCTTATACTTTACCATGACAGCCGCCAGCTCCTGGGTTTGCAGGACTACACTACATACTTTGCGTAGGCACCAGGGACAGGACAGCATCCATTATAAGGAGTTGTCCCTGGTGCCTATGCCATTTGCGTAGTCTAGAGGCTTCTATCCTGGGTGCTGAAATCATTTACAGTAGTTCTATGGCGGTGCGGTGCCCGTACAACCACTGTAAATGATTTCAGCACCCAGGACAGCAGCCTCTAAACTACGCAAATGGCGTGAGCACCAGGGAAAACTCCTTATAATGGATGCTGTCCTGCCCCTGGTGCCTATGCAAAGTACGTAGTGTACTCCTGCAAACCCAGGAGCCAGCGGCTGTCATTGTAAAGTATAGGAAAAGCCGACAATAGCGGCGATCATGTAAAATAAAGAATTAACCTTTGACATGCCGATCTCTGTGGACAACATGTCTCTAGGGAGGGTGGGCACTCCCTAGAGACATGTTGCCCACATCTATTAGTAACATTAACCCTTTGTTCATCCCTCCGACAGTAGGGATGAACAAAGCATATGGTAACCGGATTGCTCCAGATTACACATTATTAGCAATCCGGTTACTGTATGCGGGGTTAGGGACACATTTTTGGTGAAAAATGTGTCTGGAGGCACTTGCAAATACCGCATCCGGATCAGGATGCGATAATCACAATATGCCTTGCAAATGTGACCCTAGCCTAATTTGGTTGCCAAGTATTGTGTTAAAATTCCATTAAATGTCACTGTGGTCTGCGACAACGAGTCGGCAAGCCAAGATTAGTGGTCAGTTGCCCTGGAAATGGGATTCATGATGAATAGGTGGCTGTTTGATCTTACATTGTTTTGCTTTGCCTATAGCCATTTGTGTTGGCAATTTAATTTCGGTCTCACACGTTTCCTTCCCATGAGGATATTATTTGTTGTTAATTGTTGTTCATGTCGAGCATGCTTTGTGATGCTATAATTTATGATTGGACATTAAACTTTTTTTCAAAAACAAAAACAGTATCTGTCTGCCATCATTTTGAGACTGGGTGACCCACACATTAAAAAATGGCCATCAACATTATGACGCTATGGGTTAACAGTGAAATGAATATGCCTACATAATCATAATTGCCTGAGAATATTGTAAACATACACCAGACGTTTCCATACTAATTAATGCTGTGGTGTTTTTGTTAGTGTCCATAACCACATTGTGTGTTCACAACATAGGACATTTGTGTGTGTCCAAGCAAAGCACATTTGAATGTAGATTTGGAGACTTTCTGAGTGGATGTGACATGGTGATGACGACAGACACTCATGACCACATGAGGCTCAAAAACAAAAAGACCTACATGTCATCAAGCTGGAACATCCAAGAAAAGTATGGCGGCCACGTATTTTATAGAGTGAGTATGTATACTGTAGATTGGCAAACCCGTTTCCTTGTGGCCAAACGCATACAAACACATGAATGTGTGAAATGTTAGCGTATCACATAAGAAAGACAACTACGATGGCATTAAAACAGTTTAATACAAAAGGAAAAGGCACGCAACTGGTTTGTTACATGTGGTAACAAATTAAACAAATATTTTAATTCCTAAAGAGCTACTTAGGTAACACACAGCGATAGCTGAAACACGAATGACTTCAAAGGCCAGTATTCCACCTCATACATAAAGTGGTCGGCATATTGGTTGCGAACCTCCATCACTGCCACCGTTGAGTGGACATTTTGTTGTAGGCCTACCAAAGGGGAGGCCCACTCATAAGGGTCATGTATTACAGGGTCTTCTCGACCCACATAGTTGTGAAGACACATACATGCCTTCACAATGCTATCCACATTGTCAGGGTGCAACTGTATGGTGGTCTGCAGCACCCTCCACTTTTCAGCCAATATGCCAAACGCACACTCGCTGTATCGACGTGCCCGGCTTAACTGCGTGTTGAAGTTACTCCGGACACGGGTCAGTGTGCGGCTGGCATACGGCTTCATAAGGTTCAGGTGAAGTTGACAGGCCTCATCAGCCACCAAAATATAAGGGACACTGGGCGCAGTTGTGCCAGGTAAAGGGCATGGTGAGGGGATATTAAACAGGCCATTATAAAGGGCTCGACTCATGTTACTGTTCTTAAACACCCTTGAATCATTGGTACGGCCATAGGCCCCTATGTCCACTGCGACGAACCTACCATGGGCATCCGCTATGGCCATTAGAATGATAGAGAAACATTTTTTCTAATTAAAAAAATTTGAACCAGTTTGGGGTGGTTTGTGGATCCTAATGTGCTTGCCGTCCAGGGCACCAATGCAGTTTGGGAACTAGGTGACTTGATGGAAAAGGACGGCATTTTGGCGCCATGTTTCTGCAGTCGGTGGTGCCATCACCAGGGGCTAGAGTTTGGACCACAGAAATTTGCAGGTCTCCGGGACAACGGTGCTGATGGTCGACTGGCCAATCCGGAACTGGTAGTAAAGGGAGGAATAAGTCTCTCCCCTTGGCCAAATACCTGTAAGTGAAATGAACACAGCAATTAGGAATGTACACACATGACATGAGTTCAAGGGAACTGGACACCAGGTTTGTGCAACCTAATCTACGAAAAGCATAATATAGGACCCAAGATCCAGATTCAAGCAAATTGCCACTTACTTGGCTGCTCAGTGTACTTTTGCAACAAAAACAGTTTATTCAGCAAGAGATTATCATTACCAGTCGACTTTGCCTACTGGCAAGTAGAGTGCCATATTCACAGACTGATAATTAGGCAAATGAGAAAAATGTATGTGAATCTAAATGCCAGCAAGCCGCTCAGTGAATGACATACCGCTGGTTTAAGGGTCTGTATTTCACCATTATGCTGCTGTCAGATGGCATAGCAAAAATCTGGCAACAGGTTCCCTTTAATCTTCAAACATGGAAAAAAACATGTGTTCTGTGTGTGCAAGCAAGCAGTCAGCAGGCCAACAACACTTACCTCCGCGTCACTACCAGTCTTTCAGCTGCCGAATTGGCCGGCCGGCACCATGTGTCCTGGCGAGAGACATCATCGCCAACTAGGGTAAGAAGGGCGTCAAAAGAGACCACAGACATTCTGAGATAACGATGGAACTTGTGAGGGTACATCCTCAATTGCAGAAATGAGTTAGTTGACAGGGAAGGGGGTACTCGAACACCTGGACAGATTGCTACTTCAGTGGGGATCACAGCTGGTTGGGTCCTGGTCCCATGCCCTGGACACTCAAAGGCTGAGGGGAAAACTATTTGGGATGCAAGCGTTTTTGAAAAAGCACCAAAAAATACTGCATGCTGCGTTTTTGGGTGCGTTTTTCAAAAAACGCTGCATCTTGCAGTATTTTTTGGTGCTGAGCCAAAAACGCACCCAAAAACGCATGGTCCATTTAGACATGCGTTTTTGCTATTGGGGCATGTGTTTTTCGCATGGGGGCCTATGGGTGCATTTTTACATGCGTTTTTAGAAAACGCAGGTCTCAAAAAAAGCAATTAAAATATGCATGTGTGACCCTAGCCTTATGCAATCTTTATTAAAAGAAGTGGATCATTTCTGGACATCTTTGTCTGGCTCAGCGGTGCGGATCTTCATCCACCCTTTCACTGGTATACATGTGGCTTTTTTTCCCAGTCTCCCAGCCTCTTTTTCCAACCTCACCCCAAAAACTTTCAATGGGATTGAGATCAAGACTCATTGCTGGGCATTTTAAAACAGTCAATTTTTTCTTTTTTAAACAATTCCTGTGTAATAATAATTCATTTATATAGCACTATTAATTCCATAGCACTTCACATACATCAGTAATGCTGTCTCCCTTGGAGCTCACAATCTAAATATCCTATCAGTATGTCTTTGCAATGTGGGAGGAAACCCACACAAATATGTGTAGAACATACAAACTTCCTTGCAGATGTTGTCTTTTGTGTTCTTGGTGGGAATTGAACCCAGGACCTCAGGACCTCAGTGCTGCAAAAGCTGCAGTGCTAACCACTTAAGCCACCATACCATGTACTTTTGGATGTATGCTTTGAGTCATTGTCTTGCTGGAGGACCCAGGGTCTTTGACTCAAACTAAGTTTTTTTACAGTGGGTAGCACATTTTGCTCTAAAATATCTTGATAATTCTCTGATTTCATGATTTCTGTGATATGGTCCAGAGCTCCAGTATCAGACATAGCAAAGCAACCCCAAAGCATTATGAATCCTCCACCATGCTTAACTGTTGGTATTGTATTCTTTTCGGTACAAGCTTTATTGCACCATCTGTACATAAACTGATGCTTTGCATGGCTAAAAAGGTATATTTTTGTTTATCTCTCCACAAAACATTTTTTCAGGAGGATTGTGGTTTATCCTAAATGGTACTAATGGTTCCATGCGTTTTTGCATGCATTTTTGAAGGCAGCTCCTCACTTCTCACTTAAGTGCAAAAACGCATGCCAAAAACGCATGGCACTTTAGGCATGCGTCTTTGCTATTGGGGCATGTGTTTTTGCTATTGGGGTATGCGTTTTTTGCATGGGGCCTATGGGTGCGTTTTTACATGCGTCTTTAGAAACGCAGATCTCCAAAGACGCATGTAAAATCTGCAAATGTGACCCTAGCCAAAGATCAGTTGTTCATTTTTATGTCTTTTCTTCAGCAATGCTTTCTTCCTTTGCTTTAGCCTATAAAGTGTGGTAGTTGTTGAAGCCATGACCCCAGAATGTTCCAGGTTGACCTTCAAGTCTTGGGATATTTGATATGGTTTTTTTCCACCATTCGTACCAACCTTTGTAGATATCTCTTGTAAATTTTCCATTTTCTTCTTTCCCCCCATGTCCAGGGAGATGCTTGGCGGTTCCATGCTTGGCAAACATCTTAATAAAATTGCGTACTGTTGAAACTGGGATGCCATGGTCTTTGGAGATGGCCTTATACCCTTTGGAATACTTGTGTTTGCTAATAATAGCAGTACTGATGTTCTCATACTGCTTGTTTGACTTCACCATTATGACAAAGGAACAGGGCCTAACATGTTGCTTTTTAGAACACTGAAGTCATCAATCACTTGCTAATTCATGTCCCATGGGCATCAACAATTTATTACAGGTGATTCTCCTTTGTGATTTACCACATTTGAGTGAAAATGTTTCCATACTAATTTAATGTAAAGAGTGCCAATACCAGTGTCACAGCAAACTTTAGGTGTTTCTATTTTCCCCTCCCATTGTTTTTTGTTTTAAATTGTCTATCATTTCTCTTCTGTATTTAACATGAGTGCTCTATACGAAAAACCTGTTTGACATGATACATTATGTACTTAAACTTCATGGGTGCCAATAATGATGAGCAGGACTATAGCACTTAAAACAGGGAAAAATGTTCATGAACACATTGAATTAGTATAAAGGCAGTCAATGATGTGGAAATGCATGCTTATAACAATCTTGGGCCTCGTCAGAGCCGGATGTCCACAATGATGTCAAACTCGCACAAGTGCAATGTGAGATTATTTCGCATTGCCCTCAGACCAACATTAGACAGTCAACAAGCTCAGACCTTTGAGATTTTTCTTGTCCCTATGTGGGCCTAGGAAAAAATCACAGCGTGCTGCATTTGTCTGCATCTCTTGGATCACTTTTACCCATATAAATCTATGGGTGTAAGTGAAACACCACACTGCACTCAGCAAACATTTCCATTGCAGTGCTAGGCCGGCAATGGAGGAGATTGGGAGATTAGTGACTCCCTCTTCCTCACACTTGTGATCCGATTACAGGTTTGGATCACTCTTGCCTGACACTCAGTCACGCTCACACAAGAGCCTGAGCCGAGGGTTAACAGCATATCGCATTTGATGCCTTCAGTAGTGTGTCTTTACCTTTAGCCTAATAGGCCAGGGATTTCAATTTATGTGACTCTGATCAGGAGATGCGATAATTAGCAGTTTGTTCAAACAGACAACCCAGCATAACAGTAGTAATAACCTCATGTTAGTTTCATGATAGTCCTATCCTGCTCTAGTGTAATTATTGGGACTAGTAAAGTGAACACTCCATACTTTATTACCGTAATTAGTGGAAACCACTAGGAGTTATGTTAGTTATTAAAAATACATTAACAATACATGACAAAAATTACATGAATCAGTGGTGAGGAGATCCAAGGATAGTACCATGGTCTGGTAGTATCACCAGAACAATGAGCTTAGAAGGGGATTATAATGCTACATATAAATCACACCAGGCTATATTCAATCACATAGGAGTTGCTGCAACTGCAATCTCTCACACATCAGACTCACCCATGGTGCTGTATATGCTGTATGCTACTTCTGAACTCAGCCCCAGTGTCCTGGAATGTGAACTTCATATCGCATCTGATGCCTTCACTAGTGTGTCCTTACCCTTAGCCTGATAGGCCAGGGATTTCAATGTATGTGGCTCTGATCAGGAGATGCAATAATGACCAGATGGGTAAAGGGGATTATCTGAAATGCTGAAAAGGTGGGTGGTAAAGTGAGAATAAGGTTTTTTGAAATATTTTTTAACATTTTGATTGTGCTTTATCACTTAGAAAAATCGCAGCTGGCAGCTGCCATTTTGCTGAAGTGAATTAGAAAAAATATGCATATGCAAATTGTCACTTCAATGAGGAAGTATATAAACTCTAATGCCACCTAATAAAGGTAGCAATCCTAAAAGTCATTATTGGCTCTTTAACAAGCCTTTTAATATGACTTCAGTGTGTGGGATTTCTGATCTGGCTGTATGAGAGGCTAAGACAAGGTCTTGGGGAACAGCTATTCACCTTGAGGAGAGTACTCTGCCAGCTGGCAGTGAGGAGGCTTTAAGTCTCCTCACTACCGGCTGGCAGATTACTCTCCACAAGGAGAATAGCAGTTCCCCAGAACTCATCTTAGCCTCTTATACAGCCAGATCAGAATTCCCACACACTGCATTGATGAGGGGCAATCACCCCGAAACGCAGCATCTGCAGTTTGGGATTCTGATCTGGCACAAATCTTAAATCATATTAAAAGGTCATGTTATGACTTTTAAGATTGCTACCTTTATTAGGTGGCATTAGAGTTTGTTTACTTCCTCATTGAAGTGACAATTTGCATGTGCAATTTCCCAGGGGAGCATTGCTGCTTTAAGTCTCTTCACTGGTGGCTGGCAGATTACTCTTCACAAGGAGAATAGCTGTTCCCCCAGACCTCGTCTTAGCCTCTCATACAGCCTGATCAAAATTCCCACTCACTGCACTGATAAGGGACAATCACCCTTAAGTGCAGATTGGTTTCTAATCACTTCTCGGCCTTTTGGCTGGAATTGGGTGTGGTTCCTAATGGTTGTCAGCCTGGTCTTGGCCTGGTCTTGGTCTGAGGTGTCTGGGGTACCTGGCTCATTGGTCTAGGGGGATCGTCTTCTCTTCTCTGTGAGGGCTTCAACTGCTTGCTGCTATAGGCGAGCTAGTCTAGTTCCTGGACATTGTGGAGTGATCGCGGCTGGTAATCAAGTGACCCTGGTTACTTGGATGTTTTGCTACAGAGCTGGTGAATATTTCTATTTTTTTCCTGTGGAGTATGTGCTGACAGCTTTGGAGAAGGATGAATTTTATGAAGAATGCCATTTGTTTGAAGGTTGCTCCTGGTTTCAGCAGGAAGGAAAATATAGTTTTTTTGGTTGTGGATATCTTAGAAGAAAAAGTGGGAGTAACTCGGGCAGATATCTTTAGTGTGAGTGATTTCCAGCGCAAAGGTACTTACGATGTTACTTTCCACGATGAAAATGTGTGTCTTAGGCTAAGTTCATATCTAATGGTCTTTGCGTTTGGAAAGCATCCGTTTAACTGATGTATCAAATGCATATATTTTTTACTTGCATTCTTGCCTACAAGTTGCGTTAACGCAATAGTCTGCATTTGGTCCAAATTACTTGAATTGTTGTTGTGCATTTGCCTGTGTTTTTAATGGCCAAATAAGTGGAGTGGAGCCATATAAAATAAGGTCTGTGTGATAGACAGATAGCAAAGATAGATATATAGATGGCAGAATAGCTATATCGGGCTTACCAGAGTCCCGCTACTACTTCTGGGGACACCTATTAAGCTACTTGCATATACACTGCACAGTCAGCCAAACAGCCAATCACAGAGGCTCACACTCTGTGATAGCCTCTGTGATTGGCCATTGTAGTCAGACTGGATTTTCTCAATCTGGATGTTGATTCCGCTTGGTTGCCACACACATAAGTGTATGGCATTCAACCTGGCGCTATATGGTGTAAAATAAATGTTTAAAAAAAGACACCACACAGAGTTAAAATTGTTTATTAGAAATAATAACACAGACACCCTTAGGGACTCGATCTGTATCACCCCCACGCAACCCTTCATGATCCTGGTCTTCTGTCTTCTCTCTGCTTCAAATGATGCATCTCTACTACATCACACAGCACAGGGAGGAAGTCCGCTTCCCATGCTGTGTGATCACTGAATGAGACTGCCAGTGGTCTCTCTTCTTCAAATGATGCATCTCTACTACATCACGCAGCACGGGGAGGAAGTCCGCTTCCCATGCTGTGCGATCACTGAATGAGACTGCCAGTGGTCACCGCTGACACCGTTGCCATAGTAACCAAGTAAGCGGTTACTATAGCCACCATGAGCAGCGGCGAGATCACAGCGGCTTCTGAATGAGTGGTTTATACAGGAACCGCATGAGTTAACTTCCTGCTTACTGATAACAGCAGCGTCGGTAAGCAAGGAGTTAACTCTGTCATCACCGCGGTTGCAGTATGAGCGGCACATGGAGCAGCTGCGGTGACAGCAGAGTTAACTTCATGCTTACTGGCGCTGCTGTTATAGGTAAGCAGGAATGTAACTCCTGTGGCTGCTGTGGGAACCACTCATACAGGAGCTGCAGGAATTAACTCCTTGCTTACTGGCGCCATTATCAAAGCTGCTCCTGAATGCCGTGATGATAGAGGCGCTGCTAAGCAGGAGGTGAAATGCGGTGATCCCGAGCTCACCACCGTTGCCGTAGTAACTGCTGGCTTAGTTACTATGGCAACGGTGTCAGTAGTGACGTCATTGCTTACTAGCCGCAGTCTCTGCTCATTCAGTTATCAGAGAGCATGGGGAGCACACTTTCTCCCCATGCACTGTCTTGTAGCAGAGCTGCATAATTTGAAGAAGCAAGAAGATAGAAAACCAGGATACTGGAGGGTAATAAAGATGGCACCTCTAAGCGTGTCTGGGTATTTATTTCTAATAAAGTATTTTTTCTCTGTGTCGTGTCTTTTTTTTTAACTCTTTATTAGAGATTCTTAATGGCCAGGCTTAACGTGGCCTGACATTAAGAATCTCGGGCTTAATACCAGCTGGTATAACAAAGCTGGCATTAACCCCTTATTACTAAGCAAGCCACCCACCACCAGAGCCACTGGAAGAGCCTGGTAAGGCACCTGGAAATGACACTATGATAAATGAGCCATTTTCAGAGGCAGCTGCGAGCTGCTATTCTTTAGCGTGGGGGGAGCTAAAACAAGGGGCCCTCACCTCGCTGAGAATACCAGCCCTCAGTTGCCTAGTTTTACCTTGGCTGACAATTAAAAATAGGTAGGTGCCCACACATTTCTTTTTTTTGCCTGCCAAGGTACATTTAGGTAGCTGAGGGTGGCACCTCACAGCTGTTCGCTTTCATCGGGCTAGACTTAAAAATGCTTCGAAGCCCCACTCATTTTTTCTTTTATTATATTTTTTGTTTAACACCCTATAACGCCAGGTGGGTTGCCATACACTAATGTGTATGGCAACCAAGCAGAATCACTGTCCAGATTGAGGAAATCCAGTCTGACTACAACAGTCAATTATAGAGGCTCTCACAGAGTATGAGCCTCTGTGATTGGCTGTTTGGCTAAAAGTGCAGGGAATATGCAAGTAGCTTAATAGGCGGCCCCAGAAGAAGCAGCAGAGAGTCAGGAGACAGAGCAGGGATGCTGGTAGAGCTATTCTTGCACCTATATCTGTCTTTCTATTGAGCCTATCATCTTTTGCAAACGCAATGTAAGGCAATGCTGCAGATTTGCACAAATCTGGAGCATTGCGTTATATAGCATTTCTGTTGCAACACACTGAATAACGTTGCAGACCATGTTTGACATTGGAATATGAAAAACACATTGCTCTAATGCAAGCTTTTCTTTCTGCAAAAAAAAAGGCTTGCATTAGTATGCATTTTTATAATAGTAGTCTATGTGTGCGTTAATGCATTGTGCTACAATGCGTTTTTGAGCAGAAAGCGGATGTGTTCAAACACAGGAAACACCAGATGTGAAATGGGCCTTACTATTTTTAAATGGTTTCATGATCAAGAGAAGGACCCCCTCTTGAAGGGAATCAGTTGGGATTCTCTCTTTGGTTACTAGGAATGGACTGTGATGGTTAATGTGTATAATCCGTTCACACTGCCCGAGTTACTGGAGAACTTCCTTTCACAGTACTGTGAGTATTTGAAACAAGGAAATAAGCTGAAATATTGTCTGGGGATTTATAATTGTCAAATCTCCTTCCAGATGAGGCTGAGGAGAAATGCTGGTAATGTGGGTAGTTTTAAACACCCACAGGCAAACTTTTCAGTGGCTGGTTATAGAGGGTGCCTTCAATATCCTGGCCAGCCTATGTTTTGCAGGAACTGTTTCTCCTTATTCAGCCGGAATGTAAAAAAAAAAAGAGTGTTGCCAGAACTGTAAGCAGGAAGGACATGTGGCTAGGAAGTGCACTGTGCCCAGGGCTTGTAACATGTGCAACAGCTTGGGTCATGTGTAGAAGGACTGTCCATTGCATGTACAGTCACGTGAGCAGAATAGGAAGGAGGAGGAATTGTGCCAGCTGGTTGCAGAAATCCAGGCAGGCACTGCGAGAAGGGAGAGGGCGGACCATTGAAGGGAGCAGGATACTCCACCTCTTTCCCCTTCTCAGATTTTACTGGAGTCTGAGGTGGCTCTTGGTTCCCCTTCATTTGTGCATTCAAGGAAGCGGAAGTCGGTGGAAGACAAACATAAGGTGGAGGACAAACGTAAAATAGAGAAGGTGGAAAAATCCAAAAAAACTAGGGATGAAATCAAGTGTTTCATCTCGTTGTATTCCTTATCTTAGCTTTGGAGGATGCTGTGGAGGCAGCTGAAGAGATGGACTGCACGTCCATGTTCACACACATGCGTTTTTTTAACCATCTCTGCGTTTTTGGGCTGTTAAAAAAAACGCAGGTGCGTTAACGCAGGGTACATTTGAGTGTAGCTGCGTTTTTCAGCTCCATTTGCGTTTTTTACCCCTAGTCCAAAAAACGCTGCATGCAGCGTTTTTGGTGCTGTAAAAAAACGCATGTGCGTTTTTCCAAAAACGCATGCGTTTTTTTAACATGGGGCCCTATGGGAAACGCATGCAAAAACGCATGGTACATTAGTACCTTTTAGTGCCATTCAAAAACGCATGCGTTTCCCATAGGGGCCCATGTTAAAAAAAACGCATGCGTTTTTGAAAAAAAGCACTTGCGTTTTTTTAACATGGGGGCCCTATGGGAAACACATGCGTTTTTAAAAGGCACATTTATGCACCCTGTGTTAACGCTTGCGTTTTTGCCTGCGTTTTTGGTGAAAAAATGACTAAGTCCAAAAACGTGGCAAATCCTTTCAGACACACAAAGGACATTTTTTAGCACTCTTAAAAAAACGCAAGTGCTTTTAAGAGTGCTAAAAAAAAATGCAAATTGTGTGTGAACATAGCCCACAGCAGGGGGTGCAGGAAGTTTGGAGACTTCCATCCATGCCTCAGATTCCTGTAATATTTGTGATTTCTCCTCATATGAGGAACCTGGGGTGCAAAAGAGTCGGAGGGAAGGTGGTAAGAACAGAAGACATAATGATGATAAGGAGGGGATTCTGCTACAGAGGAAAGCCTTCTTTAAAAAAGTTAGGGATTGTGATTTTGATGATACCAGTGGGTGAGAATCTTGTTCTTCCATCCTGGTTGAAGGATCAGATAGCACTGGCTTTGGTTTACCCTATTTTGTGACATAAGTAGTGTTTGGCCATGTCCACACACCTGCGCTCTAAGTATTTATCGGTTCTGCGCTAAATACTTAGGTTTTGTGGGAGAAGCGCAGGTGCGTGTGTGCCGGCGCTTCCTTGAAACGCAGCCCCTGTGTTTCCCTGTGCGTTCGGCATAAGCGGTCACTAGGCAGCCTGCAGTATGAACTGGTTACCACGATACACATCGGGTAACCAGGGGCTGCGTTTCAAGGAAGCGCCGGCACACACGCACTTGCGCTTCTCCCACAAAACCTAAGTATTTAGCGCAGAACCGATAAATACTTAGAGCGTAGGTGTGTGGACATGGCCTTTTTGTTGTTTTTTAGTTTTATATGTATAGTTTCACACTGCATTTTTTTCTCTGATCAGGTTCGGTCAGGTTTGTGTGCCAAAACCAGGAGAGGAACCAGGAGAGGAACTTGCAGAGGAAAACTATAATTGAAAAATTGACACCTGCTCTGAGTTTTGGACACACTCCTGGTTTTGACACACAAATCTGATCGTACCTGATCAGGAAAAAACTGTGGTGTGATGGGGGCCTAAGTTTTGTTTTTTTGTGGCCAAAATAATTTTTTTTAATTTCTGTTTTATTTCTGTGTATAATATTGTAACTTAGACCTGCTGTCTGTTCTTTTTCATTGATAAGATGTGTTTTTCAATTTTTCCTCAAAATGTGAGGGTTTTTAAAAGAAGATATAGAAGAGTTGCAATTTTTGATTTTCTTTCTACATAAAAAGCGCCAGTTTATTTCTTACAGGAGTGTGAGATTGTGGATGGGTTGAAAGAGGATGAGTGGCCATATAGGATATCTGTGTGGTCGAGTAGTGTGAAGAATATAAATGATGGGGTTGGTTTTATGGTGAAAGGGTGTGATGTGGTTTTGTGTGACTATGGCTAGGGTCACATTAGCGTTTTTTTCCCATCCGTATCCGGTTTTGAGCATTAAAAATGCTCAAAACCGGATCTGCAGCCCATAGGCTCCAATACAAAAACCGGATTGCACTATTTGTAATCCAAGTACCGGATCCGGTTTTGGAGCCTGCGGGAAAAATCATGCAGGCAGCGTCCATCGCAATGTTTCCAAAACCTGATCCGGTTTTGTATAATGGGTGACTATGGGAGCCCATCCGACTACCAAAAGGCACCTGTGAATCCCTGCGGTAGCCGTATGCTTTGTTCATCCATGGGGATGAACAAAGGCTTATCGTTAATATAATATGTGGGCACCATGTCTCCAGGGATTGTCCACCCTCCCTAGAGACATGTTGTCCATGTAGGGCGGCATATAAAGGGTTAAATGGCTTTATTACAGTATCGCCGCTATTGTCGGCTTTTACTATTTTATGAATGAGAGCCAGCGGCTCATCGCTTTAAGGAGGAGATACAGTACGTAATGTGCATACTGTACATGCTGCTATCCAGGGTCCTGAAAGCTTTAACATTAGTTCTATGGCGGTGCGCTGCCAATGGAACTAATGTTAAAGCTTTCAGGACCTTGAATAGCGGCATATACAGTACGCACATTACGCACTGTATCTCCTCCTTACAGCGAGGAGTCGCCGGCTCTCATTCATAAAATAGTAAAAGCCGACAATAGCGGCGATACTGTAATAAAGCCATTTAACCCTTCATATGCCGCCCTATATGGACAACATGTCTCTAGAAAGGGTGGACACTCCCTGGAGACATGGTGCCCACATATTATATTATCATTAACCCTTTGTTTATCCCCGCAGCCACAGGGATGAACAAAGCATCTGGCAACCGGATTTCACATTATGAGCAATCCGGTTACCGGAACTGGGTTTAGGGACACATTTTGAAGCAAAAATGTGTCTGAAGGCACATGCGATTACCGCATCCAAATCTCAATGTGCCTTCTAAATGTCACCCTAGCCTATCTAGTGATAGAAGTGGGAAAATGCATTTTGGGAAATTTTCAGTATAAGGCTAGGGTCACACTTGGCTGCGTTTTTGAGGATGTTTTTGGCAGCCTGAATTTTTGGGCTGCATTTTTGATGTTAGGTCTGGAGCTGCCTTAAAAAACGCACGCAAAAACACATGCAAAAACGAATGGTACCATTTAGTTCTATGCGTTTTTGAATGCATTTCCCATAGGGCTCCATGTTACAAAAACGCATGCGTTTTTGAAAATCACCAAAAACGCAGCATGCAACATTTTTTGGTGTTGATCCAAAAAACGCGTCCAAAAAATGCATGCCACTTTGGCCATGTGTTTTTTGCATTGGGGCCTAAGGATACGTTTTTCCATGCATTTTTCACAAAATACAAGTGTGAAAAACGCATGGAAAAAACGCATCCATGACGTCAGTGTGACCCTAGCCTAAGAATGTTAGGTTTTCTGGTATACATGTGTATGCTCCTGTAAAAAAATGGGATCATAAGTTATTATTTGACAAAATTTAACTTTTTGTTCCAGGGAGAGTGCCTGTAGTGATAGTGGGTGACATGAATTGTGAGGTGTCTGGTAAAACCTTATTAGAAATATTTCATGATTTTTGTTTGAAAGATTTGCAGCATGAGTGTAAATTGAATCCTGTTTTGGATACTTTTTTTCTAACAGTGGGAGGGTGAGATCCAGGTTGGAAAAAAAAAATGCTGATACCAGTCAGTTATAGACGTGACAATGTTTTTTTCTTTGATCATGTAGGCATGATGTGTGAGTTGGATATTAATATTAATGGGGTGTTTGCGAGGGGTGTGTGGAAGTTGAATGTTAACTTGTTTGAGAATTAAGACGTGAGGAAGGAGTATGAATGTCAATGTAGGGAGTGGTGTGCATGTAAGAATGATTTTGCAAACATGTGTGGGTGGTTGTCTGGGGCCACATGGGACTGGGTACTCAGGTCTCGGGCGGTCAGCTGCGGGGATGTCACGGGTGGTCCGTGCCCGAGCATGTGCCCTTGGGTGACAATGAAAAGAGGTATATTTATAGGGATTGGAGTTATTGTCAGTCATGACGCCACCTGCAGGTTCTGGTGAGGGCAACGGCGCTGCTTGGGCCTCAGGGGTGATGGGCCGCAGCAAGGTGGAGTAGCTCCCTACAGGAGGAGCGGGGTCCCCGGGGCTAAGAGTTATGATGGTGGAGTAGGGCAGCACAGTTGTTGCTGCACACGGTTGGAATAACTTTACTTCTTCTAGCTCATCCACATCTTCTCTCATGTCTGGTAGATTAGGCTTTCTGGATAGGACATCAGTGTTGCCATTCTTATGACCTGTCCGGTACTTGACAGTAAAGTCGTAGTTGGATAATCTGGCCATCCAACACTGCTCCATAGCTCCCAGCTTTACAGTCTCTAAATGGGTTAGAGGGTTGTTGTCGGTGAAAGCAGTGAACTTAGAGGATGCCAGGTAATGTTTGAACCGTTCTGTGATGGCCCAAACTAAGGCTAGGAACTCCAGCTTGAAAGAACTGTAATTCTCTGGATTCCTCTCTGTCGGACTGAGTTTCCTGCTGGCGTAGGCTAACCTTCTCTTTTCCTTTCTGTCTCTGTGCCAAGACAGCTCATAAGCCCTCGTTGCTGGCATCGGTGTATAACAGGAACGGTAGGCAAGGATCTCTTCTCTGGTCAGGGCATCTTTTAGCTGCTGGAAAGACTCTTCTTGTTCTGGTCCCCACCGGAATGGAGGACCTCTGATCTTGCCCTTCTTGGATTGTCCTACCAGAAGATCTTGCATGGGCGCTGCTATCTTTGTATAGCCCTTGACGAACCTCCTGTAGTACCCCACCAGTCCTAAGAATTGGTGTACCTCTCTGAAGGTAGTTGGTGCTGGCCAGTCCTTGATGATGACTTTGTCTGGGTCCGGTGCTACGCCTTCTGCACTGACCACATGCCCAAGGTACTGGACTTTGGGTTTTAACAGGTGACATTTTGAAGGTTTCAACTTCATACCATACTTGTACAATGATTCAAACACTTCACTCAAGTGTTGCAGGTGGTCTTCATAGATTTTGGAGTACACTATGACATCATCCAGGTATAGCAGTTTAGTTTCAAAGTTTCTGTGGCCTAGGCAACACTCCATCAACCGCTGGAATGTTCCTGGTGCGTTGCATAACCCAAATGGCATGCTGTTAAACTCACGTAACCCCATTGGCATCGTGAAGGCTGTCTTCTCACGGTCTTCTTCTGCAACGGAGACCTGCTAGTACCCACTGGTAAGATCTAAGGTTGAGAAGTAATTAGCAGACTTTAATGCAGCAAGTGACTCTTCTATACGGGGTAACGGGTATGCATCCTTGTGTTTTACTTTATTCATTTGCCTATAATCTACATACATCCTCATATTACCATCTTTCTTTTTAACCAGGACCAGTGGTGCTGCCCAGGGGCTACAACTATCTCTGAAAACCCCTGCATTCTTCATGTCCTGTAGCATTTCTTTTGCTTTTTGGTAGTGTGATGGTGCTATAAGCCTGTATCTTTCTTTGATTGGTGGATGGTTTCCCGTGGGTATGTGATGTTGTACCTCTTTAATCCTCCCAAAATCAAGTGGATGCTTGCTAAACACTTGTTCATACTCCTGAACTACCCAATAAACTCTGTGTTTCTGGTGAGAAGGTGTATTGTCAGTTCCTACATGGAGCTCCTGACACCATTTCTCTAACTGTTTCTTGGAGTTGTGAGGCTCGTCTGACACTGACTGAGCTAGTGATTCAGCTTCATGTATAGAGTTGCTATCTACATGGTGCAACTTAGCAACAGTGGAATACCTTGGCAATTTTGCTTCATCATCACCATAATTTAGCATACGTACAGGTACCCTTCCTTTGCGTAGATCAACCACCCCCTGGCTGTCAGGAGTGTAGTACTACTGTCAGACATCACTGTCTCTACTACAGCCTGGTAGTCCTGCCCTCTGAGGCCTACGGCTGCCTGACACCAGATCATCATTTCAATTCTTGGTGGTACTACAATAGTAATTGGGTCTGTTACCCGTGCGTTACCAATTTCACCACTTGTTAGTGTTACCTGTTGCTGGTACACGAGGGCTCGGATCTCCTTCTGAAGAACCCTTCTCTCTCCTGGAGTAGCAGTATCTGCACTCTGTTGAAGCAAAAACAACACTTCATCTAGACAATTAACCATTATATTCATACCAAGTATCACATGTGGATCCCGCTCATTTGGTTTATCCTCAACCACAATGAACCCTTGATTCTTTAATTCCATCCTCCCCACATTTACGGTTGCCCCCAATGCCCCTCTACATTAACGGGCAACCCATTGGTTGCAATATTATTCAGTCAGGGTTTGGAGGGTCAAGTTTAAGTTCAGACCAGAACCGTTTGTAAATGTTACTTGGGATGGTGGTCACCTGGGATCCAGTGTCTACCAAAGCATTGGTAGTGATGCCGTCTATGATGAGGGACAGGTACGGACGATCTCCACGTACCTGTGCAGCCAATTGGATGGGCCTGGACAGTCTACTCCTGGGGTTGGGCCCCTGGCCCCAGGGGTTGCTCATTTAAAGGGCTGAACCGGTAGATGTGCCCTTCTTTGTTACACTTGCTACAGATGGGTTGTCCGCAGGCACTGTAGCGATCCGTGGTACTCCCTCGAAGTGGTGGTGTCCTCTTCCCCATGCATGAAACGTTGTCTGGGCTGTCAGCGAGCTGTATCTTTGCTGGTGGCTGTGTCTCTGTCTTGGGTTGCCCGGCACTTCAGAGCTTGGCCATCTCTCTGCTCAGCTTTCGCACTTCGGGGCACAGGCTGTCAAACCGGTCAGAGGTCACAGCCTGCATGCTGGTCTCTGCTGCAGGGGATAAGGAAGGTGCTTCTGGGAAAGAGGGGGTTTTAACCCATCACAGCTATGGGGCTAAGTCTGGCACTGCTGGGAGCTGCTGTCCATTAACGGTTAGTTCTTTCAGGGTAGCAAACGCTGCATCCGGGTTTTGGAGAGCACACCAGCGTGCTTGCTTGCTGTCATCTGGTAACCTGAGCCCCCTTACGACCTGTTCAATAAGCATTTTATTTTCATCACATATGCCATTTGGATCAACTTGTTTAAGGAGTCTCAGCGCCTCCTGCAGGCATAAGGAGTAATCTAGGAAACTTTCTAGTGCCCCCTGTTTGAAATGGTAATATAACAGTCTCAGTTCAGTCTCAGTATGATGTTCAAAAATTCTCTTTAACTTTTCAAATATTTGAACAACAGACCCCTGATCTCCCTCAGACCAGTTTCGGGTTTCCAGCTCTGCTGCACCTGTTAACTGTCCCATCACTACTGATGCTCTCTGCTTACCGGTCATCGCATACATGTCCAACACAATAGAAATCTTTCTCTTGAATGCATCCAGGGTGCCTCGCTGGCCGTCATACTTGGGCAACCAGGCTGCATTGGGGACGTATGGTAGGGAGATCGGCATTATAGGGGCTACTGGTGCAGGTGCCGGTAACAGTATTGCGCCGCCGGGTGGATTAGCGACTGTGAGCTGTCCGTTCTGGGCTCGGTTAACAGCGGCGGGCTGGTTCACGATCGGGACCGCTGCATCGTCTGGGTCCGGGGCACTCATTCTCACTCCCCCCTAGTGAATCGCTGCCAGTCTCTGAAAAATGAAAGTAAGTAGTCGGCTCTGCAGGTGGGGAGTGGAGTACCTCAGGTATTTCCGGGTCCGACTGTTGAGTTTGGTGGTTCTCGTCAGAGAGTGGGGTGGGACCTATCTTTGTGCCCTTGCACTGTAATGCCCCTTTCTTTCCCGCTCTGTGGTGCAGCAATGGTGGCCCAGATTACCAGTTCACAAACACAGTCTATACACAGCACACAGTACCCGGTTACACCAGGCACGAGATCCTGTTTGTGACTCCAGAGTTGTCTGGGGCAACAAGGGACTGGGTACTCAGGGCTCGGCGGTCAGTTGCGCGGATGTCATGGGTGGTCTGTGCCTGAGCCATTGGGTGACAATGAAAAGGGGTATATTTACAGGGATTGGAGTTATTGTCAGTCGTGACGCCACCTGTGGGTACCGGTGAGGGCACCGGCACTGCTTGGGCCTCCGGGGTGATATGCGGCAGCAAGGTGGAGTAGCTCCCTACAGGAGGAGTGGGGTCCCCTGGGCTAAGAGTTATGATGGTGGAGCAGGGCAGCACACTTGTTGCCACACAGGGTTGGAATAGGGAAGCGTAGTCAGTGTGGTGTAGGACGAGTTGAAGGAGGGACACGCACACACTAAAGTCTTTTGGTACCTTTACTGATGTCTGGTTGCAGGTACACACGTCCGGGTTGAAGGAAAACACCTTAGGACCTCCACAGCGAGTTGGGATATAGGCCTCCTTATTCTGCTCCCTTGTCCTGAGTCTGGCAGGTGTGGAACCAAACTGGACTGTTACTTCTCTCTCCGCACCCGTGTTGTTGCACTGAGGGCTCTCTCATGGGCCACCACCGTCTCTCTCACTGCGTTCCCTGGCTCTCAATTGTTGGTGCTGCGGGTGTCCGGGAAGCTAAACCTCCTCGAGATGCTGGATTCTCTGCTGTATCTATCTTCTTTGACCCTTGCAGACTCGGGCTCCAGTGACCGGTGTTCAGGTGGGGTGAGCCAGTATGGCTCCTCTGCCCCCAGTAAAGTGTTCCTCGCCTCTGCCGTCGGTCCCTACTCCCTGGACCTTCAAACTGGCTCTGGTGTGTGCTGGCTTGGGCCTAGCACAGCTCCGGTTACCAGTTCAGCTCACTAGCCTCTGAGCTACCTTCACAGCTCTTCTAGCATCTGCACACTCTGTCTAACTCCACCCCCAGCACCTGTATTTATAGGGGAAACTGGCTTAAGGCAACCAGTTGGGCTCCCCCTACAGGCCTGGGGTGAAAGGTGTTGGGTGTAAGTGTGGTTACCAGCTGTGGAAAGTCCTTTAGTGTCCTAGAGAAGCTTGTGGTTACCTGGTACCTAAGGCTAGGGTCAGACTTTTGTCTGCCCCTGAGCCTGGCCAATTCATCTAAACTTAGTTTTTGCATGGAGCAGTGCATAGCATTACCGGCAGGTAAGGCCATGTGCCACCTGTCTATTGATCTCTATGGTAACTGGACGCTTACCGCAGCCACGGGCTCTACAGAGATCTCCAGGATATGCACTTTCGCAGAGGGCACAGGAAAACATTGCAAACAGCATTTCCTGTGCGCTCTGCAAAAGCGTATATTCTGTGGAGCTGGCGGCTGCAATAAACATCCGGTTGCCATAGAGAGGCAACAGTTTCTCACCATTCCACTGGCTCACCAGGGATTAGAATATTCGTGCTTCCAGGGCTACTTACTAATAATATAACGTTTAAGAAGAAGCACCTCCCATAAAGGGAAGAAATTGTTTGTTATTAACCTGTATCTTTATGTCTTTACAGTCTGGTACATACTGTGCTTCCCTAGGGGGAATGTAGAGAAGGATTTCCAGTTTGTCAAGGAGCGCTTCCAGATGGTTCATTAATTACTCCGATTATTTCAAGGAATTTACGATTTATTATACATACAAACACAATGCGTTTCGGCTATACATAAAATTAGCCTTCATCAGGTAAAATCATATATATCTTAAAAAGTCACATTTATATAGGGGAAAAAAAGATTTCAACCCTTCAATCAATTATCGGCATTGTTCACACACATGCGTTTTTTTTGCCCATCCCTGCGTTTTTGGGCTGTTGAAAAAAAACGCAGGTGCGTTAACGCAGGGTACATTTGAGTGTACATGCGTTTTTGAGCCAAACTTGCGTTTTTACCCCCCATCCCAACGAGTTTGGGTGCTGTAAAAAAAACGCATGAGAGTTTTCCCAAAAACGCATGCCTTTTTTAACATGGGACCCAATGGGAAACGCAAGCGTTAACGCTTGACACACACAGACACATGCGTTAACGCTAGCGTTTTTTGGAAACGGCCCAGCAGTTTGTGGGAATTGTTTTCTTTTCATCAGCACCCCGCCCCATATAAGCAGGAAAATAAATAAAAATTTTCATGATAGCACTCCCCCCTTCCCACCTTGGTCGGCAGGAAAACGAAAAAAAAAAAATTCCTTCAGCAAAAACACAAATTCTCTATGCCATGCGTTTTTTGTTATTTGGGTGTTTGGTGAAAAAATGACTATTTGCAAAAACGTTTTCAAAGCTTTCACACACACAAGGCACATTTTTGGCACTCTTAAAAAAACGCAAGTGGTTTTAGGAGTGCTAAAAAAAACGCAAAGTGTGTGTGAACATGGCCATCATCAAATGAAAACACGTGCTCACCTCTCTAGAGTGTTGGGAGGCTAATTGTAGAGGGAGCCTATAGTACTTAGAATCTAGTATAAACCTAATTTTCTATGTATTTCTCTTGTTTTCTTATAATTCTCATCTCTCTTAAGGTACCGTTACACGCGGCAATTTTGCAAGCAATTTCACTAGCAATTTGCTGGTTGCAGTGAAATCATGGATATATGGTTCCATTTCTACACGGCAACAAAACAGAACCATGTATCCATGATTTCACTGCAACCAGCAAATTGCCAGTGAAATTGCTTGCAAAATTGCCGCGTGTGACGGTACCTTTAGGAAATTACAAAATCCCCGTATTCAAAGAGGGAGATGATTATAAAAGAATATACAATTCAATAAAATTGTGTTGTATTTTTGAGGTAAAAAGAATAAAATTAATAAAAATGATAAAAAATCGTTAGAGTTATTTATCCTATGGCATCTTAATTTTTATTTATTTTTTTTTTTTTATTAGTTTATTCAATATATCTCTGGTAGGACAAAACCATTTACTCAACCAGTAAATTTATTAATTTCATTTTCTTAATTTCATCCCTAGGGACCATAAGATTAACTAGTATCTGTCAGGACTAGAACTCATATATGCTTATTCCTATATCCTTATCATGCTTACTTACTTACTCTACAGAGCCACCCACAGGTCTGGTCTCTGTGTGCTTAATTTCTTTCAATATGGTTTCTAGTCAATTTATTAAAGACCACGGATATTTGTGTTCAACATAAAACATGATCATATATATAAAAACAACCATCTCATCAAAAATGACATATGATCACATTCTTAAGGGAGGATTCAAAAACTATCCAGCACAAAGCCGGTGATGACTATTTTAGACTTAGGACAGCAGTACTATATATTTTCTAGCTTATCATTGAGGCCATCTGGATACAGAGTCCTCAATCTGTATATCCAGAAAGCCTCTTTCTTATTTAACTGCTGTATTCTATTAGAAACATCTCCAGGAATCAGTTCAACCGGTGTCAGGGTCACATTAAATTCTTTCTTATGAGTTAGTAGGAGGTGTCTTGATAGACTATGAGCAAGTAGACCGACTTTGGCATTGTGCCTGTGGCCATTCAAACATGTTTCAACCATTTGTGTGGTCCTCCCCACATACTGGAGGCCACAGTCACAGTTGATGACATATATTACAAAGTCACTTGTACAAGTGAGAAATTGTTCAATTTGGAACACTTCACCTGTACTCTTGGAGACTATCTGTTGTTTGTCTGCTATATTATAGCAGCATAGGCATTTTCTCTGTTTACATTTATATACCCATATTTTATTAACAGTGTTTTGGTGTATGATTCCATTAGTTTTTGTATAGTTTTTTAAGGAATTTTAATTTTTGAAGGGTTTTTCAATAGAGATGAGCGGTGTTTGATTCGATTTGTTCGCCAATCTCAAATTCGAGCTGTTTTGGGCGGTGTTCGAGGCATTCGTCGAATTAGAACAATTAACTTGAAATTCGGCAGTTCGCGGTTATGTTCAGTAACGCTTCTATCACCAAAAGCTTAACCCTAACCGTGTTAATGACTGTGAATATCCAGATTATGGGTATAATGTGCGGGGGGGGTTGCACCAGTGCTGCAGAAATGATAGCGATCTCCACTTTTTTTTCTCCAAACTGCACATACAGGGGGGCGGTGCAGGCTGTCATCCAATCACACATACACACACAGCAAAGTGCATTTTTTGCCCACAAGCAAGGTCAGGCATCATCGGCTGTGTGAGTCACATGTCCTAGCCCTATAAGACCCAGCAATTTTCTCCATCGCCACCATTTGCTCATTGCTGTAGCTCTGTGTCAGACGGCACTGCTGCTGCTGTGGGCGATATAGAGCGAAATCAAGCAATTGTGTTCTGATTCAGCTTGTGAGGTAGATAGATAGGTTTAGGGAGTAGGGACTGGAGGTAGTGTGCAAATGTTAGGACTATCAGCCCTCTTGAGGGCTGCTTCATAGGAGTAGCGATTAGGGACTAGGGACTAGTAGTCTAGCAGCCCTTTTTCAAGTGTACTTCATAGAAGCAGGGACTAGTTTTAATTTCAGCCCTTTTTAGGGCTAGGTTAGAGCAGTCCCTATTAGTTTTTGCCAGGCAGAAGTGTGCCAGTGCTGTGCAAGCGTTTTTCACAGCATCTAGCCACATCTAGCTCTGGGAGTCCTTTATGGCAGGTAGTGTAGCACTGCTGTGAAGAAAGCTACACCACCTGCCTTAGTAGGCATTTTTTGGCTGCAGCTAGTCCAGGCAATTTGTTTGGGTTAGTACTGTAGCAGTGCCACTTACACAGTGGTGTAGCCCACTTGTGAAAGAAGCTACACCGCCTGTGTAGTTGGTGCTAAATTTTACCTGCACCTTGCCCAGGTCTCACTTTGGGTCGAGTAGCAGTGCCACTAAAAAAGAAGTAGTGTAGGCCACTTCTAATACAAACAACTACACCACCTGTGTAGTCACCTACTTCTAATTTTTAATTGCACCTTGCCCAGGTCTCACTTTGGGTCAAGTAGCAGTACCACTAAAAAAGAAGTAGTTTAGGCCACTTCAAAAGCAAACAACTACACCGCCTGTGTAGTCACTTACTTCTAATTTTTAACTGCACCTTGCCCAGGTCTCACTTTGGGTCAAGTATCAGTGCCACTAAAAAAGAAGTAGTTTAGGCCACTTCTAATACAAAGAACTACACCGCCTGTGTAGTCACTTACTTCTAATTTTTAACTGCACCTTGCCCAGGTCTCACTTTGGGTCAAGTAGCAGTGTTGGTTCAGTCACCTCTGCTGATTTACATCCAGCTATTTGTTGTCCAACAACTGAACAGTTGCAAATTTTGTCCCATACAAAATGAGTGGCAAAAGGCCAGCTGCTGGTGGGAATGGGAGTAGGCGTGGTAGAAAGGGAAAAAAGTTTGTGTCCGTTGGGTAGATGCTAAATCTACATTAACATCTACTGAAGAAAGGCAATCTTCCAGCCAAAGTAAGATGTCCACTTCTTTCCGAGGAGATTCTGATATGATCCCTTTCGTACGGACACGAGTCAGACGACGATCAATACCAATTCTCGATGAGGCACAAAAAGAGCAGGTGCTTGAATGGATAGCAAGCGCTTCAGCAAGTGGACTCTCCTCCACCTCAATTTCTACATCACAAATACACCAGTCCTCAGAGGTGTTGCCCCAATCCCACTTGCTTCCGCACAGCTCCCAAGTCTCCAGCCAACCTTTTGAGTGTGGGGTAAGACAGATGGTTGAGTATGCATCGCTCTTCTCTCATAATATAGCCTGGGAATCAGAGGTCTGCTCCAAAGCTGTTGTGAGTCAAGACGAGGAAATTATCTGCACTGATGCCCAGAAGCTTTTGGAGTCGGATCCAGGCCCAGATAAAGAAGGGTCTGAGCAAGCATAATGTAAACCCTCATTCATAAACTGTGAACTGCACCTCGGAGATATTGTGAGCTCCTTCGCATACGACTCCTCCTGTACTTCCTCCCCTTCCTCTAGTGCCACCACCTGACTCTGAATACTGTTTAAAGTGTGCTCCAGTATGGAAATGACGGGAATAGTCATGCTGATAATGGCATCATCATCACTAAACATCTTCATTGACATTTCAATACTGTACAGAATGGTGCATAGGTCATTCACTTCAGACCACTCCAACAGTGTGATTTGCCCCACCTCTGGATCTCGTAGGCCCAGGTTATACGTCATGACTTATTACACCAGGGCTCATTGGTGCTGCCACAGTTGCTGTAACATGTGTAGAGTTGAATTCCATCGTGTCGGCACATCGCATTTCAGCCAGTGAACTGGCAGGCCAAACGACTTCTGTAGAGATGCAAGGCGTTGAGCTGCGGGATGCGAACAGCGGAATTGAGCACAGAGCGACCGTGTCCTCTGCTTAACACCATCTAAGCCCGGACAGTGTGCAAAAATTGGCTGGACAACCAGCTTTAAGATGTGAGCTATGCAAGGCACATGTGTCACACTGCCCCGGCGGAGGGCTGCACCCAGCATTGCAGCATTGTCGCACATGGCCTTCCCTGGCTGCAGGTTCAGTGGAAACAAGCATTAATGAAACTGGGTCTCCACAGCTGACCACAAATCCTCAGCTGTGTGACTCATATTTCCCAGACATTTCAAGGTAAAGACCGCCTGATGCCGTTGAGCCCTGCTGCCAACATAGTAAGGAGGTGTGCAGGATTCCTTGTGTGCAGTTAGAACGCGGGTGGCATTACCAGACAGGCTTTGGGTGCAGGTGGATGACCAAGACGAGGTTGAGGAGGCAGAAGGAGTGGAGGAACTTATACATACAGAGGATTGACGCACAACTCGTGGGGATGGCAAGACATGGGCAGCAGCCCCTTCTCCTGCTGTCTTCATAGTTACCCAGTGCACAGTCACCGCCAAGTAACGCCCCTGTCCATGCTTACTGGTCCAAGTGTCTGTGGTGAAAAGCACCCTGTCACACACAGAGTTTCTTAAGGAAGCTGTGATTTTGTGTGTGACATGCCGGTGTAGCGCAGGCACAGCTTTATTGAGAAGTAGTGGCGACTGTGCATCTGGTACTGTGGCACTGCGACGGACACAAGGTCTCAAAAATCCGCTGTGTACAACAGGCGAAGACGAAGCATTTCTGTAACCATCAGCTTGCAGATGGTGAAATTCAACCTCTTAGCTTTGTCATGGCCAGGAGGAAATGGTCTATTACTTGTCCACATCTGAGGGACCGAGGGCTGGCTGCTGTGCTGAGACACGGTTGAGTAGGGTGTCCCCGGCAAACTGTTGGTTTGTGAGGAAGGTGCAGGCGGATATATTATGTTGCCTTCATCCAAAGGTGGTGCTCTTGATGTCTGACAGCGCTCAACACCAGCAGGTGTTTCCACTTCCAAAAGAACTGAGGACCTTCTAATCACACTGGCTGTTGCGGGTAAAGGTGGAAGGTCTGCGTCCAAAAGCTTGTGTGACTGCTGTCCCCACAGTCACAGAGGATGAAGAGGCAGCGGATGCACTTGATGGGCCAGTCGGTGGTTGGCCCGGCCCGCTTGGCCGCATTGTAGCACAGTGAGCTTCCCACTGCGGCTTTTGCTTCATATCCATGTGACGGTTCATGCATGAACTACTTAAAGTATAGATTTTTTGGCCTCTACTTAGATTTTGGTTACAAATCTTACAGATCTAAAGGTACCTTTACACGCCGCTACAGCAGGGTGGAAACAACCGGGTTTATGAGACAAATGTATCTTGCACCGTCAAATCAACCCGAGGTAGCGGCGTGTAAAGTAGGTTGTTGCCACCCGTCACTTGCGGCACCTGTTTCAGAGCAGTGCTCTAAAACAGGTTGATTTCAACCCGATGGTAACGGCATCTAAATACGGTAGGGTAAGGTTTTTTCGTCACCTAGATAACTCCCCGGGGCGTGACACAGCCTCCGGGAAACCACCCCCCTTCAGCGATCATTGGTGGAAGCTCCTGCGTTGCGATTGGTTGTCGCTGCATAGGGCGGCATATTTAATGAGCTGACCAGTCAAACTACACAATTGCTATAGCGTCATGTATTAGTCAGCCTCCTGCGCTGGCTGGCCAATCATGATGCTATTGCTTTGTCCTATCAGCGTACGAACGTCTCATAATCCACAATTCTGGCACGCCTATGTGTTGTCCCTGCTGCACCAGGTCCTCCCATATTACCTTCTGTCACGGCGTGTAAATGAGGTAAGGTGCTCTACAGAAGGTAACTTGAGGCACCCGGCGGTGCATCCAGAGGTAGATTAAACCTTCTGTAGAGCACCTTGTAGCGGCGTGTAAAGGCGGTATCGGGTACCATTTGTAACCGTTGGTGCGTGCTCGTGCACGTGAAGCACCCGGTTGTTTCCACCCTGCTGTAGCGGCGTGTAAAGGTACCATTACAGATAACATGGGGAGACTAAAGGCTTGTGGATTTTGGAATGTGCTGCATGAAAGCTTGCAAGTGCGAGGCAATTGATGCCACTGAAGTGGTGTCTGGGCCCAAATTTTTGGAAAAAATGGATACTCATGTTGTAGTACCCTAAATGTGAAACAATGCTCAGCATGTGCACGAGGCCTTACAGATGCTGAGGTAAAAAACACGAAATACTCATTGCCTGCACAAGGCCTTCCAGATACTGCGGTAAAAAACGCACCAAATACTCATCGCCTGCACAAGGCCTTACAGATACTGGAGTAAAACTCACCAAGTTCTCCTCGTCTGAGCATGGCCTTACAGATACTGAAGTAAAACTCTCCAAATACTCATTGTCTGCATGATGCCTTACAAATACTGGAGTAAAAACGGACTTTAGAGGGGCATGACATGCCTATATCTGTGTCTCCTCCTTTTACTCGTCCATCTCTTTTCTTTTCGCATTTTTATATGCAATTGTCACTTTTCCATGTGTTTGTTGTGTGTTTTGAGTAGTTTGCCACCTTTTGGACATCTTAGAAGGTGTTTTCTATGTGTTTGTATGTGTTTGCCTGCCATTGTTTTCAATGGAGTTCGACGTTGTTCGACAAACATTCGATGAACATTCGACGAACAAATATCAAATTTGACGAATCGAATTCGAACATCGGGGTGGTGGCTCATCTCTATTTTTCAATCGGCTGGGAGCTTCAATATTCCTTATTGTTTTTCCCCTTCTAAATGTAATATTCGGGGCTTGTGGTAATACATTTCGTAGCAGAGGGTCTTGTTTCAGGACATACCAATGTTTTTTCAAAATTTCACTTTTTTTTTTTGTCTTTATTATAGGCTGTAATAAAATTAAACTGCCATTTTTCATTATCAGGTTTCAGGTGAGGTTTATTTGTATCTGAAACAGCATTTTCCCTCACAGTTTTCTCAATGCTTTTTTCCATGGTGTTTTCAAGCATTTTTTTCAAACATTCTCCCTGAGTTTTTGCTAGATTTACCTTATAAGCTTGTATTAGGGTTTTTGGATACTTTTTTTCATGAAACCTATTGGTCAGGATTTTACTTTGTGCTATATAATCCTGTTCTCTGCTATTATTTTTCCTTATTCTTAGATATTGACTAAATGGAATATTATTTTTCTATTTAGTCAGTGGCGTAACTTCAGGCTCAGGGGCCCCGATGCGAAAGCCTCAACGGGGCCCCCAATTATTGCAAATTTTTAATAGTATTTGTCTTTTTCTATAGTCCAAAGGGACTTTTGGGGCCCAGTTAGGCTGCAGGGCCCGGGTGCGATCGCAACCCCTGCACCTGTGGTAGTTACGCCCCTGCATTTAGTATAGCGTGCACTGTTGTAGTGTAAATATCCATTGACATCTACCTTTTTGAAATAGGTTTTTGTTACGATTTTCCTTCCCTTGTGTGAGATCTCTAGATCCAAGTAGAATATTTTTTCTGCACTGATTGTGGACGTGAAAGAAATCCCCCATGTGTTCTGATTCATTTCTCCTTCCATCATATTCAAACAATCATAAACAGCTATCAGAAAATACAATAAGTAAAGCAAAATAATGACAACCCTGTTCATAAAGGTTTACAATCTAAGAAGATTAAGTAATAAAAATGCCTTAAAATATTCTCTGTACCGTAATTATTCTGGCATATGGCAAATATTAAAAATTATGGTAATCTTAATAGACCTAAAATGGGAAAGGTTTATTCTGATTTCATGTCATATTTCATGTCAGACAAAACATGCATATGTGTGTTTTTATATAGTCTATGTAAACTTCTGGTTTCAACTGTGGATAGCTTTAATAATTACTATTTTCTCAGCCAGGTCAGAATTCAGCTAGGTAGTGATTGTAGATGAAAGTTATGCAAATACAATAATCCTGAACATTTGACATTCCTACTAGCCCAATAACTCTGGCATATTAACAATTATAGGGGCTTGTTTACAGGAGCCTGTTTACCACATATTCCCTTTCATATCTATCATCATGCAAAAAGTATTCGATTGCAGCAGAAGAAAATGAATATATTTTCTAAACAAAAGATATCTTCTCTTTCCTGCTGGGATCCTTTGTATTTTGATCTCAGATACGTTGGTCTAAATGACCTGTAAATGTTAGGCTGGCTTCACACAACAATTTTTGCTATCTGTTTTTAAAAGAACAGAACAGGATTGTTTTTAGCCTCCCATGTATCCCTATGGTACCAAATTGGTCATAAATGGCCATCAGGGTTTGTGAATTCAGTCCCGGATTTGTTTCTGTTTGTTTCCGGACAGAAACAAATCCGGGGCAATCCAGCACCCATAACATGGGAGTCTATGGGCGCCATATTCGTGAAAAAATCGGATCGTTTTACGGATCCGTTTTTTCTGCACAGAGCATGCTCTGAAATCCTGCTGTTTTAACTTCAGCACCATGGACAGCAGTATTTCATGCACGGGTCATTCCATGTCAAGTGAACCAATGATTATAACCTCTATATTTTTAATTCTTTTGAGATTTTGTTATTTGATAATAGCATGTCAGACAATGCAAAATGTGAAGAGAAATTTTTTTTAAAAAATTTATTTTTTTTTAAAATGATTTTCAAAGTTCGGAAAAAGTGTGAATTTTGCTGTTGCCTGCCTTTACGTTTCTCCTCATAACTCAGGCTAGGAATAAGATAGAGAGACAAAATAAACACCAATCTACTCAGAACTATACAGGCTTTCATCAGATATGTCACAAGAGGATCTTTGTTAATATTTTACCCATGTGATCGCAAGCGCAAAACTTTAAAACGTATTTCCGAAAAATCGGCACGCTTTAAATATTTCAAAAACTGCCCATGTGTCTGCTTTGCTCTTAGCCACATCTGTACCAAATTTCAAGTTGGGATCGCAATGGGATCATATTTTAACATATTTTACTATTAATAGCGTCAATGGGTCATTCCATATCAAGTGATCTAAATATGAATATTTTTTTTTACCTGACGTCTTTAGATTTTTTTTTTTTTTTTCCCTTTATGAAGTACTACTTTAGTTAATTACAAATTAAAAGTTTGGAATTTTTTTCTTCATCAGTTAATTTTTTACAGATTTTTAAAGTTTAAAAAAAGGGTGAATTTTGGCCTGGTATGACTTTACATTTTTTTATCTCGGGCTAGAAATAAGATAGAGAAACAAAATAAACACCATTCTTCTCAGAACTGTCCAGGCTTTTACCAGATATGTCACAAGAGTATATTTGTTAATTTTAATTTTTTACCCATGCGAATGCAAACGCAACATTTTGAAACGCATTTCCGAAAAAACGTTTTAATAAAAATTTTCCAAAACTGCCCATGTGTCTTTTATGCTCTTAGCCACATCTGTACCAAATTTCAAGTTGGGATCGTGATGGGATCATATTTTAAAATATTTAACTATGGTTAATCTCATTTTTATTAAATTTTGAAAAAACATATGAAAGACATACATTCAATCTTTTAACAAAATCTTGAGACATATAAAATATACAAAAAGAGAATTCACAAAGTTATTAGTAACTTTAAGATAAGCTGCAAATTTACTTTTGCGCTTATCTCTGGTGCAATATATACTACAATCTAAATATAATTCCAAACACTCAAGTATACAACTTTTCTCAGGGTTTTGAGATGTTCTGATGTCAAGGGGACAAGCAGCCCCAGCAGAATGATTTTTATCACTTGGCCCCTTCTAACAGGTTGACCACGTAAGTGGGTCATTACCCGTTGAGGCCTAGTTGGAATAGTCTATTGACTGGTGTACCGGAAAGGAAGGCCGAAATATTAATGATCTACTCACAGCTCAGAGTTTCCGATACCTGTCTAATGTTCACTAGAATTCTGAAGGTATAGGTGTAGAAAGGAAATACCTAGACTGAATGTATCAGATGGGAAGAAAAGAGAGATAGAAAAGAAGAGAGAGAGAAGAGAAACAAAAACCATTAGAAAAAGTTATACTGGGAAAGAAAAGCCACGTAAGAAAAAAAGAAAAAAAGGAGGGGGGGGACGGGTGAGGTATGGGAAGGAGAAAGGGTACTCATCCCACTGGCTCCCCATCAGCCAGAGGTCGAGCCATATTATCTGTGCTGGAAAAGATACTCCTAAATTCTGCAGAGTCGTGAAAAAGAATCCATTCAACCCAAATCCCTAAGAATTTGTTCCGAGATCCCGACGCATCAGCTGCGAGCTCCTCCATTCGATATATGTCCATCAATTCTTTGAACCAATCAAGTAGAGATGGAGCCCGGCTTGATTTCCAGAACCTCGGGATCACAGCACGAGCAGCCGAGATGCAAAAGCGGAGAATATCCCTCTTCTGTAGCCCAATAGGACCTGGAAAAATGGATAACATTGCCGATTCTGGGCAGCATTCGGCTTGTTTACCTGTTATCCGGGCGTATGCATTGAAAACCTCAGACCAGAACCGCCGGATTTCCCCACAACTCCACCAAATGTGTATCATTGTACCCTTTTCCTTCCCACAGCGCCAGCAGGTATCAGGGGTTCCAGGGAACATGTTCCGGAGTGTCGTCGGGCACAAGTACCATCTAGTGAGCAGCTTATAGCTTCTTTCTTGTGAAGAACAAGCGCTAGCTAGTGAGTGAGTAAATATAAAGCATTTCTGCCAATTAGCTTCTGAAATGCTACACCCCAATTCCCTCTCCCAAGCACGTTGGAAGTAAAGGGTGCCCTGCTCTCTCATGGACCCTAAGGCCTGGTATAGAACTGATATTTTGCGCCTCGGTGGAGCCTCCAGTTGGAATAACCTCTCCAATACGTTGGGTGTCAATCTTACCCTGCAAGAGTGGTCAGCTGAATATAAGTATGCTCTGTATTGGAGAAATTCGAATCACTTAAGAGGTCTCGTAGGTTCTTTGAGTTGTAGCTCTGCCATCGGGGGCAAACCACCACTGGACAGAGTCTGTCCTACTCGGGTGTCATCCACAATCCGCCAACATAAAAATCTCTGCCTGTCAAATCTGTGTGGGAAAGATGGGTTGGAAAAAAGGGGAGTCAAAGGGCTAAGTCTGTCGTTTAAGCGGAGGGTTTTCGTCACTAGGTGCCATACCTTCAAGGTGTTTCTGGTCATGTCTGTCAAAGGTACTAGGTCTGTGGAGTCTTTAGGGGAAATCCAAAGCAGGTATTTCAGCGGAATCCCCAAACCCTCTTGCTCCACCCCTACCCATTTCTTGGAGGATGCATGATAATGCCAATCTAGAGCTCTAACAAGAGAGGAAGCCACAAAGTACGCTCGTATGTTGGGTATTCCAACCCCTCCTCTGGTCTTGGGCAAGGATAGGATATTCATTCGCAATCTGGACCTCTTGCCCCCCCAGACAAATCTAAGGATCATAGATTGCATTTTGGAGAGGAAGCCTCTATCCAATAGAACATGAACTGTCTGAAAGTATATAAGAGTCGGGGCAAGACATCCATCTTGACTACGTTTATTCTCCCGAACCAGGATAGCTTTAATTGTCTATAGGAGGTAAATGCCGATTCCGCGTTAGTCAAAAGGGGTTGATAATTTAAATTGAATATTTGTTTAAGATCTTTTGGTATAAGGACTCCCAAGTACTTAATGGCTTCTACTTTCCATTTAAATGGGAACTGTTTAGATAGATGAGAAACCAATTCTCCAGGCAAAGAAATATTGAGTGCCTCGGTTTTGGAGCAATTCACTTTAAAGTTGCTCAATTGTCCGAACCGTTCAAACTCCATTAAGACCGAAGGGATGGAGACCAGGGGCTGGGAGATGTAAAGTAGCAGGTCATCTGCAAATAAGGCCAATTTGTGATGACTCTGTCCCAGCTTGACCCCATGGACGCATTCATTGGACCTAAGTGCAAAATATTTAACTATTATAGTGTCAATTCAAAAATCACCAAGAACACAATCAGTCATTTTTTCACAATTGCCCGTCAATAGTTTGAATTTGATATAAAGAAACATAGTCTTGTAACATCTCAAATGAAAGCTGTTACCGTTCTGAGTAAAATGATGCCTCTCCCACTTCATTATCTTATTTCTAGCCTGAGATAAAAAAATGTAAAGTCATACCAGGCCAAAATTCACCCTTTTTTTAAACTTTAAAAATCTGTAAAAAATTAACTGATGAAGAAAAAAATTCTAAACTTTTAATTTGTAATTAACTAAAGTTGTACTTCATAAAGGAAAAAAAAAAAAAAAATCTAAAGACGTCAGGTAAAAAAAAATATTCATATTTAGATCACTTGATATGGAATGACCAATTGACGCTATTACTAGTAAAATATGTTAAAATATGATCCCATTGAGATCCCAACTTGAAATTTGGTACAGATGTGGCTAAGAGCAAAGCAGACACATGGGTAGTTTTTGAAATATTTAAAGCGCGCCAATTTTTCGGAAATGCGTTTTAAAGTTTTGCGCTTGCGATCACATGGGTAAAATATTAACAAAGATCCTCTTGTGACATATCTGATGAAAGCCTGGACAGTTCTGAGTAGATTGGTGTTTATTTTGTTTCTCTATCTTATTTCTAGCCCGAGATATGATAGAAAATGTAAAGCCATACCAGGCCAAAATTCGCACTTTTTAAAAACTTTAAAAATCTGTAAAAAATTAACTGATAAAGAAAAAAATTCAAAACTTTTTTTTTGTAATTAGATAAAGTTGTTCTTCATATAGAAAAAAAAATTAAAAAATCTGAGGACGTCAGGGAAAAGAAATATTCATTTTTGGATCACTTGACATGGAATGACCCGCATAGGCTGTGGATTCAGCACCAAGGACATCGGCAGAGCAGACACAGGCAGACGTCAGCACCATGTACAGCAGCAAAACATAAATCCTGAAAAAAAAACAGGATCCCAGACCATATTTGGCCACACTTTCTACACACCTTGTCCCGTCCGTGGGGTCCTGTAAAAACAGGATCCCATGGACCGTAACAAAACAGTGGTGTGAAGCCAGCTTTAGCAGTCAGTAAAAACCTGATCCTTGTCTATTCCATTCCCTGCAGAGAAACACACATGTCACTGCATTGTGAGTAATATAAAATGGAACATCTGGATGTCTGCTAGCTGAGTATATGACATATACAATGACCAATATCACAACCCGAGAATGATTGAATTGATGATTACATTATAGTAATGTTACCAAATCAATTAAAGGAGTAAAGAAGGAAAATGATGGTTTTAATGGAAAATATAGAGGAAAATTTCATCCAGGATATTTGAAATTATTAGATTTAGAAATGGCCAGACCACGTTACCAAATACTGGAATGACTTAGATAATTCCTATTACTAATGTAAGGACAATTTGAATACATTATTTTCATTATTTGTATTGAGATGTAACAATATTTTTATTTGTTTTACAGAATATAAAGCTTTTGTCCTATTACATTCAGGTGTCTCTATTGCACTTTATGAAGTCGGTCGTCATGCCTATACAGAATATAAAGCTTTTGTCCTATTACATCCAGGTGTCGATTGCACTTTATGAAGTCGGTCGTCATGCCTATACAGAATATAAAGCTTTTGTCCTATTACATTCAGGTGTCTCTATTGCACTTTATGAAGTCGGTCGTCATGCCTATACAGAATATAAAGCTTTTGTCCTATTACATCCAGGTGTCTCGATTGCACTTTATGAAGTCGGTCGTCATGCCTATACAGAATATAAAGCTTTTGTCCTATTACATCCAGGTGTCTCGATTGCACTTTATGAAGTCGGTCGTCATGCCTATACAGAATATAAAGCTTTTGTCCTATTACATTCAGGTGTCTCTATTGCACTTTATGAAGTCGGTCGTCATGCCTATACAGAATATAAAGCTTTTGTCCTATTACATCCAGGTGTCTCGATTGCACTTTATGAAGTCGGTCGTCATGCCTATACAGAATATAAAGCTTTTGTCCTATTACATTCAGGTGTCTCTATTGCACTTTATGAAGTCGGTCGTCATGCCTATACAGAATATAAAGCTTTTGTCCTATTACATCCAGGTGTCTCGATTGCACTTTATGAAGTCGGTCGTCATGCCTATACAGAATATAAAGCTTTTGTCCTATTACATTCAGGTGTCTCTATTGCACTTTATGAAGTCGGTCATCATGCCTATACAGAATATAAAGCTTTTGTCCTATTACATCCAGATGTCGATTGCACTTTATGAAGTCGGTCGTCATGCCTATACAGAATATAAAGCTTTTGTCCTATTACATCCAGGTGTCTCGATTGCACTTTATGAAGTCGGTCGTCATGCCTATACAGAATATAAAGCTTTTGTCCTATTACATCCAGGTGTCGATTGCACTTTATGAAGTCGGTCGTCATGCCTATACAGAATATAAAGCTTTTGTCCTATTACATCCAGGTGTCTCGATTGCACTTTATGAAGTCGGTCGTCATGCCTATACAGAATATAAAGCTTTTGTCCTATTACATCAAGGTGTCGATTGCACTTTATGAAGTCGGTCGTCATGCCTATACAGAATATAAAGCTTTTGTCCTATTACATCCAGGTGTCTCGATTGCACTTTATGAAGTCGGTCGTCATGCCTATACAGAATATAAAGCTTTTGTCCTATTACATTCAGGTGTCTCTATTGCACTTTATGAAGTCGGTCGTCATGCCTATACAGAATATAAAGCTTTTGTCCTATTACATCCAGGTGTCTCGATTGCACTTTATGAAGTCGGTCGTCATGCCTATACAGAATATAAAGCTTTTGTCCTATTACATTCAGGTGTCTCTATTGCACTTTATGAAGTCGGTCATCATGCCTATACAGAATATAAAGCTTTTGTCCTATTACATCCAGATGTCGATTGCACTTTATGAAGTCGGTCGTCATGCCTATACAGAATATAAAGCTTTTGTCCTATTACATCCAGTGTCTCGATTGCACTTTATGAAGTCGGTCGTCATGCCTATACAGAATATAAAGCTTTTGTCCTATTACATCCAGGTGTCGATTGCACTTTATGAAGTCGGTCGTCATGCCTATACAGAATATAAAGCTTTTGTCCTATTACATCCAGGTGTCTCGATTGCACTTTATGAAGTCGGTCGTCATGCCTATACAGAATATAAAGCTTTTGTCCTATTACATCAAGGTGTCGATTGCACTTTATGAAGTCGGTCGTCGTGCCTATACAGAATATAAAGCTTTTGTCCTATTACATCCAGGTGTCGATTGCACTTTATGAAGTCGGTCGTCATGCCTATACAGAATATAAAGCTTTTGTCCTATTACATCCAGGTGTCGATTGCACTTTATGAAGTCGGTCGTCATGCCTATACAGAATATAAAGCTTTTGTCCTATTACATCCAGGTGTCTCGATTGCACTTTATGAAGTCAGTCGTCATGCCTATTGAACTGGACAATCTCTAATTAATATTGATGACTTGGTCCTAGTTCTTTTATTTTGAGTCTAACGTTTGAAATTGAAAATGTTTCTTCTCGTCCCTCCTATCTTTCCCTTTCTGAAAGCTGTTCCATGATCAGTTTATCTTTCATTAAAGCATTGAATAAGTAAAAAAAATTCCACAAATACAGTAAGTAAAAGACAGCAGGGAATATATACTAGAATGCAGAGCCGACCAACAGAACAAGCAATACATTACAGAAGAGATAGTATTTTCCCTCTTCATTTCACCCCTGCCATTGCTCGCTGCATTGAGTCCCTTGTTCAGGATATGACACCTCGGATCCTGTCATCTCCCTTCACCTTTGTGTTCTCCTGTCTGTCATCTTTGTTTACTCTCTGCACAGTCAATGTCAACACCACCACATTTATTCTGACAGCTTCAATTTCATATGTAAAACCTTCATTTCATTATATTATATAATCTATCCATAATTACTATATACTTGTATTGTGTTAGAATCTGTTTCACTTTAACACAATTTGACATTTGGAGATTGCAGCATTTCAAGCATTCAATAAATCAGCTCAAGTTCTGACCATTTAAGGGAGTTTATGGTAAAAAGATACAAACATTTAATTTCTATTCAATTCATTTAAACCATATTTGTATAGTTAACATATGTTTGCAAACTGTTGCTTTTTTCCAATTTTCCATATTAGTAATGAATTTGGCAAAACTCTCAAATTTAGCTGAAACATTTGAAATGCATGGAAATCATTTGATGTAAAATGTATGTACCCTTACTAAGTTTTGGACCTCTCCATACCACAGATCATAATGAACATAATATGTTAAAAAAAAACATTAAATATTCATATCAGAGTTCATGTTCCCCATCGTCACTGCAGCCCGTCACTTATTCCTGAATACCTCTTCTTCTTGCTTTCCCCATCTCATGTATTCTGTTTGGTCTTCTTCACTGTGAATTGGAGTTTTTTGGCACAAGTAGGCTACTGTCATCACAATGCCATGCAGTGAGCTTTTTTATTACACATTTCGAGTGAATTATTGTTTTTACAAATACCATATTTTTCGGATTATAAGACACCCTTTTGTTCCCCCAAATTTTGGGGAAAAGTAAGGTGTGCGTCTTGTAATACAAATCTACTGTCCTATACTGTAGTGGGGTGGACAGCTCTGGAGTGGTGTCCGGAGGCTGGAGGAGGCTGGCTGCAGGCTGCAGAGACAGCAAGAGGTCACGTGCTTCCACTCACTAATCTCATGTAATATACACTGCATCCTACTTTCTATTACCTCGGTGCTGAAACCGTGCCGAGATATGGACTGGGGGAGCGGCGCATATTACACATGCCTGCAGCCCCCAATGCTGGATATGACATCCCCATCACTCTGTATGGCCCCCCCATGCTGCTGCTCACACTAAAATAACAAACACTTTGAACTTACCTCTCTGGCGCTGTCCTCCGTAGCTCCCTGCATGCCGCATTTCCTGAGTCCTCCTGCATCCGGTCATGTGATCGGGCGCGCAGTGATGATGTCACTCTGCTGTGTCGATCACATGACCGGCTTCCCTGGAACTGAGGGGAGCTACGAAGGACAGCGGCGGAGAGGTAAATTCAAAGCGCTTGTCATATTAGTGTGGGCAGCAGCATGGGGGTCCATACAGAGTGATGGGGAGGCCATATCTAGCACAGGGGGGCCATGATCCAGCACAGGGGGGCCATGACCTAGCCCAGGGGGTCCATAATCCAGCACAGGGGGACCTTGTGCCATCACAGGGGGCCATGATCCAGCACAGGGTGGCCATGTGTCATCAAGTGGGCCATGATCAAGCACAGGGGGAAATGTGCCAGCACAGGAGGACATGTGCCAGCACATGAGGACATGTGTCATCACAGGGGGACAGGTACCATCACAGGGGGAAATGTGTCATCACTGGGAGACATGTACAGTCACAGGGGTAACTTGCCGTCACAGGGGGCATGTGCTGTCATAGGGGGATTTGTGTCATCACAGGGGGATGTGTGCCATTACAGGGAGACTTGTGCCATCACAGGGGGACATTTGCCATCACAGGGGAGCTATGTGTCAGGACAAGGGGGCTATATTCAATATAAAGGGGCCATATCCAGACTAAGGGAGCCATATCGAGGATGGGGGCTATATCCAAGGATGAGGGACCATGTACCAGGATGAGGGGGCTATGATGAACATATATATGATTTGTATGTGGGCACTGGCATTATAAGATGGACCCCATTTAACATTAAAAATTTATTTTTTTCTCTTTTCCTTCTCCAAATTTGGGGTTGTGTCTTATAATCTGGTGCATCTTATAAAGCAAAAAACACAGTAATTGTATCTTTTCATTTTTATTCTAGATGTTGTAGTTTCTCTGTACTTACCGTATACACTCGTGTATAAGCCGAGTTTTTCAGCCCAAAATTTGGGCTGAAAAGTCCCCCCCTCGGCTTATACACGGGTCTATACGGTAGACCCGTGTGGTGGGGGCTGTGTGGTGGGGGCTGTGGAGGCTGGAGGAGGCGGGGGGGGCTGCTGTATGAGCGGCCCCGTCACGTGGGGCCGCTCATTAAATATGCACTGCATCCCCCTGTCAATCAGCGGCAGGGGGAAGCAGTGCATATGGCCCCCCCAAAAGCTGGCACTGTCCCCCCTTGTAAGGGCCCCCCCCCCGGTGCTTATACATTACCATCCCGGTGTTCTGATCGGCGCCGCTCCTCGGTGCTTCTTCATCCTCCCGCGCTGGCTCCATCCGTGATCTCCGGCTGTCGCAGCGATGTGACGTCATCGCGCGACCGCTGGAGAACTCAGAACCCGGATGCAGCCAGCGCGGGAGGATGAAGACGCAGCACGGAGGAGCGGCGCCGATCAGAACACCGGGATGGTAATGTATAAGCACCGGGGGGGGGGGCACTTACAAGGGGGGACAGTGCCAGCTTGTGGGGGCTGTTGGTACCCCCTGGGGGCTGTTGGTACCCCCAGGGGGCTGCTGGGTACCCTCTGGGGGCTGTTGGTACCCCCAGGGGGCTGTTGGTACCCCCAGGGGGCTGTTGGTACCCCCAGGGGGCTGCTGGGTACCCCCTGGGGGCTGCTGGGTACCCCCTGGGGGCTGTTGGTACCCCCAGGGGGATGTTGATACCCCCAGGGGGCTGCTGGGTACCCCCTGGGGGCTGTTGGTACCCCCAGGGGGCTGTTGGTACCCCCTGGGGGCTGCTGGGTACCCCCTGGGGGCTGTTGGTACCCCCAGGGGGATGTTGGTACCCCCAGGGGGCTGCTGGGTACCCCCTGGGGGCTGTTCGTACCCCCAGGGGGATGTTGATACCCCCAGGGGGCTGCTGGGTACCCCCAGGGGGCTGCTGGGTACCCCCTGGGGGCTGTTGGTACCCCCAGGGGGCTGTTGGTACCCCCTGGGGGCTGTTGGTACCCCCAGGGGGATGTTGGTACCCCCAGGGGGCTGCTGGGTACCCCCTGGGGGCTGTTGGTACCCCCAGGGGTATGTTGGTACCCCCAGGGGGCTGCTGGGTACCCCCTGGAGGCTGCTGGGTACCCCCAGGGGGCCGCTGTATAACCCCTGGGGGGTGCTGTATAACCCCTGGGGGGTGCTGTATAACCCCTGGGGGGTGCTGTATAACCTCTGGGGCTGCTGTATATACTGCTGAGGCCTGTATACCACTGGGGCTGCAGTATATACCACTGGGGCTGCTGTATATACCACTGGGGCTGCTGGGGCTCCTGTATACTACCACTGGGGCTGCTGGGGCTCCTGTATACTACCACTGGGGCTGCTGTATACTACCACTGGGGCTGCTATATACTACCACTGGGGCTGCTATATACTACCACTGGGGCTGCTATATACTACTACTGGGGCTGCTATATACTACCACTGGGGCTGCTATATACTACTGCTGGGGCTGCTATATACTACCACTGGGGCTGCTGGGGCTGCTATATACTACCACTGCGGCTGCTGTATACTACCACTGGGGCTGCTGGGGATGCTATATACTACCATTGGGGCTGCTGTATACTACCACTGGGGAGGCCTGTATACCACTGGGGGGGGACCTGTATACCACACTGCTGGGGGCTGTATACCTGTGCTGGGGTCCACCCTCGGCTTATACACGAGTCAATAGGTTTTTCCAAATTTTTGGGGCAAAAGTAGGGGGGTCGGCTTATACACGGGTCGGCTTATACACGAGTATATACGGTACATGTCCCATAGACTTGTCCCTTATATGTATATAATATATACATATATATATATTTATATAGGTATGGTAGACTTATTGAAAATATCACCCATTTTCTAAGCAAATATATTTCTATAAGTGATATTGACATTAATTTCTCACCAGATGTCGGAAACAACCCATCCAATCATCACAGGCAAAGAAATCAGATCATTGATGTCCATAAATTAAGTTATGTGTAATAGTGAGAAATGACACAGGAAAAAGTATTGAAAATGTTTAATACAATTTGAAAATACATTGTACAGAAGCCTTTGTTGGTGATAAAAACTTCAAGACACCTCCTCTATGGAGAAACTAGTCGCATGCATTGCTTCAGTGTGATTTTAGCAAATTCTTTCACACAAATGTTCTTCTAATTCTGAAGGCTAGGTGGGTGCCTTCTATGAATTTAGGGCTTTAGTTCCTTACATTAATTTTCTATTGAATTCAGGTCAGGTAATTGGCCGGGCCATTCTAGCAGCTTTATTTTCTCTCTCTGAAAGCAGTTGAGGGTTTATTTGGCTGTGTGTTCTGAATCTTCGTGTTTCTGAAATGTGAACATTTCATCTTCATCATCATGGTAGATTGCGGCAGATATGTCTCAAGAACCTCTCTGTACACGTTTATATTCATCCTTCCACCAATAAAATGAAATTTGCCAATGCAATATGCTGAAATATAGCCCCAAAATATGATGGTCCCATCTATAAACTTCTTATTACCATACTTATTATGGTTTTGAGATGACATGCAGTGCATTTTGGACCGAATGGACAAAGTGCTAGTGATCCTCCCAGTATTTCACAGGCATGTTTAAATATTGTTCAGCAAACTTTACACGTTTAAAAATGTTTATTGCTCAGCAATAGATTCTTGCATGGTGGTCGTGCATACATACAAAGGTGGATGCCTGTATTACTTATTGGTTTCTCTGAAACAATTGAACCTGCTGATTCTAGGTCTGTATTTTCTCCAGAGGTGTTTTTTGGCTCTTGTAAAACCCTTTTGATAATTCTTTTCACTCTTCTGTCTGAAATCTTGCATAGAGCACCTGGTGAAGGCCCATTTATGGTGAAATTATGTTCTTTAAACTTACGGATTTTGGCACTATTGGTGCATTACTGGAGCCTTCAGCAGTTTAAAAATTATTCTGTAACCAGTGCCATCAATTTTTTATCCAACAATAGGGTTGTAAGGGGTTTGAGACAGCTCACTGGTTTTATCTGTCTATACCTGTCTCTTGTGTGGAGCCTTTGTAATGAGACACCATTATATGGGTCATCAGTTGAAGTACCTGATAGTATTTTTTACTTAATGTCAGGATTGCTTTCTTAGGCTAGGGTCACACTTAAAAATCAAATTGCGTTCACCACATCCAGATCCGGATGCGGTGAACGCAATTGGCTTCTGACATCCAGCAATCCGGGAACCAGATTGCTGAAGCCGCAATCCGGTAACCGGATTGCTCAGGATGTGTAATCCTGAGCAATCCGGTTACCGGATTGTTTGCTCATCCCTGCTGCCATAAGGATGAGCAAACTGTTCTGTGTTTGATAATACAGTAAATGAAATTAATAAATGTTTCTATAATGTCTCTAGGGGCTCCCCAGTCCCCCTAGAGACCTTCCACCCACTCAGGTGGGCATATAATGATTTATTCACTTATGTACAGCATCTGTCTCCTGTCAGCTGCTGTACAGTTTTATCAATGAAGGTGCCGTGCTCCTCTGAGAGCAGTGCGCATACTATAGCTATTGTAGCTATAGTATATGCGCTGTCTAAGGTTCTGAAGCCATTTACAGTAGATCTATGGGCAGCGCTGCCCATAGATCTTACTGTATAAGGCTTCATGACCTCGGACAGCGCACATACTATAGCAATAGCTATAGTATGCACGCTGCTCTCAGAGGAGCCCGGCACTTTCATTGATAAAACTGTACAGCAGCTGACAGGAGACAGCTGCTGTACATAAGTGAATAAATCATTATATGCCCACCTGAGTGGGTGGAAGGTCTCTAGGGGGACTGGGCAGCCCCTAGAGACATTATAGAAACATTTATTAATTAAATTTACTGTTTTAACAAACACAGAACACTTTGCTTATCCCGGCGGCAGCCGGGAAAAGCAAAGTATATGCAGGAACTGCATTGCTCAGGATTACACATCCTGAGCAATCCAGTTCCTGCATTGCAGATAACAGAACAGCTCCGAAAACTGCAGCCTGCATGATTTTTCATGCAGTCTGCAGAGCCGGAGACGTTTCCTGAGGAGCGTTTCCTGATCCGGTTTTGAGCTTTTTAAAAGCTCAAAACTGGATCAGGTTTTAAAAAAAAATCCGGATGTGTGACCCTAGCCTTAGACTGCTCTAAAGCCAAATTAAAGTGGTTTTCCCACGAACAAAGATATTTTTAAAATACTGTACATTTTATTATATACGGTAGATCTTGGAATAGTAAGAATTTCCACACCTGGATGTGTTTTAAAAAAATGTCCCTGTGCTGAGATAGGCTAGGGTCACATCGGCGTTTTTTTTTTAAAATCCTGATCCGGTTTTGAGCTTTCAAAAAGCTCCAAACCGGACCAGGAAACGCTCCTGATAGAAGCCTATGCAAAACACCGGATTTCTTCACAAGCCATCCGGTGGCCGGATCCGGCACTGCTGCCTGCGTTTAAAATCATGCAGGCAGCAGTTTTCGCAGCGTTTTCTGGGACCGCACTGCGGTAACCGGATGGCTCAGGATGTGTAATCCTGAGCCATCCGGTAACTGCATAGGTTGCGGATCCCGGCTATTGCCGGGATCCGCAACCTTACTAAAGAGTTAATTTTGAGACCTAAATGATTGTTTGAGGTCTGTAGGGGGCTTAGACCCCCCTACAGACCGGCCGCCCACTTCTATAGTGTTCTTCTACAATTTCTCAATGGGCACGGGCTCTTCGGAGCCCGTGCATGTCAACCAAAGGTGCCCCCCCCCCCTATCACTATACAGGGGTGCATACACCCCTGTATTACAATTATGCTTTAAATATGTGTTCTAAACAATGATTTATCCAAATCGCAAACTAAGAATATATTTACATGTGTCCGGAGGCAATCACCATGGTTTTCCATGGGCGGGGCTGTGTGCAGTAGCCTCCGCCCGCTCCTTCTTGTTGGCCGCCCCCTCTGGCCGTAATCCAGTGTTGTGAGGGCGGATGCGTCGTTAAAGGGGCGTGGCTAACCGCGGCACATAGTTAGCCACGCCCCTTTAATGACGCATTCGCCCTCACAACACTGGATTACGGCCAGAGGGGGCAGCCAACAAGAAGGAGCGGGCGGAGGCTACTGCACACAGCCCCGCCCATGGAAAACCATGGTGATTGCCTCCGGACACATGTAAATATATTCTTAGTTTGCGATTTGGATAAATCATTGTTTAGAACACATATTTAAAGCATAATTGTAATACAGGGGTGTATGCACCCCTGTATAGTGATAGGGGGGGGGCACCTTTGGTTGACATGCACGGGCTCCGAAGAGCCCGTGCCCATTGAGAAATTGTAGAAGAACACTATAGAAGTGGGCGGCCGGTCTGTAGGGGGGTCTAAGCCCCCCTACAGACCTCAAACAATCATTTAGGTCTCAAAATTAACTCTTTAGTAAGGTTGCGGATCTAGGCGTTTCGTGTACACGCTGTACACTTCCTCAGGAACAAAGTAACTTTGCTACTGAGGAAGTGTACAGCGTGTACACGAAACGCGTAGAGTTTTCTAGAATAAAAAGAAAGTTATGATCACTGCTTGGTCCTTGGATTAACTCCTTGTGAACTGGAACAGCGCGATCCTGAAAGCCGGACTTCTTTCCTTTCTATACATAAAACCCTAATTGTGATTTTTTATTTCTTCTAAGCAGCTTTCTCTAAAAACATTTTAAGTTGAGTCAAATGAGGAATAAGAATGCGCTTGGTGTCATAAAGCTTCTTTATCTCACAACATATACACGCTGTTCAAAACCTCAACTAAACCTCACATTATAACACAAAGTGAACTTAACAATCTTGTTAAAGAATTGGATCTGCCCAAATATAAGGCTGAGCTCTTAAGTTCCAGGCTAAGGCAGTGGGATCTCCTAGTTGGCAATCAGGGGCGGACTGGCCCAGCTGACAGGGAGGCATTTGCCCCCCAGGCCGGTGGTATTGCCCTAGTTTAGGGCCACCCCCTGTAATGATAGGGGCCGCACGGTGGTGCTTTGCGGCCGCAGCTGCCGCAATGACAGCGAGACCTGTGAAGCAGGCAGCGGGCCGCGGCAGGCAGCGTGATGGAGGCCGGTGAGTGGCAGCACCTCCCCACCCGCTTTTCACCTGCTCACTTCGATAGCACCCCCCACACACTTTTCACCTGCTCGCTCGCTCTGATAGCACCCCCTCCCCCCCACTTTTCACCCTGCACGTTGTGATAGCATACCCCCACCCCCCGCTCTTCATCACCCGTCTTGCTCTGATAGCACTCCCCCCCGGTCCTAACTTGTGCTCAGGCTGGAAGAAGTAGACTGCCCCCCAGGGCAAGATCTACCAGTCAGCCGCAGTTGGCAATTGATTTCTTTGTTCCACAATTATGGCAAAGATCATGTTCAATACGTCTTCATAATCTTGTGGCAAGCAACAACATTAACAATTTAATGGATGGTCTAAATATAAGTCACAGGCCAGAGGAATCTCTTCTTGATTTGTCCAAAACAAGCAAAAAGCTGTCTTGCTGTATAATGGCAATGCACTTCCTTCACTTGGGGTCCTAAATTGGAGATTCTTCCGCTATGTTTGAGGCTGTGGTACATCTGTTCCTTTCTATGGGTATATCTACAATCTGATGCCTATTGAGGTTCTTTTTATTTCTGATACCTTGCTTTTGCATTTGTCAACTATATTATGCTGTCTTTTTAGACACTGCATGTATAATTAGCTGGTTACCATCTATATTATGTGTATTTCTGGTAGTGTCTGCTCTTCTGGTCTTTTTATAATGCACATGCACTTTACTAAGGTATTTTCTTAATTATGATCAGTGTACTTTCACTGCCGATTGCATTTCTTTATTGTGTGGTATTCTAGCCTTTAATATTAACCTTGATGTACTTATGATCACAAGTGCTTGATTTTCTATGATCTCTGTTCCATTTTTGTGCACCTGTATGTACCGGCTCATTTGCACTTGACATTTTTATCCATCGTGCTGTGACTCTTTCGAATAAAAATATACTGTTTTCATGCATTTACTCCATTTCTCTGTTTTTTTAACTTTTGCCTTGCAGTTGCTGTGAGTTTGGGAACTGAAGGTCCGCCAGTTTCACATGTATCCTTGTATGGATTTATACATTCCCTCAATATCAGTTGATTATTTAGTTTTCATGAAATAAATCTATGACAAAATGAAACAACGTTTGAGGAGCCTAAACTCTCACCAACATTTGTAAATTTGACATAAAGCACTACAGATTTCTGTGTGAGTGGGATAGTCGGGTAAGAGAATATCATTGCAATAATAGACAATGTCCTCTCCAACACTCCATTCAGCCAGGGAGTAAAAATGCCCTTCATCCAGCACTTGTTGATTCAACTAAGGTTTTGTTGCCACAATTGCATATCAAGTTGGGCCTAATGAAGAATTTTGTAAAGGCAATGAATAAAAATGCAAAAGCATTAAAGTTTATCAGTGATACATTTCCAATGTTGAGTGAAGCAAAGATAAAGGAAGGAGCCTTTATTGGACCTCAGATTTTTAAGCTTCTTGAAGATGAGGATAGTCTCTTTTGCAGGGTAGAAGAAAGTCTAAATGGGTAGAATACATATTAATTGTAACTAATTCTTTTGAAAACTATGAAGAGCTGGTGGAAAATCTCCTAAAAACATATAAGGATCTTGTAGCATGTCTTTAAAGATTGATTTTTTACATTAGAATCTAGACTTTTTTCACTAAACTGCAGAGCAATGAGTACCATGAGAGATCTCACCAAGATATTGCGGCTATGGAGAAAAGATATCAAGGAAAATGGAATCCATCAATGCTTGTAGATTACTGCTGGATAATTGTAAGAGAGGATCCAATGCAGGAAAACAAGGGATAAGCAAAAATTAGTTCTGTCCCTGAGAAAGGAGCAGGGTTTAGCTCCGAAACACGTCGGATTGAAGGAATAAAGCTACATTTCCAGATACTCCAGTGTTCTGGTGTTCCTTTGGCAGCAGCGCGGATCGTGCGACACATTGTCCTACAGAGCATTTCTTGCACCACGGTGAACGGGATGTGTCGATCCTGCAGCAGCTGACCCCTCACGCTCATACTTGGTTGTGGGTATACACAACCGGACCAGGTGAGCAGATTCTGATATATCATCCTACACTATCCTTTTCATATAAAGATAAGGCCCTATTGCTCATTATCTCACATTTCTAGATCTTCCATGCAATTAATTTTAGCAAAGACAGCGACAGATGGTGGGTTATGACATTAATGAATTCTGACCTTGGAGCTCACCTCTAATATCTTTGGAAGTTGTTCTGGATTCTTTGGTTACCATTCGCATTATCAGTCTTTTCAATTTGTCATTAATTTTCTTCTTGCAGCCATATTCAAAGAGGTGGCTACAATTTCATTGTAAGGGAGTGAGATTTCTGTATCCACTGATACATCAGAAATGCACAGTGAAACTTGTGTAAATGAACGGCGTCATCTGCTAGTCAAAGATACAAGGCTAGGAACTAATGAAGATTAAACAGGAATTGAAACAAGAGAGTCAATTCCTTGGAGAGTGGTGTGTGGAACATGCAACCTGCTGTGTCACAGTTATAAAATATGAAAAGCATCTGAGGCCAGGGCAGGGGATAAGACACCCTCTAGACTTCTGTCAGTTAAAACATAGTGTTAGATGGATTAAAGCCATAGCTAAAGAAATGTGACAACAGCAGGACAAAATCTTTATCCTCAACAAAAAAGTCTGATTAAGGGGGTGGGGTTGCACAGATTGTGCAATGGGATGAGGTAAGCGGATAAAGGCAGGAAGGCTACTTAAAGGAATGTTAAATCTGTGGGCCACAAGGTCCCAATTAAAGTTATGTTATTGCTCACAAGAGCAGCCAGGCCTTGAAGGTCCAGCTGAAGGGATGTTAGTGCTCAGAAAAGCTGCCAGACTAGGATGGCTTAATTACAGGAAAGGTCAGCCATGTGAGTTGCAGGGCCAGGAGGCCTAATTAAAGGAAAAGTTTACCATGTGAGATAAAGGGCCTGGAAGCCTAAGTAAATGGAAAGTTAACCATGTGGGTTGAAGGGCCAGGACGCCTAACTAAAGTTACAGTGGATGCCAGAAGGCCAAGATAACTGTCACGCGCTGTCTAGCTCTGAGTATCTGTGGTCTATTCTTGCTGACATTGTAACTTAAACTGTGTTAAATTCCCTCTAGTACTGCATGCAATAATGCCAGTTCTATTGCCGTGTCCTGGTGGATGTGATGGTTATTGTGTGTGTCTCCTCCCCCTAGCCTTTAAGTAGCTTCTCCTTCCAACAGGTGTTGCTGCTGGAAGTTTCACTATATGCCTGGAAGCCGTGCTGTGCACGTGCTGTACTGTGTGACCTGTTTGTGCTGCTGAAGATCTTTCCTTTGAGGTTGCTGTATGCTGGTTCAGTGGAGGGAGGTGAGGGGGAATAGTGCAGGGCTGGTGGAGGAGTTAGACAGACAGACTAGTTTTTCCTGATCATCCTGCCCATAACTGCCATTCTGTCACCAACATTTCCACTACACTGGTACTTAACGGACTTAAGCTGTTCTCTAAGGGTGGGTTCACATTTGCGGACCCCTCCGCAGCGTTTTGCAGAGGGGATCCGCAATGTGTCTGCAGCCACCGCAAGCCCCTATCTTTATAATGGGATTGCACGGTGCTGCGCTTGACAGCGCATGACCGTGCGCACCCATTCACCCCCATATGTGATCTGTGCGCAGGCGGATGCCTGCGCACAAAACACACAGTGTCGTCCGCACCAGGAATGCAACATGTCGCGTCCTTGGTGTGGACGAGACTGCGTGATTTGATCACATATGGGAGTGAATAAGTGCGCACGGTCAAGCGCAGTCAAGCGCAGCACCGTGCGTCCCCATTCTAAACATAGGGGCTGGCGGCGGCTACGCACACATGGCGAATCCCTTCCGCAGAACGCTGTGGAGGGGAACGCCAGTGTGAAGCCAGCCTAAGAGAAGCAGGCAGCTGTAATAGTTTATGAGTGCCATGAATAACCAGTGGACTGTAATGATAGAGTCACAGCTTAACAGGTAAACAGAGCTGACATCCTTTAAAACCTGTAATGGATTTTGCTAATGATAGTTTGTGTAGTTGGGTAAAGGCCCTTATAGTGACATACAGACCCTGACAGATGAAAGACAATGTATCTGTCACATGTGGATTGGATGAGGGGAATGAAGCAGGAAGGGATAACGAGCAAGGGCAATTGGGAGGCTAGTCTGACCCTGGACTTGAGGTCCCTGACTAGCCCTGTTCCCAAAGTTACCTCTGAAGGTAAGAAGGTTCGGGTCACCACCCTTTTCCTCAACTCCTCAATCTGCCCCTAACTCCACCCATGGACCAGGAAAAGGGCACCACTTTAATGGAAGGGGACAAATCTTGCGAGATTTGTGAAGTCTCACACCTGTGCATTACAATCTCGCAAAACTTCGGGCACTATGCGTCTTAAATGGAGCACAGTCACCCACAGCACTGCGCAAGTGCAAGACTAGTCAATTAACAGCCATACACAGGAGGAATGTCAGTTTCAAAACAGCAGTGCGGATAATCCAGGCAGGTGGCGGCGAGGACCACAGAGAGGATAACCTCCCGGACCTTTACAGCTGTCATTACCATACAGCGCGGGAGAGAATACAAATGTATTTCTGAGGTGTGCAGGGGATATCTGGGCAACTGCAGGGATTAGAGCAACCCCAATTACAGCATCTTAACAATGGGGGCAAAGTTTATAACACCCAAAAGGGGTGACAGGTTCCCATTAAATGTATTTTATTGAGATTTTATGTGATATACCGACACAAAGTACCTAGTACTTATGTAGTGTAAGGCTGGGTTCAGACACATTGTTTTTGCTACATTTTTTCCTGCTGCATTTTTGGCTGCAAAACAGGATCGGTTTTCAAACAATGCAACAAAAAACAGATTACCGTATATACTCGCGTATAAGCCGAGTTTTTCAGCCCAAAAATTGGGCTGAAAAGTACCCCCCTCGGCTTATACGCGAGTCAGTGCTGTATACCGATGTATACATCGGTACATACCGATGTATACATCGGTATACAGCAGCCCCCGCATCCCCAGTAATGCAGGGCCCCCCCAGGGTCTCTCCGGTCACCTGTAAAGCAAGCTATACTTATCAGTGTCCCGCTCGCACCCGCCGCTGCCGACATCCACGATCCTCCATCTTCTGCGACTCCTCTTCCTGTTTCTGTGCGCGTCGCCGGCAATGACGTCATTCCCGGCGACGCGCACAGGAAACAGGAAGAGGAGTCGCATGAAGATGGAGGATCGCGGATGTCGGCAGCGGCGGGTGCGAGCGGGACACTGATAAGTATAGCTTGCTTTACAGGTGACCGGAGAGACGCTGGGGGGGGCCTGCATTACTGGGGCTGCCTGTATACTACCGCTGGGGCTGCTATATACCTCTGGGGCACTGTATACTACCACTGGGGCTGCTATATACCTCTGGGGCCCTGTATACTACCACTGGGGCTGCTATATACCTCTGTGGCCCTGTATACTACCACTGGGGCTGCTATATACCTCTGGGGCACTGTATACTACCACTGGGGCTGCTATATACCTCTGGGCCCTGTATACTACCACTGGGGCTGCTATATACCTCTGGGGCCCTGTATACTACCGCTGGGGCTGCTATATACCTCTGGGGCCCTGTATACTACCACTGGGGCTGCTATATACCTCTGGGGCCCTGTATACTACCACTGGGGCTGCTATATACCTCTGGGGCCCTGTATACTACCACTGGGGCTGCTATATACCTCTGGGGCACTGTATACTACCACTGGGGCTGCTATATACCTCTGGGGCCCTGTATACTACCACTGGGGCTGCTATATACCTCTGGGGCCCTGTATACTACCACTGGGGCTGCTATATACCTCTGGGGCCCTGTATACTACCGCTGGGGCTGCTATATACCTCTGGGGCCCTGTATACTACCACTGGGGCTGCTATATACCTCTGGGGCCCTGTATACTACCACTGGGGCTGCTATATACCTCTGGGGCACTGTATACTACCACTGGGGCTGCTATATACCTCTGGGGCCCTGTATACTACCACTGGGGCTGCTATATACCTCTGGGGCCCTGTATACTACCACTGGGGCTGCTATATACCTCTGGGGCCCTGTATACTACCGCTGGGGCTGCTATATACCTCTGGGGCCCTGTATACTACCACTGGGGCTGCTATATACCTCTGGGGCCCTGTATACTACCGCTGGGGCTGCTATATACCTCTGGGGCCCTGTATACTACCACTGGGGCTGCTATATACCTCTGGGGCCCTGTATACTACCACTGGGGCTGCTATATACCTCTGGGGCCCTGTATACTACCGCTGGGGCTGCTATATACCTCTGGGGCCCTGTATACTACCACTGGGGCTGCTATATACCTCTGGGGCCCTGTATACTACCACTGGGGCTGTATATACTACCACTGGGGCTGTATATACTACTGGGGCTGCGTGTATACTACCACTGGGGCTGCTGTATCTACCTCTGGGACTGGTGTATACCACACTGCTGGGGGCTGTATACTTGTGCTAGGGTCCACCCTCGGCTTATACACGAGTCAATAGATTTTCCCAGGTTTTGGGGGCAAAAGTAGGGGGGTCGGCTTATACACGGGTCGGCTTATACACGAGTATATACGGTATCTGTTTCTGATCTGTTTTTGGCTGTGTTTTAGGTGCTGCATTTTTTATTCATTACAAATGGTTCCTATGGGAAAAACGCAGAAGAAAAATGCCACAGAAACTAACAGAGCACTCTTATGGCCACTTTACACACACCAACTTATCTGTCCAACTTCTGAACAACTTACTGGTTGCAGTGAAATCAAGGACACAAAGTTCCATTTGTACACAGCCACAAAATGGAACAATGTGTCCATGATTTCACTGCAACCAGTAAGTTGTTCAGAAGTTGGACAGATAAGTTGGTGTGTGTAAAGCGGCCCTTAAATGGAAAAAATGGATCACTTTACAAATGCCCTGAATGGCAAGCAATGAAAACACATTGACTTTCATTTGAGTGATCCATCTTGTGCAGTGTATTTCAAAAAACCGATGCAAAAAAATGCAGAAAAAATAGTAGGTGTGAATGTAGCCTAAAGGTAATATTTTGTTTTCTAAATATTCAATAAATGTAAATCTGAAAATTGCTACATACATTAGTATTCAGCCCCCTATAGTCCAATTCATCAGGACCTGTTGAGGCTCTGACTGAGTTTTAACAGTCGATTGTCATCCAGCTCTGCAGCCCCTCCCTCCCTGCATGTGTAACCCAGATATGGACTGAATAAATTATCCATATGCCTGCAACCTGGTGAGTGCCGCTCCTTTTTCTGATTGTATTGACTGTACTTGTGCTTGAGCTGAGCAATGCTGATTGGGTGTGTCGCAAACCCACATAATGGAATAATTGCCCGAAGATAGGACCCAGTGCCCGGTTTTCTTTCTTCAAGTCTGCCAGATATTATAATTAGGGATGGGCGAAACCTGAAATACTCGGACTCGCTGGACTCTAACGAGTCCGGGTCCGAGACTCGGTACTCGTCGCAAGTCCAGCGAGTCCGAGTAGTAACCTGTACTTTTGCAGTGTATCTATACAGATACACTACAAAAGTACCCTAAAAGTTAATCTAAGGGGTTAAAAACAATAAACATTAATACTCACCTCCTGTACTCCTGTACCTTATGTACCGGGACCGGTACCGAAGACCTCCGGCTGTTACAGGACCTCCGAGACCACTGGGAGAAGATGGGGAACAGGACCTTGCAGTTCAGCCAATCAGGATGCGGCTAGCGGTCACATGGGTTTGTCATGTGGCCGCAGTGCAGCCGCGTCACAACCCATGTGACCGCTAGCCGCATCCTGATTGGCTGAACTGCAAGGTCCTTTTCCCCATCTTCTCCCAGTGGTCTCGGAGGTCCTGTAACAGCCAGAGGTCTTCGGTACTGGTCCCGGTACATAAGGTACAGGAGTACAGGAGGTGAGTATTAATGTTTATTGTTTTTAACCCCTTAGATTAACTTTTAGGGTACTTTTGTAGTGTATCTATAAGATACACTGCAAAAGTACAGGGACTCGCTACCCCCGAGTAATTCCTAAGGAAACTCAGTGAGAAGCGAGTCCCCCGAGTCCGCTACTATTCGGGCGAGTCACAAATACCGTATATACTCATGTATAAGCCGAGTGTTTCAGCACAAAAAATGTGCTGAAAAGTCCCCCCTCGGCTTATACACGGGTCATATACGGTACCCGGTTGTATACAGCCCCCCCCCCCCCGTGGTATACCGGGCCCCCCCTTGCTGGTGGCAACCTGTAAAAGAAGATATCATTATACTTATCGTATCGCCGCCGCCGCCGCTCTGTCACCGTCACCGCGCTATTCCGGGTCTTCATGCTTCCTTCACCGTCGCACAGGAAATGACATCATTTCCTGTGCGACGGTGAAGGAAGCTTGAAGACCAGGAGGAGCGCGGTGACGGTGACAGAGCGGCGGCGGCGGCGGCGATACGATAAGTATAATGATATCTTCTTTTACAGGTTGCCACCAGCAAGGGGGGGCCCGGTATACCACTGGGCACCCCTGTATACCTCTGGGGCTGATGTATACAGCTCTGGGGCTGCTGTATACCCCTCTGGGGCTGCTACCCTCTGGAGCTGCTATATACCCCTCTGGGGCTGCTGTGTATACCCCTCTGGGGTTGCTGTGTATACCCCTCTGGGGCTGCTGTATACCCCTCTGGGTCTGCTGTATACCCCTCTGGGGCTGCTGTGTATACCCCTCTGGGGCTGCTGTGTATACCCCTCTGGGGCTGCTGTATACCCCTCTGGGGCTGCTGTATACCCTTCTGGGGCTGCTGTATACCTCTCTGGGGCTGTTGTATACCTCTCTGGGGCTGCTGTATACCTCTGGGGCTGCTGTATACCCCTCTAGGGCTGCTGTATACCCCTCTGGGGCTGCTGTATACCGCTCTGGGGCTGCTGTATACAGCTCTGGGGCTGCTGTATACAGCTCTGGGGCTGCTGTATATACCGCTCTGGGGCTGCTGTATATACCACGGGGGAGGCTGCTGTATACTACCACTGGGGAGGCTGCTGTATACTACCACTGGGGAGGCTGCTGTATACCACTGAGGGGGCCTGTATACCACACTGCTGGGGGCTGTATACCTGTGCTGGGGTCCACCCTCGGCTTATACACGAGTCAATAGGTTTTCCCAGGTTTTGGGGGCAAAAGTAGGGGGGTCGGCTTATACATGGGTCGGCTTATACACGAGTATATACGGTAGTAGCGAGGAATTCGCCCATCCCTAATTATAATACATTATGCTAAATCAGAATATGATGGAGCAACAATTTCTGATTCTAGGTAAATAATATAGCACTGTTATCTAGATATGTGCTCTGCATGAATCAGCAAACAATTGCCTTAGGTGTCTTGTTGCATTGTGTGTGTGTTTGTTGGCTGTGTATGGATTGTGACCTAATTAAGTAAAATTGTTCTTGACTTCAGAGCTCTTCTTATTTCCAAGGATTTATTGAAAATCCATGGTCTACTTTTTACTTAACAGGGCCAGTTTCCCTGATATCTTCATGGAATACACATCAGACACTATACCTCGCAGTGTATAGTAGGAGTGACAGGCTGCTGCCCTCAGCACAGAGATCTTTCCCTATCAGTACAGAAGCTGTCGCTGTCATAGACAATATGGATAACTCCCATTCTAGCTCTCTTAAGCTTTGTTCCGAAGATGAATATTTAGTGAGAAATTGATATGTTCCGGATATCAAACATGCACCACCGGTCAGTTAACTCTGCATAAATAAAAGCACAGTAGATGTGAAACTCCAATAAATCCCATCCACTTTGCTGGAACTGTAAGAAGCTTCATTTTTGTTCAGTATAAATGTGTCAAAAACTCACCAAAGACTCATTGTGAGAGCTTAATCTCATGCACAGAGCCTTCTGCAGAGCAATCCATAGTTCTTTCTTCTCTAGTTCAAAATAAAAGTTCTGTAGAAGACAGATTAAATAGATATAGTTTAAATACAAACATATACAATCATAAAATAAAGGTTGCTGAAAGAAAATTTAAATTAGTAATCAAAACATTATGAAACATTCTCTTTTAAAAGTTTACATTTGCTAATAATTTGAAATATTGCTGTAAATTCAATAAAAAAGATGCAGATAAAAAAATAAACAGATTAAAGAGGTTGTCCACTGCTGATTAACCTCTTCTGAGTAGCATTAAGGGCCGCTTCACACTGCGGCATGATCCGGTCCGGTTCTGTCCGGGAGGACCCAGACAGCTGCGGACCGGATCATCACAAAGGACTGGGGGGCTATTATGCCCTCCGGTCCTGTGTGCAGCTGCAGCCGCTGACAGGTCAGGACCGCGGCGCCTGCGGTCCTGACCTGTCAGTGGCTGCAGCTGAGTGCGCTGCACATGGGATCGGAGGGCATAATAGCCAGCGAGTCCTGTATGATGATCCGGTCCGCAGCTGTCTGGGTCCTCCGATACCGTATCATGCCGCAGTGTGAAGTGGCCCTAAGATGCCACATAGAGTAAAAAATAAACTTTACAATTTCTTACTTGAGCCACCTACTTCTCCAGTCTCAGGCCATGTCCCTGCTGGTCACCTCCAGTAAACAATGTAAGGCACCACTGCATCCAATCAGTAGACACCAGACATTGTAAAATATAGGATGACTCCCAGTCTGGTATGAAACCTATTCTGTGACTAGGCTCAGGAGTGCTAAAATGAAAGTGAGTGGGAACTTCAGCAAACCTACATCTATCTTGGTAATCCACTGGCACAATCACTGGGTAATTGGGCAGCTGAATCGAACCCCTGACAGGATCATGTGGTTTGAATGCTATTGTCAGAGACATAGCTGGCACAAAATGTCTGTGGATGTACACCATGGAGAATGAAAGGGTTAAAGAAACAGACTTGTGTATAGACATGGTAGATGAGATGACTGGTTCATCCATTTAACTCCTTATGGCCACTTTACACACACCAACTTATCTGTCCAACTTCTGACCAACTTACTGGTTGCAGTGAAATCATGGACACATTGCTCCATTTTGTGGCTGTGTACAATGGAACTATGTGTCCATGATTTCACTGCAACCAGTAAGTTGGTCAGAAGTTGGACAGATAAGTTGGTGTGTGTAAAGTGGCCCTAAGCCTTGGCTTCACAGAGTAGCCTTCACATGTCCTTCATGTAGCCATGGATCAGCCCAAAATCATCCTGGTCTGTTACAAGTGGAGAAAATGTATTGCTTGAAATAGATTTCTGATTGTAGCCATTTAATGCTCATATCATTCACTGTTATTTATACCACAACAGGTAAATCTACTGCAGCCCCAAGCAGAAATAGACTTAAATTCTGGTTCAAATGCAGCCTGAAAGATGTGCCAAAATAATTAAGGAGTGTGTACTAATAAATTTCCCTCTCTTACATAACGGTCTATTTTCTAAAGGGAATCTGTCTGTAGGATCAGCCTTTCTAAACCATCTACTGTATATAGATAACGTATGTTGGATATAAGAAGCTGAATAAGATGATGGCCCCTTTCGCATGTATGCATTGGTTAATTACCTGCGTTTGCCTGACCTGCACTAGCGCAAAAGCAAGCGCAGGTGCAGTTTTAGGCAAACGCAAGCAAACACATCAGCACATAGATGCAGTGTTCCTGCGCTCGTTTGTACTCGGTGTCCCCATTACCTTCCATGGCGTAACACAGCCAAGCAGGAGCAGACATCTCCGTAGCACAAGTGCGAAGTGCCTGACGTTATCGCGCATGCGCTTAGTCAGACGCACCCAGAAACGTCGAAAGTGGTGTTTACGGGTAAGTCTGACTAAGCGCATGCGCGGTGACGTCAGCACAGTCACACTCGCGCTTTGGGAATGTCGGTTCCTGTGCTTCTATTTTTTTTTAAAGAGAGCAATAACAGTGTAAGACATGACTATCACAGTACAGTTTTCTTATACAGTTGATGCAGCTTTCTGAGCTCTGCTAAATTTCAACAATATTGCAACGAGTTGTCTTTGAGACTGACGTTGAAGCTGAAGCTGATAAGAGCATGCAGATGTGTAAGATATAATCACACACTGATCTGCAGCGAGATCACGAGAGCGGATATCGGCCATTAGACATTACACTGATAATGCCCCCTTCTATTCATAATAAGCTCTGGAGGCAGATTCTTGCACTTTGCTTTTTACTGTGTTTTTTTACAACAGAGAATTTTTACATGTTTGACTGTTTTTTGTGATTCAGTCTTTTGGTTGTGTGAACACTGACCTACAGACGTGTCCACTGTGTGCATGGCTCATTTGTTTTTGTCTAAATTGTTTCTTGTTTCTGCAAGATTGGGGAGTCTCCCACCCCTCCCCTTGAGCCCTGCACATAAAAAGCTGACATCTGCATTCAGTCCAAGTCAGACATTGGACTTGTCTGGATCATACTCATTTAGGTACCAATACACATGGTCAGGTTTTAAATACATCAGTTAGGGACTGCTCTGATACGGGTTACCTTGAAGTGATAGAGCAGCTTAGTATACATTTTTTTGCAAAAAAACGTATCAACTAAATACCCTGTATTTTACTACTTTTTCAGCAGCACTTTCTTTTTACTGTGTTTTTTTACAACAGAGTATTTTTACACGTTTGTTTGACTGTTTTTTGTAATTCAAACCTACGCCTCTCTTGGTAACCCACTGGCACAATCACTGGGTAACTGGGCAGCTGAATTTAACCGCTGACAAGATCATGTGGTTTGAATGCTATTGTTAGTGACATGGCTGGCACAAAATGTCTGTGGATGTACACCATGGAGAATGAAAGGGTTTAAGGCTGCCTTCAGACTTGCAGATGCCTCCGCAGCATTTTGCAGAGGCATCTGCAAGTATCTGCATGCAGACTGCGGCCCCTATGTTTATAATGGAGCGCACGGCGGTCTGCAGATGCTTGCAGACCGCCGTGCACTCTCATTGCCCGCCATTAGTGATCTGTGCGCAGGCGAATGCCTGCGTACAGATCACACACTCTCGTCCGCAACAGGGACGCGACATGTTGCTGTTCCCTGAGGAAGGAGCTCGGGAGGAGGCTCCGAAACGCGTCGGAAAATAAAGGCTATCGCTGATCCAGACATTCCTGTGTCTGTGTGTCTTTGGTCTCGGAGCAGCAGCGCGGACACTGAGGCACTTTGTCCAGGATTCTGTATATTAATGTCCTGTAAGAAAATAGAAGCTGAGCTGTGATTGGTTGCTACAGGCAGCCTAATAAATCTTCAGCCAACAGTAAACCCTCCCCCTGGCCGGGCAGTATATGTTACCTAACACATACACATAATAGACAGCTCATATGACTGACATCTGCCTTAATTCCCTATATGGCACATGTGTTGCACATTGGCTGTTTTTAATCAGATGTTTATGTTTGGAAATTAAAGATAGCACACGTATGAGGCGAGTTGTGTGAAGTGATTTGTGCGCATCTGTGTCTGTCTGTGTGGTGTGTGTGTCCCTGGTGTGTGCGTACGTGTGTGTCCCTGTGGGGTGAGTGCATGTGTCCCTATAGGGTGTGTATGTGTGTGTGTCCCTGTGGGGGGGTCTGTGTGGTGTGTGTGTATCTGTGTTGTGTGTCTCTTTGTGGTGTGTGTTTGTGTCCCTGTTGGGTGAGTGCATGTGTCCCTATAGTGTGTGTATGTGTGTGTGTCCCTGTGGGTGGGTCTGTGTGGTGTGTGTATCTGTGTTGTGTGTGTCTCTTTGTGGTGTGTGTGTCCCTGTGGGGTGAATGCATGTGTCCCTATAGGGTGTGTATGTGTGTGTCACTGTGGGGTGTGTGTCTCTGTGTTGTGTGTGTCTCTTTGTGGTGTGTGTGTGTGAGTGTGTGTGTGTGTGTGTGTCCCTGTACGGTGAGTGCATGTGTCCCTATAGGGTGTGTATGTGTGTGTGTCCCTGTGGAGGGGGTCTGTGTGGTGTGTGTGTGTCTCTTTGTGGTGTGTGTGTGTGAGTGTCCCTGTGGGGTGAGTGCATGTGTCCCTATAGGGTGGCTATGTGTGTGTGTCCTTGTGGGGGGGTCTGTGTGGTGTGTGTCTGTGTTGTGTGTGTCTCTTTGTGGTGTGTGTATGTCCATGTGGGGTGAGTGCATGTGTCGCTTTAGGGTGTGTGTGTGTCCCCTTGGGGGGTGTGTCTCTGTGTTGTGTGTGTCTCTTTGTGGTGTGTGTGTATGTGTGTGTCCCTGTAGGGTGAGTGCATGTGTCCCTATAGTGTGTGTATGTGTGTGTGTCTCTGTGGGGAGGTCTGTGTGGTGTGTGTGTATCTTTGTTGTGTGTGTCTCTTTGTGGTGTGTGTGTCCCTGTGGGGTGAGTGCATGTGTCCCTATAGGGTTTGTATGTGTGTGTGTCCCCGGGATTTGTCTGTGTGTGGTGTGTGTCTCTGTGTTGTGTGTGTCTCTTTGTGGTGTGTGTGTGTGTCCCTATGCGGTGAATGCATGTGTCCCTATAGGGTGTGTATGTGTGTGTCCCTGTGGGGTGTGTGTCTCTGTGTTGTGTGTGTCTCTTTGTGGTGTGTGTGTGTGTGTGTCCCTGTACGGTGAGTGCATGTGTCCCTATAGGATGTGTATGTGTGTGTGTCCCTGTGGAGGGGGTCTGTGTGGTGTGTGTGTGTGTGTGTGTCTCTTTGTGGTGTGTGTGTGTGTACCTGTGGGGTGAGTGCATGTGTCCCTATAGGGTGGCTATGTGTGTGTGTCCTTGTGGGGGGGGTCTGTGTGGTGTGTGTCTGTGTTGTGTGTGTCTCTTTGTGGTGTGTGTGTGTGTCCATGTGGGGTGAGTGCATGTGTCGCTTTAGGGTGTGTGTGTGTCTCTGTGTTGTGTGTGTCTCTTTGTGGTGTGTGTGTGTGTGTGTGTGTCCCTGTACGGTGAGTGCATGTGTCCCTATATTGTGTGTATGTGTGTGTGTCCCTGTGGAGGGGGTCTGTGTGGTGTGTGTGTGTCTCTTTGTGGTGTGTGTGTGTGTGGTCCCTGTGGGGTGAGTGCATGTGTCCCTATAGGGTGTGTATGTGTGTATGTCCCTGTGGGGAGGTCTGTGTGGTGTGTGTCTCTGTTATGTGTGTCTCTTTGGGGTGTGTGTCCCTGTAGGGTGAGTGCATGTGTCCCTATAGTGTGTGTATATGTGTGTGTCTCTGTGGGTGGGTCTGTGTGGTGTGTGTGTATCTTTGTTGTGTGTGTCTCTTTGTGGTGTGTGTGTGTCCCTGTGGGGTGAGTGCATGTGTCCCTATAGGGTTTGTATGTGTGTGTGTCCCCGGGGGGGTTGTCTGTGTGTGTCTCTGTGTTGTGTGTGTCTCTTTGTGGTGTGTGTGTGTCCCTGTGCGGTGTGTGCATGTGTACCTATAGGGTGTGTATGTGTCCCTGTGGGGGGGGTCTGTGTGGTGTGTGTCTCTTTGTGGTGTGTGTGTGTCCCTGTGGGGTGAGTGCATGTGTCCCTATAGGGTGGCTATGTGTGTGTGTCCTTGTGGGGGGGTCTGTGTGGTGTGTGTCTGTGTGTTATGTTTCTCTTTGTGGTGTGTGTGTCCCTGTGGGGTGAGTGCATGTGTTGCTATAGGGTGTGTGTGTGTCCCCTTGGGGGTGTGTGTGTGTCTCTGTGTTGTGTGTCTCTTTGTGGTGTGTGTGTTTGTTCGGGTGCGTGGTGAATTTCCAATGTTGGGGCTCCACCTTTGTTGTTACTCTTTGTGTGCGTGTGGTGTGTATACATGTCCCCATGCGTGGTGAATATCTCATGTTGGGGCCCCACCTTAGTGACTATATGCTGGTATGTGCTGTTAGTCTTTGGTGCTATCATTAAGCCCCTCTCATTCACAACTGTCAACTGGTAACTGTCACTTTTTTGTGACTGTGCAAAATTTTGTGGCTATAGCTGACAGCTGTCGATTTTCCTCCAACACTTTTCCATTCACTTTTTCCCCATTATGTAGATAGGGGCAAAATTGTTTGGTGAATTGGAATGCACGGGGTTAAAATTTCGCCTAACATCATAGCCTATGACGCTCTCGGGGTTAAGACGTGTGACTGTGCAAAATTTTGTGGCTGTAGTTGCAACGGTGTAGATGCCAATCCCGGATATACATACACACATACATACACACATTCAGCTTTATATATTAGATAAAAAAAACGTTTTCACTGTGTTGTGTCTTTTTTAACCATTTATTTGAGATTCTTAATTGCCAGGTCTAACTTGGCCTCACATTAAAAATCTCAAGGCTTAATATCATCTGGCAATTCAAAGTTGGTGTTAATCACTTATTACCCAGCGAGACACTCCCACCAGGGCCGCTGGAAGAGCCTGTAAAATGCCTGGAAATGGCGCTATTTTGAATGCACCATTTTCAGTGGCACATTACCGGGCTGTGGTTTTCAGAATTTGGGTCCCAGAATGCTTGGGCCTTACCTCGTTGAAAATCCCAGCCCCTAGCTGTCTGGTTTTACCTGGCTGGTGATCAAAATATGGTAGGAGCCCACACATTTTATTGGTCAATTATTTATTTAAATAATTAAAAAAAATATTGGGTTTCCTTGTATTTTGATTTCTGGCCAAGGTAAAGCCAGGCAACTGGGGATGGCAGCCCATAGCTGTCCGCTTTATCTACGCTGAGAATCAAAAATACCAAGAAGCGCTATGTCATTTTTTAAAATTATTTATTTATTTTTACATTACTATAATTTCATTCAATCTGTGAAGAGCCCAACAGCCAAAGTCAAAGATGCTGTAACAGAGAGTGGGCATCTGTGATTAGCTGCTGGAGTAACCTGAAACCAGCCCATATATTGTAGCCTCTAGAGCAGAGGTCCCCAAATCCAGGCCTCAAGGGCCGCCAACAGTGCAGGTTTTCAGGATCTCCTCAGTATTGCACAGGGCTTGGAATCATTACCTGTGCAGATGATCACATTAGCACCTGTGTAATACTAAGGAAATCCTGAAAACCTGCACTGTTGGCGGCCCTTGAGGCCTGGAGTTGGGGACCTCTGCTCTAGAGTGTAAGAGCAGATTCCAGGTCCCTCACACATAGTAGTGTAAAAATAAATAAACAATCAAAAAATGATGTAGCACTCCATGGTATTTATGATTCTCAGCACAAATAAAAAAGGATAAATAGGGAGCGCACGTAGGGCGTTATCGTCTTAATAAATAGTCCAGTCCCCCCAATTAGTGTGACTTACCTGCGGTGGTTGTGAGAGCCACAACAAACTGAGAGAGCCTGGTAATGGTCGCTGCAGGAGCCCACTGAAGATAAATGATTTCCACCAAAGACCTGATGAAGGTCCTGATGAAGTGGCATATTTAAAGCCATGAAACGCGTAGGCAAATAAACCAGAACATTATTAACCCTTTATTGTGGACTGGAAGTTTTTTTAGATCAGCTCGGACTACAAAGCCCAGCTTTTTCTTTGGTGGAAATCAGCACAAATAAAGCATACAGCTACACTACCATTCAAACGTTTGTGGTCACTCAGGAAATTTTGTGTTTGCCATGAAAATGTATGCTTTCACTTATCCAATGAGTTGCAAAATGAATAGAAAATATAGTCCAGACATTGACAAGGTCAGAAATAATGATTTGTATTTGAAATAATCATTTTCTTTTTAGTTGTTCTGAGTCTCACAAATGTTCTTCGGTGTCATTCAAACACCTCAAACTTTGAATTGTCTGCTCATAACAGTTTTTTCCAATCTTCCTCTGTCCAATGTCTGTGTTCTTTTGCCCATATTAATATTTTCCTTTTATTAGTCAGTCTCAGATATGTCTTTTTCTTTGCCACTCTGCCCTGAAGGCCAGGATCCCGGATTCGCGTCTTCAATGTAGACGTTGACACTGTCATTTTGCAGGTACTATTTAATGAAGCTGCCAGTTAAGGAGCTGTGAGTCGTCGATTTCTCAAATTAGAGACTCTAATGTATTTGTCTTGTTGCACAGTTGTGCGGTGGGTCCTCCTACGTCTCTTTCTACTCTGGTTAGAGCCTCTTTGTGCTCTCCTCTGAAAGGAGTAGTACACACCGTTGTAGGAAATCTTCAGTTTTTTTGTCAATGTCTCGCATGCAATATCCTTAATTTCTAAGAACAAGAAAAGACTGTCGAGTTTCACATACAAGTTCTCTTTTTCTGGCCATTTTGAGAGTTTCATAGAACAAACAAATGTAATGCTCCAGATTCTCAACTACCGTAGCTCAAAGGAAGGTCAGTTTTATAGCTTCTCTAATCAGCCAAACCGTTTTCAGCTGTGCTAACATACTTGTACAAAGGTTTTCTAGGTTTTCTATGGTTTTCTAAACATCCATTATCCTTCTTACACAGTTACCAAACAAAATGTACCATTAAAACACTGAAGTGGTAGTTGTTGGAAATGGGCCTCTGTACAACTATGTAGATATTGCATTAAAAACCAGACATTTGCAGCTACAATAGTCATTTACCACATTAACAATGTATAGACTGTGTTTCAGATTAATTTAATGTTAGCTTCATTGAAAAAAAATGTGCTTTTCTTTCAAAAATAAGGAAATTTCTACAGGACCCTAAACTATTGAACTGTAGTGTGTGTCCTGCTACCCATCCTGACTTTAGCTTGGCTGACAATCAAAATACAGGGAAGTCCAATATTTTTTTTTAAATATGTAAAATAATTTAAAAAATATATGTCATCTCCTGCCATATTTTTATCACCAGCCAGGTAAAACCAGACATCTGGGGGCTGGGATTCTCAGAGAGGTAAGGCCAAAGTGTTCTGGGCCCCCCACACTGAAAACTGCACCCTGCAGTCACCCATGAAAATGCTGAATTCATCATAGCATCATTTCCAGGCGCTTTTCCCGGCTCTTCCAGCAGCCCTGGTTGGGGGTGGCATGCTGGGTAATAAAGTTGTCATTTTTGTATTCTCAGCTGGTACTAAGCCCGAATTTCATGGTGTCACGTCAAATTAGACGTGGTCACCATGAATTTTTAGTAAACATTAAAACCGCAGACACTGTCAAAAACTGCTGAAAACTGCTGTGTTCTCAGAAGTGTAGTGAAAATCCCCAGAAGTTAATGAATGGTCATGGAAGTAGATGCTACTAGGACAGCGAGACGGCAGGATACATGCTGCGAGACCCAGTAAGTAAATTGATAATGTTTAAATATATTCTTTATTTTACAGCCCCCCTCCCATCGCATAAATTGAAAATACAAGCTTGGGGTTCGGATGTAAGTTCACGTTACGTTCAGCCCTGAACTCAGGATTTACAAAGAAGTCTGGACAAACCAGCCAATCCTGAGCATCAGCAGGTTTGCTCATCACTACTTAGGAGGGTTTGTCCTACTGACAGATTCCTTTTAAAACATGTGTAAGAAACATCCGTTTTGATTCATTGTCCCTTAGTACTTTTTGAATGCACTCTTGGCTTCAGAAACTGAAAAAAAACCTAAAGATGCAGACTGGGGAGACATGAGGGTCAGTTGGTGCTTTTGTCTGCTGGCTTGGCTGTCTTCGAAAAGAATACATGAACAAATCAGGGCTAAACCCACTGCATGCTTTTTCTCTTTACCCATGGACAAAACACTAATCAGACAACACAGTGTCAGGGTACCACACTTTGGTAAGACTACTAGGTCACCAACAGTCAATCGTATATCATATATTACCTTCCCAGCAAGAGCAACTATCTTAGCCACTTTTGGTGGGCACTCACTGAGAGGAAATAGCGACAAGCAAAGGACACTTACAGCAAGGTATGTAGCAAGGAGACCGGATTGCCCCAAGATAGGTTTTCGAGGCAAATTTGTGTTTTACAGTGGAGCAGTTCTGTAATCCTCCAGTTGGAACCATGGACTCTAGGCTTATGTCCTGTCAAAGGATAACTGGTGACAGGAGCAGTCCCTTTTATATCTCTCAGCCCCCATTTTAGGGAATTGTGTTCTACAGGATTGGGATGCAGACTATCATGGCTGCCTCCTCATTGTTTCATGATTTAATTAGACTGCAAAATTGTTCTCCAAATACAGACATTTCACAAATTAACATTTTCAAAGAGGCACCAAACAGTCCCACACGAAACAATAGCCAATGCCTTTTGATTAACCGAACAATGGAACAATACATCTACTATAATTAAAAATATTTCAACCCTGTACAAATGGCTAGATGCTGAGTTGTCACAGAATCATATTCTTAGAGCCTTTGTTACACATCAGTATTCTGGTCACTAAATAAAAATAGTATTTTAAAGTAGCAGATGATCTAAAACACATAAGAGGTGCAACTCTTCCATGATGTTTTTCTCAGTATGGGTTCTGGCCGGCTTATAGACTCTTCTGTTATTTTCTTACAAATAATTGTTAAAGGTAGACTTATAGTTACTTGCACTGAAGATTCTAAACTATTCATATGCAGCTGGTTAATTTTTCTAGAGGGTTGGAAAGAATATTTGGAGCAATCACAAGAGGTTTGTTTAAAGAAATGGGCTCAGAATGCGTAGGCCATTCTTTTCACCATTGAGTGAGTAAAATAGCTAGTGTAAACTGGTGCTTGAAGTCAATGAAGCATAAAATCAATTCTCAGGCAAACTAAAGCTTAACAAGTACAGCTATTTGACTGATTACTTCCTAATGAAGCAGGATAAATGTTACCGGTGTGTAGAAAATTGCAAGGAAAAGCAACACTTCAGTCTACTTTTGCATAATACTCCTATGTCAAATCTTGCTGCTCTGTAGGCTGCTTAACAACCAATTAATCATATTAAAGCCTTTCAAGAAAAAAAATATGTGAAATTACTATAAAATTAACCTGGAATCCAGCTTAACACAGTGTCAGAACATTGACAGGAACATTATAAACCTAGGGTTAAGTATTATTATAGATCCCTCTAGCAATGAATGGGTGCACAGCCCATTGTGAATCATCTATTATAGCATGATTAGTGGGGGTGAAAAGTACCAAGATCGTGCTTCTATTCTTAGTGCTCCAGAAAGAATGGAACATTATATCCAACAGGAAAGATAATTACAGAAAATCACAGTGGCCTAAATTATTGCCCAGAGTAAAAAGCCGGATTCTTTTTTAGGTAAGAATGTTAGCAAGTTAAGATGAATGTGCACAGGAAATACTTACACAATATGCTAAATTAACTCTTTTTTTTGTAATGCAGTCAGTGCTAAGATGTATTTGTTTTAAATAAGTACATTTATAATAATTAACTTTATACATTTCTGCTCTATATTTAAACTAGATTTACATTTCAGTCTAAAGCTTCCATTAGATTAAAACCTACTGTAAAAATAGCAAAGGAAAATAAAGATTTTTCTTCATTTTATTATACAAATGCTATATGGATAAAGGTATTAAGGAACCTACACATTACACTTACAGGAGCTTTTATAACATCCTATCCTAATGCAATAGATGGTAATATGGAATTGGTCCTTTATTTGCACCTATAATAACTTCCAATCTTCTGGGAATGCTTTCTACAAGAATAGAGAGGTTGTTTGTGAGAATTTGTGCCCAGAGATAAAAAAAACCATATGTGAGGTTAGATGCTGATGTTGGACGAGTGGGCTTGGCTTAAAATTTCTGTTCTTTTTCATACCAAAGCTGTGATGGAGTTGAGGTCAGAGCTCTATGCAGGCACTCAAGCTTGTCCCCACCAAAATCACCCAACCATGTCATTTTGGATCTTGTTTTATGTACAATGGTCAAAGTCATGCAGAGTAGAACTTTTCCCAAACTGTTCCACAAAGTTAGAGGCATATAATTAGCCAAATTGTATTACTATGCTAAAATATTTTTCATACAGTACCCTGAGGATATGGGGACAGCGCAGCGCAGGATCTAAGCACAGTTTCAGGGAAGAAAGAAGGAAAGAGCTTTCGTATTAGGAGTGCACAACCAATTATATAGTGCAAAGACAATAATTTTATAAATACATTGACAGAAAACACAGAACCCAAATTTAAAACCACTTAAAAACAAGGTTTACTCGTACACCTGTGTCATTTAGTGTAAACACAGTTGGACATATACAGAAATTGCACAATGGGAGACTGTGTAATCAGGGTTGATGGGAACCATACCTGACAATTAAATAGAAGACATTTCCAGACATGTAGTAAATATGTTTATAGTATGTATTGAAGGCATAGGGGTGTCAGGTAAAGGGCTCAGCTAAGGGTGAGCTTGTTGCTCATAGTAACACCCAGGTCGATATTAGTAAACCATATCAAAACGTAGATGGCTACAGTATCATACAATGGCACGTTGCATACATAAGTAAAATACACACAGCAGTTAATTAGTATATTCAGGTATCAGAAACCCCCGAAATATGACTATAGTAACATATAATAGCATTTTACAGACATTGGTACAATGTGTGTAGACATGGGGGTCAGTGAGTGCTCTCGTCTGCTGGCCAAGCCACCTTTAAAAAGACAACATGGACCAGGGATCATCCCAAACTGAACGCCCGAGCTCCTTACCCGTGGGTGGAACACTGCTCGGACAACACAGGGTCAGGGAACCACAATATTAATGCTTTATTGGATTCCCAAACAGTTAACAGCATATAACACATAACCAGCAAAACACACAATGTAACAGGCAGCAGTCTCACCCTTCCGCTGGCTCACCAGGGATTAGAATATTCGTGCCTCAGAGCCATCACAGCAAAGTCTGTAGCCAGGTGACTGGATTGTCCCAACCTGTGTTGCTTCCTTATGCAGTCTTTTGATATCCGAGCCGAATCCGAACATTCAATGCTGAAGTCCTTGTAGTATTACAATCCAAGTTCTGATCCCCCTGGTTGGCACCAAAGTGCCTAGGCCTGGGGTTATGGCCTGATAATTGGACCCGTAGATCCTAGATTAGCTGCCTGTATCAAGTCCTGTGCGCCTTTAGTTAGGGCCAAAGTCCCTAGACCGAGGTCACTAGACAAAAACCTCTCTGGTTAGTGAACAGGTCTGCTTATATTCCTTCTGACCACTCAATTCAAAAATTGGGAACTTCATGATTGATTTACTAAGACTGTGTTCTCATTGGCTAGATTTCAAGCTGCCTGGACAAGGTTTATTTAAATGATGTGGGCAGAGAGGGACTAAAGCTAGTGACATTTAGTATGCCATCCTGACAACAAACAATAGTGGCTGAAGTAGTTCACAAAGAATCAGCAATACACATAGAAATACATAGGACTTTTAGGAGTATTAAGTTCTCTGGCATTCTATGATAAAGAGGTGAGATAATTACATAACACACATTAAACACTACCAGTCATTTACAAGACTTGTAGGAACAAGGTAGGAAATAAAATACAGTACAAAGAGGTGAGATAATTACATTATACACATTATGCACAACCAGGCATCTACAAGACTTGTAGGATTATTATCACCAGGTAGAGCACAAAATACAAATACTATCTGGATAAATTAGAAACCATCCGGTAATGAATCGATGACTCCTGAGTAACATTCAGATTCCATAGAAGACGTTGGTAACTTTACTGACCGCAAGTAGCCGTGGGATGTAGCTAACCAGACCTAGACACCTCTGCACAGCCGGAGAACTAACTGCTCCTAAAGATGGATGTAGGAAAAGCTATCTTGCCTCAGAGCAAAACCCCAAAAGAATAGCAAGCCCTCACAGATATTAACTGGGAAGCAAGAGAAAGAAAAATAAACACAGGCAGAGTAAAAGGTTTAGCTAAAGAGGCCAAACTAGCTATATAGGAAAGACAGGATAGAATACTATTGTGGTCAGTATAAAACACTATAAAAAAAAACCACCAGCAGCAGATAGTACATAAAATTGCCTTGGGTCACTAAGACTCAGTGCCCTCTATATCTGCAGATTTCTATAAATCAAATGCCAGCAGAACTGGAAATAACAGATAATAGTGAATGGTAAAATTCCTAGGAAGAAAATTTCCTAACTGAGAGCAGATAATCAAATATACAGACTAAATTGCAAACCCACAATTCAGAATAAGACAAAACATAAGCAGAACCTTAAGCACACAAAAGTGTGCCACAAAATATCAAAAAACCATCCACTTAGCTTGCAAAGAATTCCACAGAGCAGAAAAAACCTGAGAGATGTGAACTCCTCCAGGAAGACAACTGGCAAGGATTGATCAACTTCAAACCATTATATGCTCCAAGAACCAGATTGCCAATCATCACCATCACCTATGAAGCTAACACAGTCAGCTGCATCACCAGCAACAACCACCGGAGGGTGCTCCAATGAATTCACAACACCATCCTATGTTATATGTTAAAGGAGTCTATTTCGTCACACAATGATCACCCAGCGGTTGGTTGGAATAATCAGGTATCAATTATCCCTAAAATATGAGCATTGAATATAACCCTGTGTGGAGATGTACAGATCTAAATAGCACCAGACATTGTAATTGCAATCATGGATACTGTTGTAGGGCTGGTTCTGTTTATTGGTTATTATTGTTGGTTATGACTACCATCACCGATATCCAGAATCTTCCCTTCCTTACCGCTTTCTGTTCCTATGCTGATTAACTATATATATATATATCCTGACGACTTAATAAAGACATGTCTGTTCTAATAAATGAATATTTATTAAACACACCCAAAAAGTCTACAACAATAATATATATATTTCTAGATAGCACGATAACTAACACACAATCAATTACTGTTACAATGATGTAAAACACCCAGAGTTACTAATACCCACGTTACCTAAATATACACACAGGCACACTATATTAGTGATCTAACTATCCCTATAGAAGATAGATAGCAATTCAAGGGTTGATTATGAGAGAGAGTGAGTGATAGAGAGAGAGAGAGAGAGAGAGAGAAGGAAGAGTTACAGGAAAGATATGGAAGTGATACTTAAGGCCAGATGTTGAAGGTCCTATTTCATGGTGGGTCCAAGTAGAAAGAAAGCAAGCTTTTGTGTCTCAGTGCATTTTAACCTGTCCCTCAGTTCTGCACGTGACAGACACACCTCCTCATCCATGCACTTCTGACAGGGTTGTAAGGGTGCACGCTCACCGTTCACTATTTTGAAATGAGGTGTCTCCTGACACTATAGATTGGCAAACAATGGGAGTAGTGATGTCTATCTATCACCTTAGACATCTTGGCTATTGTAGTTTGTTAGCAGAAAGGGGTGAGAATAACCCTTTGTGCCAGCAGCCTGTAGATCTTTGCTATTTAAATTAAGAGTCTTATCTGATAGCTTCCCTACGCGGGCAATGCTTCGCTCGTGGTGACGGCACAGAGTGACAAAGCCACGGTCTTTTCGGGGTCCGACACAGAAGTGCCTACGGCAATTATATAGTAGATACTCATGGGTCATCTTCAGCACCCACTATAAGTATCAGCTTTATATATCATGATTGGTCTGGCACTCGTGGCACGAAATGCCTGTCAGAACATTGTTGGTTCAGATGACCAGATGCAGACCACTGTACCACAGGTGGCTGACCAAAAACTCTAGTGCTAAGCCCTAAAAAGGGCTGTTTTATGAAGGAGTTACTAAACCTACTATATATATCTAAAAAGAAATAGAATCGCTAGCTAGCTAACTAAATTGTGAACACAGGATCAGCAGCTTAGGAACAGCAGAAGTGAGACTGTTACTTAAAGGGAACCTTTCAGGTGGTTTATGCCCCTCCAGTTATCACTATCTGTACCTGCAGCTTCATAATACTATTCTAATCTTCCCTGTCTGAGCTCATAGTGTAATGTGAAAGGTGAAAAAAAGCATTTATACACTTACATTTCAGTCCCCACCTTGGAGGAGGGGGACTGTCTGGCACGATAATAGTTAACTCACTTTTAACTTGGATAGCTAAAGGACCTGTGTGATGTAATGATCATGTGACCATAGTGGGCGGAACTAAGCCAGCAAATGTATTATGTTCTATGAGAACTTAGCTCCACCTATTGTAGTCACATGGTTGTGACATTACATCAGGTCTCCCAACATATTCTAGCACAAGGCTGAAATGTTAACTATTAACCTGCCAAACAGTCCATGTCCTCCAAGCTGGAGACTGACTGCCTCATTACATAAGAAAATGTAAGTGTATAAATGCTTTTATTTCACCTTTCACATTACACTATGAGCTCAGACAGGGATGATTAGACTGGTATTATGAAGCTGCAGGTACAGACAATGATAGCTGGAGGGGTATAAACTAGCTGACAGGTTCCCTTTAAGTCCAACACTGATAAAAAGGGCAAATGGCCTTTTCTTACATGGCAAGGACATGTGACATACCCAGCCAATGAAACAAGCCCTTTTGTGCAAAAAGTGCTATTTGCTTTATGGGTGCTGATTGGGTGGCAGACTAGACCACCTACAGTAATTGCAGAAAGGAAAAAAAATAAAGACCTGCGCTTATCTCTGGTAAGTTATCTAATATGAGACACAGACACCTCTCCTCCTCTCCTCCTGTGTGATGTGCTAGACACTGACACTCTGAAAATGTACAACGAAGTATTAGTGCAAATGCAGTATTGCTTTTTGTCATCTAAAGCATTACCAAACATTCACCAAATTTTCAGACTGTTAAGCAAAACGTTCGAATTTGAAGTATCGAATTGGCCGAGTATTTGCTGAATTTGAAATTGGGGAAGATGTTAGAGCAAAATTTGCTCATCACTTCTCTTGAGGAACCCACACACAGATTTGTGGGACTACAGAGGCACCGTCAGCTTCAAATACCTCTTTGCTGCTTTACAATGGTATTTTGGCAGCTGATCTTATAATTTAAATAATTTTTTTTGGCAGAAACTTTCCTCATTATGGGCTTATATACAAGAAACCGTTTGTGTTGTGTATCAGCCATAAATGTCTTCACTATACAATGATCACGCTTATGGTTTTGTAAATAACCTAATGTTTTCATACCTTTTTCAAGGCCTTGCACTATTTGGTGCTATTCAGAAGCAGAGAGATCCCTTTTATTTCCCTTATTGCTGGAAATCTGTGGGCAAAGTAATAATAATGTGGAAAATTCTTCTTATGTTGTTTTACTGAAATTGAGCTCACCTGGGAAACTATTTATCATGGGTGTTTGAGAATAATTTCAGTGATCCAAAGAGAACTGAGACATAATATAATTCATTAGTTTATTGAAAAAACAAAAAACTAGTTTTTATGACACGTAATTTCAAATTGCATTGTAATTTGGAACACAATATACAGTTACTGTATTTTTCAGATTATAAAACACACTTTTGTTACCCCAAATTTTGGGGGAAAGTGGGTGGTGCATTTTATAATCTGAAGCTTAACTTTCTGTAGGGAGGGGGGAGGCTCTGGAGCGGTGTCCGGGGGCTGGAGGAGGCTGCTTGGGAGCTGCAGGAGGCAGCGGGAGGTAACATGCTCCCGCTGAACCGCACTGATATATGGACAGTGGAGTGGGCATATTACATTGCCTGCAGTCATTCCCTATCCTGGATATGGACCCATGTCACTCTGTATGGGCACCGATGCTGCTGCCCACACTAAAATACCAGATCGCTTTGAACTTACCTCTCCGAGGCTGTCCTCCATGGCTCCCTGCTTGCCACACTTCATGAGCCCAGGCAAGCTGGTCATGTGATCAGCGCAGCAGAGTGACATTATCACTGTGCACCCTGATCACATGACTGGCATTTCCAGGGACACAGGAGTACTCAGGAAGTGCAGCAAGCAAGGAGCCATGGAAGACAGCACTGGAGAGGTAAGTTCAAAGCATTTTTTTATTTTAGTGTGTGCAGCAGCATGGGGGGCCATACAGAGTGATGGGGGGCAATTTCCAGGATGGCTAGTTGGCATATCCAGCACAGTGGGGACGTGTGCTAGCACAAGGGCATGTGTGCTAACACAGGGGGATGTGTGCCAGCACAGGGGCAGGAGTGACAGCACAGAAGCATGTGTGCCAGCATAAGGGGATGGGTGCCAGCACAGGGGGACAGGTGCCATCAGTGAGGGCTGTGTCCCAGCACAGAAGCATTTGTTCCAGCACAGGAGCATGTGTGCCAGCACAGGGCATGTGTGCCAGCACAGGGGCATATATGACAGCACCGTGGGATGTGTGCCAGCACAGGGGGCATGTGTGCCCTCAAAGGGGGCAGTGTGCCATCACAGGGGGGCTATATGTGCCGGCACAGGATCATGCGTGCCTGCACAGGAGGATGTGTGCCATCTTAGGAGGATGTGCCGACACAGGGGGGCAATGTGCCAGGACAGGAGGGCTATATCCAATATAAGGGGGCCATGTCGAGGATGGGGGACTATATCCCAGGATGGGGGACCATGTACTGGGATGAGGGGGCTGTTTACCAGGATGAGGGATATATATATATATATATATATATATGTTCAAATATTTTTATTGGTTTGCAAATAAAAGAACGATATAACATACAGTATGATTAGCATAAATGATACAGAAATCAATGACGTACAATAGAAGGAGATTAGTAATCTAGGTGGTACAATGTGAAGAAAGATGTACAATCTATATATTCATTGACCGAGGATGAATCAGAAATATATAACACTACTCAAGACTTTAGTCGCTCGGTCAATGATTTATATAAATATCAATCATATTCCATTAATTTTATATATTTAATGTATAGCGAGTTGCTAAACAGTAACTTAACTATTTACATACATGGAAGTACAAAGAGTACGTATATAAGAATGCCCGCTGTGAATTAACGTGGGTATGATTTACTTGAAATAGTAATGCTAAATAAGTTGGATTGGGGTACGAAGATTAATCTGGTCTTGTACAATGTTGAGGTCTTCATGGTTGATTTGTAGGAGACATAATTTTATTCCACTCCTTCCATTTTTTGGAGTATTTTCTTAAAAGGTTGTTTCTAAGGGCGTATGTGTATTCGTATGTGTTGTGACATGCTATTTTCTCTATTGTGTTTTCCACCGTAGGGGGAATAGGGTCCCTCCAGAGGGCAGCAATGTTACTTTTAGCTGTGAGTAGAATTTGCGTAATGATAGGTCTATGTTTATGAGGGATGGATTCGAGGCCAACAAGGAGAAGTACTAGTTCAGAAGATAGGTGTAATTTCAAGCCAGTGATGCTATTAATTAGATCCTCAACTCTGTCCCATAAGTATTTGAGAACTCTACAGCTCCAAAAAATGTGAGTCAAGCTACCAATAGCATTACAATTCCTCCAGCAGAGGGGGGAGTTGGAGTTTTGAATTTGATGAAGTTTATGAGGGGTATAATACCAGCGTGTGTAAATCTTATAGTGGGTCTCTGCAAGGGATGAGCAGGGGATGTAAGAGTAGATAGATTCGAAAATTTGATGCCAGACATCCATTGTAATTTCTACGTTTAGTTCTTTTTCCCATGCTTTTACATTCGATGAGTATGAAAAATGAGTGTCTTGATATATATGCCCAGTTTTCCAGAAAAGAAGGCTTCGAGAATATCTGAACATCTGAGCTAGATTCTGGGGTAGAAAAAAATTTAGTTTATGGGAGTTGATGAGATTTTGAATCTTCTTCCATGTCATCTCTTCTAGGATGTCGAGTTTAAATTTTTCCATAAGAAGTTGGAAGGGAATGAGTTTTTTACTTTCATCTATTATGTCTGCAATGTACTTGACACCTAGTTTCTTCCATGAGTTTAGTTTAATTCTTGACGATATAAGTTCCAAGATATCTATATTTATCCACGTTGGAGACACCGTAGAATGAGACTTGTGAGATAGTTTCAGTAGAGTTCTCCAAGAAAGGATTGCAGATCTGACAGCAATTTCCTCAGGGAGTTTCTTAGTTTTGTCACATAGGTAGGAGAGAGTGTTGAGGCCAAGGTCGCCCTGAGGTTTAATAAATTCCGCTAGATCTAACCAAGTCGGCCCATCTTCTCCTGCCCACCAATTCTGGCTTAATTTAATTAGAGTAGCATGGTAGTAGGCAGTTGAATTGGGCAAGGCGAGCCCTCCATGTTTTTGTTCTTTTCTAGGATTAATCTTGCTACCCTAGGTTTCTTTTTTGCTCAAATGAATGTAACCAACTGAGATTGCAAATTTTGTAACCACTTATTCGGGATTATTAAAGGGATAGATCTAAAAATATATAAAAGTTTTGGTAAAAGGCTCATCTTGTATGCATTGATTCTACCAAACCAAGAAATTTCTATCTTTGCCAGATGTAGAATATCAGCTCCCAGGACACAGTACCTCGAGGTCCGCGCTGCCACTTCAGAAAAGGAACTAAAGAAGCCAGTACAAGGGAATGTCTGGATCAACGATTCTTCTTTATTAGCCTACGCGTTTCAGAGTTATTTCCCAACTCCTTCATCAGGATACTGAAGAAGAATCGTTGATCCAGACATTCCCTTGCACTGGCTTCTTTTGTTCCTTTTCTGAAGTGGCAGTGCGGACCTCGAGGTACTGTGTCCTGGGAGCTGATTAAACCACAGGGATCTGTGGAAAGTACGGTCCTGCAGCAGCTACTTGTATTTGAGCGATCATTACCAGTTGTGGGTTTTCACAACTACATCAGGTGAGCAGCCTCTTTGTATAAATATTTATTGCCTTTTCTAAAGAAGGTATCACCCTTGTGCGCATTCTTGAATTTATAGATGTAGAATATCAGTCTGTATAGTTTCGTAAATGGTTTTTAGGTTAGTATTACAATAGATGTTAGAGGTTTAATAAGTTTAATTCCAAGATAGTTGATATGGTCGTTTCCCAGTCAAGATTAAACTCCGATTTAAGAGCAACTAATGTTTGCGGATTTAGGTTTAGATGTAGAACTTGCGTTTTAGTTAAGTTTATTTTGTAATATGAAATATTGGAGAAAGTTTTAATTGTGTCCAATAAGTTCCTTATTGATTTAAGTGGAGTAGATAGTGTTAAATGAATGTCATCTGCGAATAAAGATATTTTAAAATGTCTTTTGTGTGCCGGGATACCGCAGATTAAGGGATTAGATCGAATCTTTTCGGCTAGGGGCTCTATGTAGAAATCAAAAAGGGTGGGTGAAAGGGGGCAACCTTGCCTTGTGCCTTTAGTGAGAACAATTTTGTCTGACAAAACATTATTGGTCAGGACTTTTGCTGAGGGAGTGGAGTAGAGAGATGTGATGGAGTTTAAAATATTGCCCTGAAAACCAATTTTTTTTTTAAGGTTTGGAAGAGGAAGCCCCAATGGACTCTATCAAACGCCTTTTCAGCATCGACAGCGACCATCAGGGCGAGAGTTTTAGTTTTTTAAATGTAGAATAGCAGATTAATGGCATGTCTAGTGGCGTCAGAGGTTCCTCTACTCGGAATAAATCCCACTTGGCCCCTATGGAGATGTCCAGGAGAGATTTTCTGAAGTCTCAAAGTGATAGTTTTAGCAATGATTTTTAAGTCAGAGTTTAGGAGGGAAATAGGACGGTAATTGGTGACATTTTCGGTGTCTCCTTTATTTTTGGATATCACCATAATGATTGCTTCCTCCATTTCCGCTGGGAAGGCGTCTTGGGTTGTGGTGGAAAAGTTTATAAGTTTTGTGAGGTATTGGGCAAGAGAGTTTTTAAAGTTTAAGTAGTATTCGTTTTGTAGGCCATCGGGGTCGGCAGATTTGCATTTGGCTAGGGAGTTAATTGTCGCTAGAATTTCTGTTTCAGTAAAAGGGGAATTAAGGAAATTCAAGTCTTCTTTTGAAAGAGAGGGAAGAACAATGGAGTCTAGAAATATGTCTATATCTGATTTTAAGGGAGTAAGTTCTGCTGGGTCTTCCTTTAAATTATACAGATTTCTATAAAAACTGGCAAAGATATTCGAGATATCCTTTGGGTTTTATGTAAGTTTTTGTTGCTTTTTATTTGGAGGATTCTAGTTTTACGTCTCTGAATTTTAATTTTGTTGGCAAAGAGTTTGGAGGGCTTGTCCATACAGTTATGGAAAATGCTTTTTATGGTGCGTATGAATTTATCATATTCAAATGCTAATACCGTATATACTCGTGTATAAGCCGAGTTTTTCAGCACAAAAAATGTGCTGAAAAGTCCCCCCTCGGCTTATACACGAGTATATATGGTAAGTGCTTCCAAATCCATCTGTATACAGCCCCCCCCCCGTGGTATCCAGGGCCCCCCTTGCTACACACCTGTAAAGTAAGATGTTAGTATACTATCGCTGCCCTTGCTGCCGCCGCCGCCGCCGCTCCGCTGCTCGGTCACCGCGCTGCTCCGGGTCTTCATGCTTCCTTCTCCGGCGCGCAGGAAATGACGTCATTGTTCGAGCGCCGGAGAAGGAACAGGAAGCATGAAGACCCAGAGCAGCGCGGTGACCGAGCAGCGGAGCGGCGGCGGCCGGCAGCGAGGGCAGCGATAAGTATACTAACATCTTACTTTACAGGTGTGCAGCAAGGGGGGCCCTGGATACCACGGGGGGCTGTATACAGCTGGGGCCCCTGTACTACTGATGGGGGGAGGTCTGTATACCCCTGGGGCTGCTGCTGTATTATACCCCCTGGGGCTGCTGTTTTATTATACCCCCTGGGGCTGCTGCTGTATACTACCCCCTGGGGCTGCTGCTGTATACTACCCCCTGGGGCTGCTGCTGTATTATACCCCCTGGGGCTGCTGCTGTATTATACCCCCTGGGGCTGCTGCTGTATTATACCCCCTGGGGCTGCTGCTGTATACTACCCCCTGGGGCTGCTGCTGTATACTACCCCTGGGGCTGCTGCTGTATACTACCCCCTGGGGCTGCTGCTGTATACTACCCCCTGGGGCTGCTGCTGTATTATACCCCCTGGGGCTGCTGCTGTATTATACCCGGCTGCTGCTGATTATACCTGGGCTGCTGCTGTATTATACCCCCTGGGGCTGCTGCTGTATTATACCCCTGGGGCTGCTGCTGTATACTACCCCCTGGGGCTGCTGCTGTATACAAACCCCCTGGGGCTGCTGCTGTATACTACCCCCTGGGGCTGCTGCTGTATTATACCCCCTGGGGCTGCTCTGTATTATACCCCCTGGGGCTGCTCCTGTATTATACCCCTGGGGCTGCTGCTGTATTACTACCCCCTGGGGCTGCTGCTGTATACTACCCCCTGGGGCTGCTGCTGTATTATACCCCCTGGGGCTGCTGCTGTATTATACCCCCTGGGGCTGCTCCTGTATTATACCCCTTGGGGCTGCTGCTGTATTATACCCCCTGGGGCTGCTGCTGTATTATACCCCCTGGGGCTGCTGCTGTATTATACCCCCTGGGGCTGCTGCTGTATACTACCCCCTGGGGCTGCTGCTGTATACTACCCCCTGGGGCTGCTGCTGTATACTACCCCCTGGGGCTGCTCCTGTAATATACCCCCTGGGGCTGCTCCTGTATTATACCCCCTGGGGCTGCTGCTGTATTGTACCCCCTGGGGCTGCTGCTGTATTATACCCCCCTGGGGCTGCTGCTGTATTATACCCCCTGGGGCTGCTGCTGTATTATACCCCCCTGGGGCTGCTGCTGTATTATACCCCCTGGGGCTGCTGCTGTATTATACCCCCTGGGGCTGCTGCTGTATACTACCTCCTGGGGCCTGTATGTACCACTGGGGAGGCTGCTGTATACCACACTGCTGGGGGCTGTATACCACACTGCTGGGGCTATATAAATGTGCTGGGGTCCACCCTCGGCTTATACACGAGTCAATAGGTTTTCCCAGATTTTGGGGGCAAAAGTAGGGGGGTCGGCTTATACACGGGTCGGGCTTATACACGAGTATATACGGTAAGTTTTTTAGTTGAATTCTCAGTTGGAGAATATCTGTATAGATTTTATCATTGGGGGACTTTTCAAGTTGTAGCTTTAGGTTTTTAATTTCTTTAATAATACTTTCGGAATCCTTTATGGTGTTACGTTTAAGTCTAGAGTTAAGTTGTATTAAATGGCCTCTAATAACTGCTTTGTGGGCGGTCCAAAGGGTTGAGATTTTGGTGTTTTCTAAATCATTCTCTTGAAAATAGAGATTGATATAATTTTGAATTGTTTCTCTCTAATGTGGATGGTGAAATAAGTAAGAGGTGGCTCGCCTGATTTTTTGTTCAGAATGAATGGTCCATAAGAAATTTCAAAAGTGAGTGGTGAGTGGTCAGATCACGTTCTAGGGTGAATCTTAATAGTTTTGATATAATGCAATGTATGTATGTCAGTTAAAAGGAGGTCAATCCGAGCAAATGATTTATGTGCGTCAGAGAAGTGGGTATACTCAATTGAAGAGGAGTTAATGCAGCGGAAGTGTATCTAATAAAAGAACTACCGAATGACATGGATAATGAACATAATCATAATGATATGTGTGATGAGAAAGGCTGTTACAAATGCGGGTCGGGGAAGTGTAAGTGTTGTGCATCCATTGTACATGGATGTACCACGTTTATCTCAAACACTACAAAAGAAATATTTAATATAAAACATAGATTTAACTGTCGGTCGAGGTTTATTATTTATCTTCTGGAATGCCCGCGCAGGCAGCAATATATTGGTAGAACCGTACAGAGTATGCAGGCCAGGTTAAATAAACATAGATCAAATATAAGAAAAAGTTTCCTGCTGCATAGTGTATCTAGGCATTATGCCCAAATGCACGGACGTGATCCATCTAGTTTGCGATTAGTTATTATAGATCAAATAAATGAGGGAATTCCTGATAGGTTTGATAAACTCTGCAAAAAGGAATCTTACTGGATCTTTAAAATGGGGACCCTTTCCCCTGAAGGGTTAAATTTAACTATAGGTGATTGAACACTGCTATGATAAAGATATAGAAGTGTATGATATATGAGAGCATTTTTTATATTAACACCAATTTTTTAATCATGTGTAATTTGTAGTAGGCATTTTTATTTTTTGTTGTTGTTTGTGTTTGTTTTTTTTTCTTTGTAATACTTTTTGTATAGTAATTTTCTATTGTTTTATATGATGTTTTAATATTGGATTGTTTTTATCTTTGAAGTAATGAAATGGTTAATAGTTTTTTGCACACCCTCCCCCAATGTGTTGTAGGCTCTTTGTGAATAAAAGGAGGAGGAGAAATAGAGGTCCTTATTCACTTGAGGAAGACGCATTAGTGTCGAAACATGTTGTGGCGAGGACTCACATTTGTTAATATCCAATAAAGATCTAAAGGTAATACTGATCAGTGCAGTGTCCTTGTGTAGCGCTCATATTCTAAATACCACCATTTCTGTATTGTTCCTTAATGCAGCGGAAGGCGTCGAAGCGTTCCTCACTGTTCTTCCATGTGTCTAAGCAATGTGTTCAAGTTTCTGGATTTGTTGCAGGAGTCTAGGAAAGGGTTTGGTACTGCATTAAAGTCTCCGAACATGAGTAGCTGGCCTTTCTGTAATTCATGTACAGTTTTAATTAGTCTTTTTAAGAAAGTAATTTGTCCTTTGTTGTGCGCGTACACGTTAACAAGGGTGTAGCATGTGTCATTAATTTTACAGATGAGAATTAGAAAGCGACCATCATCATCCTTTATAAGGTTAATTTTTTCAAACTTGAACAGTATCTTTAACAATGATAGCCACTCCTGCCTTTTTCTTTTTATTGGAAGAAAAAAAGATATTTGGATAATTCTTGTTCGTGAATTTAGGTAGGTTGTCACAGGAAAATTTAGTTTCCTGTATACCTGCAATGTCTACATTGAGTTTTTTAAATTCTTTCCAAATTAAGAATCTTTTCTGGGGGGAGTTTAGACCTCTAACATTGTAGGATAGAAATTTGTTAGCCATAGTCTAGACCAGGTGCTTGAGTGTCGATATGTGATTTTAGGTGATAAAGTGTACATAGGGGCATTGGGGTAAAACTTCGATGAAATAATACTAAGACTTCCTTTTTATAACAGGGGTTAACAATGAAACTTTGAACAGCCGGGTTCAAACCCGTGAAATGTAAGTGGCTTGTTTGCCACTAAAGGTCTAATTAGGCGGAAGGGCCGAGGCCGGTGATAAACTTCCGAGGAGACTAAAGTTTTAGACTTTGTGCCTATGAAGTGACCTTAGATCAAGTGCTTGGGTGTAATTTATAGGCTCATGTGTTAGAGATGTGTAGGTCCTTAAGAGTCTTTAATCCCGTTGAGATCTCATCAATTGTAATTGTTTTTTGTTTAAAGGAGAAGATAACATTGGTGGATGGACGAGCCCATCTACATGGTATTTTTTTCTCTTGGAGAATGTCCGTAACTGGTTTCAAAGCCTTGCGTCTTGTCATGGTCTCTTTTGATATGTCGGTGAAAACTTTAATTTTCTCATATGGAGGAGGTAGGGATTTATTAGACCACATGAAGCTGGTAATCTGATCCTTGTCTGGTAAAATGAGAATTTGACTATAACATCCCTTGGAATGTCATTGGGTAGGTGGGATGGCTTGGGAAGTCTATGTGCTCTTTCTATAGAGTATTGGATGTCCGATAAATTGGGAATCGTTGTTTTAATCAGTCTTTCATGAAGGACATGAGTTCTGGATTCTTAACCTTTTCTGGAATTCCTCTAAATTTGAGGTTATTGCAGCGGTCACGATCTTCCCTGTCTGCTATCTTATCTTTTAAGTACTTTATTTCTTCTCTCATGTGGTCCTGACCCTTTTTGAGTTCTTTGCTTTCCTTTTTAAGGTCAAGTACAGCTCTCTCGTTGTTTTCAGTTCTGGATACAACTGTTGCTAGTGAGTATTGCATATCCTCAAACTGTTCTGTAAGATCTGCTTTTAGTGACTTTTTGAAGGCCGAATAATATATATAATATATTATATATATAATATATGTATATATATATATATATAATAACATGAAAAAAATCCTTGCAGCACACAGCTACTACCAATGATGTACAAGTGCTACAAGCCATATGTGTTTGAGGAAAAAGTTTAAAAACTTACTTTTTTTAAAAAACTCAATAATCTATCTTTTAATTCTGAAGTTCTTAGTACAAGCATTGGCCAATGTCTGTTTGCTCATCAACTGCGACAAAGAATAGGGATATTAGAGTAGGACTCATCATGCCTGAAGTCACTTTGTCGCAGTTGATCAGCAAACAGACATTGGCCAATGCTTGTACTAAGAACTTCAGAATTAAAAGATAGATTATTGAGTTTTTTGAAAAAACGTAAGTTTTTAAACTTTTTCCTCAAACACATATGGCTTGTAGCACTTGTACATCATTGGTAGTAGCTGTGTGCTTCAAGGATTTTTTTCATGTTATTTGACTCTGCATCTTTGCTTGCACCAGTTCACACTAGTCTGTTGAGTGCTGTGCAGTTTTTCTTGTTATATATATATATATATATATATATATATATATAATTATATATGTGTATATATGTATGTACACACACCAGCATGAGGGACATATATATGATTTATAAGAGAGACACGGGCATTATAAGACGTACTCCATAGAAAATTAAATTATCTTTTCCTTCACCACATTTGGGGGTGCATTTTATAATCCGGTGCGTCTTATAAAGTGAAAAATACAGTACTTATGTTTCAATTGACATTATATGTATTGGAAAAAAACACCAACTTCACAACCAGTTTACTTTTGATGTTTTAATATCTCAAGCAAACTTGAGCTAAGCCTTAATAAGATCCTAAGCAGACAATTCTTCCCTATGGTAGCAAACAACAAGTCCTGCATAGTCTAATCCTTCAGAGATATCTCTCATCAAAGAGACTTTAGTGTCTTTGTAGGCATATAAACTTGAAAGTCAAACATGTCAAATAGAATTTAAAAAACACATTTGAAGTAGGTTATATGAATATGAACATTACAATATTATTGTTTAAGGGTAGTTTCACACTTACATCTATTTGACTTATGTTGTAATGCATCCAAACCTGCAAGCATCTTATTCCCTATATTTAACATGAGGCCGCAGGAACATGCGTTGGTATCAGAATTTAGGGGATCCATCCCATTGCGTCATTTTGACCATCTCCCTGAACATACACTGTAGCAATTTTTGAGTTTGTCAAAAATCCTTATGCATCCAGATGCTTCCCAGTGCGGTTGCAAATATTGTGTATTTCAATGGTGAATGGATCCAGACAGGGTGGATCCGTCCACCCGTATCTGGTGTAGTGTAACACACTGAGCATGCCTAGAGTAGTTTTTTTGAGATAACACGTGGCCTCTTTGCCATCCATTCCTGTGATGCCAGCACAAATGTGCCAAATACTTAGTATGTATACAGATCTGCCTACTGCAGCTTTTGATCTGATCCTCACAAGATCTCCCCTCTCCTCTTATATCCTCTTTTCACAGTCACATATAAGATTTCTCCGGTTCATTTCTCATACTCTGGAACTCTCTGCTCAACACATCAGACTATTGTCTACCATGGAAATCTTCAAATGGAACCTGAAGACCCACCTCTTCAAACAAGTCTACAACCCGCATTAACCCTTAGTCCACTATACCACCACATGACAAGCTCTACCTTCACCTACCCTTGTAGACTGTGAGTTCTTGCAGGCAGGGTCCTCTCCCCTACACAGGTGTGTCTGGTATTGCCCATGATTATTTTACTTGTCTTTACGATGGATACCCTCTTTCAAAAGTATAGTGCCATGGAATAAATGGCGCTATAATAATAATAATAACTGGAGAGATGTACCATAAAAAGTGAGCACTCTAAGCATTCAATATTGAGAAGAAAAGTAATAGACACTGTGGAGATCCATGTGGTAATAAAGAGAATTATTAAAACCAAGGCCTTAGTCAACTAACTGATTCAATAATTCTGAACTTAATATATACCCAATTAGGGAACTTGTCCTGGCAATACTGAGAAATTCAGATATGAACAGTCTTTCAACAGGAAATCATGGTACTAAGCAATGCAAACTAACTACCTGAATTGCTGTAACTTAAGTGCTTGTCTCAGGTGAGGCGACCTTGAGAATAATAGGAGAAACTGTATAAAACTAAAATGAATCCCAGAGGGAGAGCAAAGAGAAGATCCACAGTGTGACAATATTTAATACAGTTACAGGTCACCAAATGGAGATACCTATCATTTCAGTTTATGTACATTGCATAGAAATTAGTATTACAGTGGGAACTTCAGTACTTCTGTGTGTGCTAAAAATGTCCCTTGTGATTTTCAATAGTTTCTTAGAAAAACAAAGATGAGCAGAACTTAAGAGATGTTTCTAAACATTTCAAGGAGCCTAAGTAAAGTTTATACCATATACCATATTTTTTGGATTTTAAGACACACTTTTATTTCCCCAAAGTGGGGGGAAACAGAGATTCATCTTAAAATCCAAATTTACAAAAAATATAAAAATATTATTGGGGGTGTGGGAGGTTGCAGGGGTGCATGTGGTGGCTTCACGGGTCCACAGGGAGGTTGGGGAAAAGCCTGGAGCTGCAGGGGAGTTACAGCACTTTCTGGTGGGCACCACCATTATTATGTCCCAGCGTGCCTTGCTGAGAGGCATTACCTTCCTGACTTCAAGAAAATGGCCGCAGGCCATGGTCTGTGCATGTGCCACCTCCGCGGCCATTTTCTGGCAGTCTGAACACAAGAAAATGTTGTACCTCTCGACAATGCATGCTAAGACATAAAAATTGCAGCACCCACCAGAAAGTGCCACTACTGCCACCGCAGCTCCGGGCTTCGCTCTCACCCCCCAGTGGACACGTGAAGCAGCCACATGCACCCTTGCAACCCCCCCAGTAAGCCATTGGGGGCTATGTGCATAGATAGGGATATATGTACAAGGATAGGGGGGGGACATAGGTATCAGGAGGGGGCACATATGTACATAGTATGTCACCCATATAATATATATATATATATATATATATATATACAAGATAAAGAACTGCAGCACCTCTTTTTGAAACAACCGCCTTTATTCGACCATCAGGTGGGCGGTGACAACGTTTCGGGATCCTGTCCCTATATATAACCAGGATGGGGACATACAGCATATATAGCAGAAAAGGGGACAGACATAAAAGAATGAAGACATATATACCAGGATTTGGGCCATATATAGCCAGATAGGAACATATATACCCAGATAGGGCCCATACATACCAGGATGGGGACCATACATACAAGGATAGGGAATCATGTATACTAGGATGGGGACATATATTTCTGAATGGGGACCTATATACAAGGATGGGGCCCTGGATGGGGACATATATACCAGAATGGAGGACATTATACCAGGATGGGGGATATATATACAAGGATGATGGACATATATACTGATTATAAGACTGACACTGGCATTATAAGACGGACCCCATTTAAAATTAAAAAAAATGTTTTTTTCCTTCACCAAATTTGGGGTGCATATTATAATCTGATGCATCTTATAAAGTGAAAAGTTCGATATATATATATATATATTTTTTTGTTTTTGTTTTTTGTTTTTTTTACTAATGATAGATAAAGGTTAAAGAAATTATATAGATACTGACAGGTCATTTGCTGGCTTGGGTAGGACATAAGTACATGGCCTTTTTTTTGACAACTTCTCCAATAATTACAAACATCCTAGCTGCTTTTGTGCAAGATAATCATGGGGTCACTTCAATCCCAATGTTCACTAATTTCTGTGAGATTGGCAACTTTCCAGTGATGTACAATCAAGGTCAAAAGATTAGAGACTGGTAAAAGTTTTGTTTTTCACAAAGTTTGCTGGTTAACGGTTTTTAAATCTTTTAGTCAAATGTTTCTATAGTTATTGAAGTACAATTATTATAAGAATTTAATATGTTTTTAATTTTTTTTTGACAAATATATAATGTTTATGCAAAGACTCAATATTTCCATTTTTGACCCTTATTTTTCAAGACCTCTGCAATTCGCCCTAACATGCTGGGTGTCAGCTTTTGGGCCTAATTCTAACTGATGACAACCTACTTCTGCCTAATCAGTGCTTGGAGTTTATCACAGTCTCTATGTTTTTTATTGTGCATCTGCTATTTGAAGACTGACCAAAGGTTCTGTAGCGCCCCTGTGACTAGGCGCCACAGAATGGTATTGCATTTAATATCTATATGTAATATTATTGTAAGTTGCTAGGTTGGGATTTAAATTTGATGGAGTCTATTTTTACACTCACTTAGGACCGCACCACTTAGAGTAGGGGGAACTGGTAATATAGTAGGTTCCACATGTGGGGGCGGAGCTTAGGATAGAGGTAGAGTGACAGTTGGAAATTTACCTCAGACGGTGCTGGGAGAGAGACAGAGTGGTCAGGCCTGGCAGCCCAGCTGAGTGGAGGGTACCCCATCTTTATGTGGGGACCCAGGACAGAAGGCAACGGGCCAGGGCTGGTAGGAGCCAGCTGGTCATGTTGAGGGGACTCCGGTGACACGGACAACCGAGGCAGCCAGGAGTTCATCCCTGACTGCAAAGCCGACGAGCTGCAGGCCCAACAGAACCGGGTTGCTGACAGCGCCACAAAGGTACCTCTCCCCTCAGGACTGAAAACCGGTTCAGGACACTAGAAGAAACTAAAAGGGACCGACATATACTGCGGTACTGGAAAGGAGCCTCTTTACTCTTTGTCTGGGTTGCCTTATCCAGACCGGGTAGTGGACAGACCTTATCTACTAGATACAGACCGTAGGACTGGCGGGGGAGCTCTTCAAAGGTGGTGAAAGACTGAAAGAACTAGAGTCAGAAAGAAAGTAGTAAACCCTGAAAGACAGAGAGAGGACATCTAGAGACTCCATAAGAGAAACCCTGAGTTTGCAACAACACCCTAAAACCAAACTGTACCGTGCTTTGTTATGCCATCAGCCGGTACCGAGTAAAACAGAGTTAAACTGGAAATGGTTTCTGTTATTCTTCCTGCTGCAGCCCGGAGGGCTTAACATCATCAACATCATCAGCAGAAGGGGTAAGAACTGCACCACCATTACCATCACTGTCCTCCCTCACCGTCTCAGCACAATAGCTGCCCTGAGGTAAAGCTCCACCTGTGGGGAGCTGTATCACACTCAGCTGCCTCAACCATCACCTCAGTGGCCGGCTGGCAGCGCTGGTACCATCTTACCAGACTCTACAGGTGGCGTCACGTTCCCCTATAAATAACCCCTTTAACCCCCACCGTTTACCATCAACATCTGGTATAATTGATCTCCAGGGCACGGCACCAGGGTCCCGACCATCCATGACTCCCCACACACTAGCCCCGGTGTCCGAGTCCCTCATCCACCCTAGCTCTGGTTGAATCAGTTCTCAATAGGATTAAGATCTGGGGAGTTTCCTAGACATGAGCCCAAAATGTCAAAGTTTTTTCACTGAGTCAATTAAGTTACCACTTTTGCCAGCAGACATGGTGCTCCATCATAATGATAAACCATTGTTCATCACCAATTGTTTCTGGATTGTTGGGAGATCTTGTTCTCAGATGTTTAGACAGCATTCTTCATTCATGGAAAATTGTAAGTGAGCCCAGTCCCTTGGATGAAAAGCAATAAATGAGTGGTCTCACAATGATTTATTGTTTTAATGTACTGAATTTATTTATTACTAGTTTTGTCTTTTTAAGACATTAGGTGCCTTATTAGAGAACAATATGGCTTAGTCTATGTTGAGCAGGGGCTGAATTATGCCATTTTTGAGTGCCAATCTCAGTGGTTTAGGTGGTTCTACTAAGTATTAGGCTCTTAGAGGGATATTGTTGGTACCCTGTCCCTACAAGATTGCAATAAAACAATACCTACTATTGATTTACACAGGTGTATGATGATACTTTACTATTGTTATTTATTATTGTTGTTATACGCTACTCATGCACCCTCTGCACATACCTAATCGAGTGAAATGTGACCTCTTAAACTGAAGCTGAAAGTCTTATTTTAGCAACAAGGCCATTTCCCTTCTCTGTTTATTGCTGTTCATTAAAGAAAAGTGAACTTAAAGAATTATACGTTCTACATATTTTTAAAAGTTGTCTGGTTTAGTTATAAAATGAGCAATTTCTTAATGATTTTGACCTCCTGAATTTAAATCTGAAAATATTTTTTTTTTGTTGGGTTTTATTTCTATGATGCCAAAGAGTTTCCTTTTACTGCTAAGGTTTTTTTTGCCTTCCTCTGGATCAACATGTTAGGCTATGGGTTGAACTAGATGGACTTAAAGTCTTCCTTCAACCTTAAAAACTAAATGTTACTATGTTACTATGTTACTACATATTATAGTGCATAAACGTTTTAGTACTTTAAAGGGAACCTGTCACTTCGATCTAGCCCTCTCTCCTATCACTACCTGTCCCTGAACCTTCCTAGGCATTATGGGCCTGATCACGTCATCGGCCCGATGCATTATGGGCCTGATCACGTGATTGGCCCGGTGCATTATGGGCCTAATCACATGATCGACCCGATGCATTATGGGCCTAATCACGGATCAGCCCGGCTCCGTGCATGCACATATTGAAGCCGGGCCGATCACGTGATTAGCCCCACAATGCACAGGGCCGATCAGGCCCATAATGTGCTTGGCTGGATATGATGTTCCGGCCCGGGCATTACACTGGCAGAGCGGGCAGGAGATTCCAAAAGGAGACAGCAAAGCAGCAGGAGGGATGACGCCCAGCGGGGCGTGCTTGGACACCGTGAGGAGGGAATCATGGAGCGTGGAGCCTGCCTGCTTTTCCAGTCTCCTAGATGGGGACCATATGTAAGTTCTAATTCATTTTTCTTAATCGTTATAGTGCCCCCTTAGTTCAGAGAAGGATGGTGAGGGAACAGCTAGGAAGGTGCAGGGACAGCTAGTGATTGGAGAGAGGACTAGATTGAGGTGACAGCTTCCCTTTAAACAATTATTTTTGCAAATTGTAAAGATGAGGAATAATTTTATGCCAATTTTCTGTTATTTACTTAGAAAAAACTTAGCAGCGATTCAAATTACTAAAACATGTCAAAACACTATTGTGAAATACAAACAGTTACAGAAATTAAACTACAATATTTAGTCCTGATTCACAGACAACTCCTTTTTGACTGTCTATAGTACTTCTGCATCAGATCATCTCTTACAATTGTCCAACAGTAATCTGCAAGTATTCGTGGATTCTAGTTTCCTTCGTATCATTTCTCCATAGCTGCAATATCTTGATGACATCTCTCACTGTGCTGTCATTCACTGCTCAACAGTTTGATGGAAAAACTTCTAGATATGAATATAAGAAATTAATCTTTAAGGACATATATTTATATGTTTTGAGGAGATTTGCTACCTACTCTTCTTCCTAGTTATCTGCCATTGAGGTTCCCAAAAATTAGTTACCACTTATGTGAATGCTACCCATGTAGCCTTTTCCTTGTCCTGCAACAAAAGGAAAAAATCCTCATCATGAAGAACCTTACAAATCTGAGGGCCAGGTTCACACAAACAATCCGAATTTGCCTTAAATCCGTTTTTGGGATCATTTTAGGCTTTTTTTTTTGTTCTAAGTCCAAAAATGCATATGCCTTAACGCATGGTGCACTTAAGTGTCACTGCGTTGTTTTCTACAGCACATGCGTATCTGTTCAGCATCCCAAAAAACGCTGCATGCAGCTTTTTTGTGTGCTGTTAAAAAGCGCATGAGTTTTTTTTAACATGGGGCCCTATGGGAAATGCATGTGTTAACGCATGGTACATATGAGCACCATGCGTTAACACATGCCTTAATGCATATGCGTTTTTGGTGAAAAAATGACTGAGTCCAAAAATTTGGGTGCCAATAGTGTCCTGGATGTTTTTTGGCCATTTTTGGACTTAGGTATTTTTTCACCAAAAGTGCTCATATGTACCATGCATTAACGCATGCATTTCCCAATAGGGCCCCATGTTAAAAATACAAAGCATGCATTTTTTAACAGCACACAAAAACGCTGCATGCAGCGTTTTTTGGGATGCTGAACAGAAACACATGTGCTGTTAACAAAACGCAGTGACACTTAAGAGCACCATGCGTTAACGCATATGTGTTTTTGGACTTAGAAAAAAAAAGCCTAAAATGATCCCAAAAACGGATATAAGGCAAAAACGGATTGTATGTGTGAACCTGGCCTTAGACACTTGAATGCTTTTACATTTTTAGCCATTGCCTTTACAAAGTCCCTAATTAGTCCCAACTTTATATGCAACTAGATGTTTATTTTTGGAAATTAAAGATGCCAGACGTATGAGGCGGTTGTGTTAGGCGATTTGTGCACATCTGTATCTGTCTGTATTGGTGTGTGTTTTGGTGGGTTCCCTGGGGTGTGTGTGTGTCCCAGTGGTGTGCGTGTTTCCCTGTGGGGGTTCCTGTGGTGTGTGTCCTTTTGGGGGGGATCGGTGTCCCTGTGGTGTGTGTCCTTGTGAGGGGAGGGGTGTCTCTGTGGTGTATTTCCATATCTATGGGGTCTGTGTGTTCCTGTTGGGTGTGTGTGTGTGTGTGTCTCTGTGTCCCTGTGGGGTGTGTACAGTATGTGTGTATGTCCCTGTGCATGTGGTGTGTATACATGTCCCCGTGCGTGATGAATATTCCATGTCAGGGCCCCACCTTAGTGACTATATGCTGGTATATGCTGTTCGTCTTTGGTGCTGTCATTAAGCCCCTCTCATTCACAACTGTCAACTGGTAACTGTCACTTTTTCTCCATTATGTAGGTAGGGCCAAAATTGTTTGGTGAACTGGAACGCACGGGGTTAAAATTTCACCTCACAACATAGCCTATGACGCTCTCGGGTCCAGATGTGTGACTATGCAAAATTTTGTGGCTGTAGTTGCGACGGTGTAGATGCCAATCCCGGACATACACACACACATACACACATTCAGCTTTATATATTAGACTAGCTGTGAGCCCGATGCGATTGCATCGTGATTCTAGAATCTGTGTATAGGGCATTGCTCGGGCTGCTGCAACGACTCCCAACACCCCCTTTGCGGGCATTGCGAGTGAGTCGCGTGGGCGATGAGCGTCCACAAACAAAGCGACGGAGGTAGTGGCGTGTGCGAGGGAAGTCGCTACAGCAATTATATAATAGATTATCAGTATGTAATATATAATTTCCCTAACGCACTTCCGTAAGTTTCGGCACTGTTTCCGTTGTTGTGGGCTTGGGCGCAGCGCCCACGCGACCTGTGAAGCATTGCCGGCGCCACTGATTCGCAAAGCCTCACTCGCAATGGCCGCCAAGCGGCCGTTGCGAGTCCTTGCAGAATAGGCGCGACTCACTAATGTATACATAACCACATACATAATACTGATAATTCCTATATAATCACATATATATTTATAGATGGCGGGCCGATTCGAAAGAATCGGGTAGTCTAGAATCCATATATAGTATATTTATTAATAGTTAGGGGAGTGGGGTGAAATGAATTGTGTGTATACAGGTGTCTCAGTGGTTAACAGTGAGTGGGGTGGTTCAGTGGTTAGCAGTGAGTGCGGTGGCTCAGTGGTTAGCAGCGAGTGCGGTGGCTCAGTGGTTAGCAGTGAGTGCGGTGGCTCAGTCGTTAGCAGTGAGTGTGGTGAGATTGGTGAGCACAGTGGCGTGGGCAGAGTGCTGAGTGCAGCGGTGTGGGCAGAGTGGTCAGCACACACATACATACATACACACACACACACGCACAGACACTTCGCTATAGTTAGCACCGACCCTACGTCTTCCCTGCCGGCTGGATCCTGAGTTGACATGTCGGCGCCCGCGGACGACTGGATACAATATGGGGTCCGGCAAGTTTGGCGAGACTTATTGGACGCGATTATTGATCGAGTAGTTCGGGGGCGGCGACATGTCGGTGATGCAGGGCCGGTGGTAAGTATAGCGGAGTATGTGTGTGTGTGTGTGTATGTGTGCGGAGAAAGTGAGTGAAGTGCGGAGAAAGTGAGGTGTGGTGATGTGGCCCCTGGGCGGGTGCATCACACGGGTTATCAATGCAGGTCTGTGTTCACATGGGCCTGGTTTTCCTGATTGTGTGTGGTGTGTGAAACCTGTCCGATGTGCAGGGGGTTAACAGCTGAAGGGTTTTCATGAGCTGAGTAAAACAGCTGAGTGTGAGTGCTGAAGATCCGATACATTCATGAGCCTAATGAGCGGCTGAACCTGTGGGGATGAGTGCTTTGCTGTGCGGAGAAAGTGAGGTGTGGTGATGTGGCCCCTGGCGGGGTGCCTCACACGGGTTATCAATGCAGGTCTGTGTTCACATGGGCCTGGTTTTCCTGATTGTGTGTGGTGTGTGAAAGCTGTCCGATGTACAGGGGGTTATCAGCTGAAGGGTTTTCATGAGCTGAGTAAAAAAGCTATATGTCCCACAGGGACTCGTTCTTTACCCTCCCATTATCATTAATGGCGAAGAAATCCAACAGGTTCTTTTCCATCTCGTTACAAACTTTCTAATGAGACAACACAGCTGGGTTTAATCTCCACTGCCACTGGGGGCGAGGTCTGCACGCTACGGAGATCTCAAGACTGACCGGCGCATGGTCCGACCAGGAGAGCAGACCCACTTCAGCCGAGACACAATTGTGAAGTTGACCGTTGTCCACAAGGAAAAAAATCAATTCTCGAGTAAGACTTGTGTCTATACGAGTAATGGGAATAATCCCTCTCCGCAGCATGCAGGTACCTCCAAATATCATGTAAATGATTTTCTTTACAAAGCTGGTTGATATTTTTCCTTCTAACATCCGGCTTGGCTGAACAATCCAGGTCGTGAGAAGGAATTACATTAAAGTCACCTTCCATCTGGCCAATTCTTCAGTCTATTCAATATCTCTTGGAGAAAAGATGGGAGTGTGATTTGGAGCATACAGATTCACAACATTGTATCTGGTCCCTTGAATATCACAGGACATAATGATAAATCGCCCGTCAGGATCACAAAAATCTTTGACCAGATGGAAGGCTATGGAATTCCTAACAAATATACACACCCCAGCCTTTTTCGCTTTGTTATTGGAAAATAGTGCTATGGGGAACAAACGATGTACCACCCGAGAGTTATCCTCTTTTAGTAAGTGGGACTCCTGGACACAAAAAATATCAGCTTTCAAGGCCCAGGCCTCCCTCCACATCATAGATCTCTTGTATGGTGAATTTAACCTGTTTACATTTAGAGATACTATCTTTACAGACATAATACATAGTAGACCAGCAATCTATTTCTTGTGTGAATTAACCGACGATTTCCAGGGAAAGAAAAGCATCTTAGAAAACAGAGAGTAGGAAAAAGAGGGCAAACATGGTATACAAATACAAACATTCATAAAGACATCTATGTAAACCGAAAGACAGAGCATGAATTCTCTCTGCTAAGGGGGCCGAACAGGCACTCCTGTCCATCGAGAAATGGGTCTACCATGTCCCTGGACAGTGCCAAGTCTGAATAAAAGACAGGGAATAGGCTCCCTCAGGCCCGGCCACCAAACAAGTCCAGTCAGTAATGTAGCCGCCCTCCATCCCGGGGACAGCTTCCTGTGTGAAGGACCCCGTGCAGAACGGGGCGAAGCTTCAGGCAAAGGGGGGGAGAGTTTCCATTCCCGGAGGGCTTTATCCAATTTCTTGGGGAGTTGAAGACATATCTGTTGTCATCATAGGAAAGCCTTACTTTTTCCGGGAATCCCCAGCTGTAAGGAATGTTGTTGTCTCGCAGTACTTTGCACATTGGAGCGAATTCTCTCCTTCTAGCCAGGTTCCCAGCAGATAGATCAGGAAAAACTGCCACTCTAGCATAAGGATCCCTCAGGTCAGGGCCAGAATTCATTGCCTGCATAAAATCATCCTTCGTCTTATAGGAATGCAGACACGCCAGGACATCTCTAGGCAAATCCTTGTGAACATGGGTGGGCTTAGGGACCCTGTTTATCCTAGCAATCTCAAGTGAGGCAGGTGGGGTGTCAGGCAGAACAGTACACAAGTAATCAGTAAAGAAAAAGGGCAGCTCCGAGTCTTTAACACTTTCTGTATCCCCCTAAGCCTCACATTAGATCTGCGAGATCTATCTTCAAGATCCCACAGTTTCAGCTGATGAATAGTCATTTTGTCCTCCAATGCCGCCACACTGTCAGCCAGACCATTATGTGCAGTAGCAAAGTCAGTCATCTTTTGTTCTAAGTGGTCTGTGCGCTCTCCCAGCGCCTGGACCTCTCTATTAAGCTCACCCAGCATGCCTTTAAAGTCTTCATGCAGAGCAGAGCGCAGGGAAGCTAGTAATCTCTCCATAATTGCTTCTGTTAGTGATTTTCCCTCCACCTCCGCATCTCTCACCTCACTGATGTCCTTAGAAGAGCGGGAGGACACTAATCTGGAGCGGGAAGCCGTCGCCATCTTGGAGCTCTGTGCCCCTTCCCTGCCGTAGTAGTCAGTTATCCTGGGCGTGAGTTCAGCTTTTTTGCAGGTCCTCGAGGCATGTCACCAGGAGCAGGAGGCAGCATAGATGTAGCAGAGCTGTTTTCGGGCTGTTTATACCGAGATAAGAGTGAGATATGGCCTGAGCCTGCTGGAGGTCCCTGCTCAAGCAGCCGGTGCTATTAGCTGCCAAGCCACGCTTTTTAAACGCTTTCAATTGAAGAACCTAATATTATTCTAAGATCTATTGATCAACATGAAATTTAAAATTTTGTGGGAAAACCCTTTTAAAAGTCTTTGAAGATGAAAGAAAAATGAACAGCACTTGGTTATTTTCATACAGATGAATGGGGGCACAAGGCCCTCCATAGAAGGACCCGTAGTGATCAAACATGTATTATTTATATTGTGGCACAAATACTTTAACTAAGCAGGGGGTGGGCCGTATGTAGGGGGGGCTGGGGGTGCATTTGCACCGGGCGCATGCAGGCAGGGGGCGCTGTCAAGCCTCCTGCTGCAGTGCCTGAGGAGTCTCCCCCACGGCCTTCCCCCCGCTGTGCGAGTCAGATATTCTCTCTCCCGCGGTCAGCTGACCGCGGGAGCAGAGACTCTGCGGCCGCCGGCTCCTGCAGTCCATGTACAGGCATCTATCAGACACCTGTACCATGGAAGCAGCGTCTTC